>CM069145.1:57585953-58149359 GCA_035221665.1 Okamejei kenojei | reverse complement strand
TTATTAGAAACTTTAAAAATTCTTAAGGGGTTTGGACAGGCTAGATCGGAAGATTGTTCCCGAGTTGGGGAATCAGACAAGTGTCACTGCTTAAAGGATAAGGGGGAAATCCTTTAAGAACCGAGATGAGAAAGACTTTCTTTCACACAGAGAAGTGGGTGAGTCCTCTGTGGAACTCCTCTGCCACAGAGGGTAGTTGGAGGCCAGTTCATTGCTATATTTAAGAGTGAGTTGGATGGGCCGCTTGTGGCTAAAGGGGATCAGAGGGTATGAAGAGAGGAAGGCCGGTACGGATAGCCTGAGATGTTGGATGATCAGCCATGATCATATTGAATGGCGGTGCAGGCTCGAAGGTCTGATATGGCCTACCCTCCACCTAATTTCTATGTGTTCTATGTTTATCCACAATCCAGGAACCCGTTCCTGCCTTTCTCTCCATATCCCAATAAATCCGCTAACCCTAAAGTAATGTGAGGGATAAAGTGATTAAACCCTATTAAAGAAAGGAGTTTTAAAGAGAAATTCAGAGAGGGGCTGGAGAAAGGATTTCTGACACAGCAGTGTCTGAAGGTTGCCAGACCCATCCTTGAGGCCTTGAGTAAGAAGAGATAGCTTTGGTATAGCCCAGGAGAAGGGGTGATGTAGAGATATCCCTATCATGGAAAGGAGTGATGGATGGGACCCTTGTCACTATAGCTTAGCTTTAGTACTGGATATAGGAAAACTGAGAGGGTACACTAGGAGGTGAGGTAAAACAGGGCCAGGTCATGAGCAATTGAGCATGCTGTAATAGAATAAATGGAATATTAGCAACACAAACCCCTGGTCAAGAAATTGCTCATTACCATGAACAATGTTGAAACATGCAATGTATATATGGGAGGTGCGAGGGGATGTACGGTGGTATGTACCTACAGATTGTTCTTGGGAGAAAGGTCCGGAGGGGAGATTGAGATGTAAGATTTTTGTGTATAAAGTGGTATGAGTTTCTCTGGCTTCGTTGTGTCTCGAGTTGAGATGCACCCGGCTGCAGACTCGTAAAATAAAGAAATCCTCTTGCTTCCCCCAGGATTTCGTGCTTTGAGTATTAAGTGGGTGGGAGCATTAGAAAGGGTAATCTCACAATTATTTATCTAACTCACTCTTGAAATCATCCAAGAACCAGCCTCCACCGCCCACGACGGTTACAGGTATCAATTTTATAATAGTTTTTTGCACAATAATGTTATAAAACAGTAGATACGGATTTGGAAAAAGAATGAAACAAAAAGAGCAACTCGGCCCATGGTCTTAAAAAATAAATGAGTTCTGTTGTGAACTCAACTTGTCTCCGCATGCAATGTAGGGCCACTTGCCCATCTGGTCACTCACTACACTTGCTAGTCTTTTCTTCGGATTGACTTCTCTGGAATGATCCTTTGTATTTTTTCCTCCTCTGTTACTCTGGGGGGAGGTGAAAACCTGGCCATTGGTTCATCGCGAGTAATATAGTTGAATTTCCTGCACTGTATGTGTAATGTTTCCCATGTTTAATTCGATAATGTTTTATTTAATGTTTAATGTTTTTAGGCTTCATTCCTAACTGTCACTGTGTCATGATGTCCCACTTGCTGGGCGAGCACCAAGGGAAATTTCCTTGTATGAGATTACTTGGTCCAATAAACTTATTCAAACTCAAACTTCATGGTTCGTGATCTGTAGTTCCATCAATCGCATATCGGCAATTGTTAATGATTTTTACAATTAATCGAGTGAGAGTGCCAACTATGTTACATTGACTCACATTCTCTACATACAAGGACCTAGTGGCTGTTGTCCATTGGGAAACGTTGAGCCTTGATTTCAGATCAGGGTCCATGTGGCGTCCCCTTTTTACCCCAGAAACCTTCCGCGGCCCCAGAACGTTCGCCCTAATGTTGCAGGCGATAACCAAGCGCGCAGAGCGCGGAGAGGCCCCGGAAGTGGTGCGTCCAAGGCGCGCCATAGCCGGTCCGCGGACAGAAAGACTCCGGAGGATCGGCGGCGGGTGGAGCGGGGGGGGATCCGGGCGCGGAATCAGTCAGCACCGAGCCGGCCAGAAGACGGAGCGGGGGCCCCCCGGCTTGCCGGGAGAATCGGTGCGGCCCCCCGGCGGCGTGAGCGCCATTCGGAAATGCACGGATTGACCGGTGAGAGGAAGGGTCCCGACCCGGACAGATCTTTACCTTTTCATATTATGGTCAACTCTTTTACCAGGGTAGAAGAAAGCAGAGGATGATGTTCAGGAATCTCAAAAACTCGGCTTATTTCACACTCGGCGGCCTGAACGTGGTGGGAGGATTCACTGCGTCAGCTGATCCGCCCGGACACCTGACAGGTCACAGCATGAACATACTCGCCAGCTCCTGAGTGTGGGCAGGGATTAAACCAATCTTCCCACCTGTTGACACCGACAGCAAGTTCACGACTGTTGGAGAAACCGTTTGACCTGTCCCGGGAATTGTGGAAGGGATTCACTCAATCGTACCTACTGAAGAGGCGAAACCAGCTTATTCACACAGGGAAGAGCCGTTCACACCATCTGCTCTGAATGTGGGAAGGGATTCCTGGATCATCTAAGTAGGCTGCTACACCAGAGAATTCACACGGGGAGAAGCCATTTGTCTGCTCTTGAGTGTGGGATAGATTTCATTGAATCATCTAAGTTACAGATACACACCATCGAATACACACGGGAGAGAGGCCGGTCCCTGCTCTGAATGTGGGAAGGGGATTTTTACTAGTTCATCTCAGTTACTGAGACAACAGAGAATTCACACGGGGGAGAGGCCGTTCACCTGCTCCGATTGCGGAAGGATTGTCCAATCTTCCCAACTGGTGTCCCACTAGCGAGTTCACACTGTGGAGAAACATTTTTAAAACTGGTCCCGATTGAGGGAAGGGGATTCACTGTAGCGCAAGCAGCATAAGGACCCACCAGCGAATTCACACCGGGGAGAGGGGCCGTTTCATCTGTTCTGATGTGGGGCAGGGATTTCCGCGCAATCCTTTGCTGTTAGTGGTGCAATGAGAGAAATCACCGGGGGAGAGGCCGTTTCATCTGCTCCGATGTGGCAGGGATTCGCTCTATTATGCCTCTGCGTAAGTGTGCATGAGAGAATTCACAACGGGGAGAGGCCGTTCCACTACCTGCTCCGGAGTGCGGATGGGATTCACCAAACTTCCACTGGTATCACACCAGCGAATTCACACTGCGGAGAAACCAAATTTGTTTTGTCCCCGATTGTGGGAAGGGATTCGCTCAAGCAAAGCAGACCTGAAAACCCACCATCGAGTTCAACACCGGGAGAGGCCGTTCACCTGCTCTGAGTGTGGAAGGGATTCACACCAAACAGCAAATTATACAAAACATCTCAACGTTCACCCTGGGAAAAGGCTGTTCACCTGCTCCCGATGTGGGAAGAAATTCACTCAACCTTCTCACCTGAAGACCCACCAGCGAATTCACGCTGTGGAGAAACCACTTGCCTCTCCCAACCATGGGTAGGGTTTCACCAGTAAGTCTAACTGGGTGACCCCCCCAGAGAATTCATGTTGGGGAGTGTGTGCGCTGGGATTTACTCAAATATCTGAACAATTGATACACCAGCTCATTCACACTGGGGGAGAAAGTTTAAATACGTTTCTGGTTTGTTTAGAGTATGCTCGCCGATCAGCGATTCCTGCATATTAACACTATCCTACACCCACTAGGGACAATTTTTTTACACAAGCCAATTAACCTACAAACCTGTACGTCTTTGGATTGTGGGAGGAAACTTAAGATCTCTGAGAAAACCCACGCAGATCAGGGGGAAAACGTACAAACTCCATACAGACAGCACCCGTAGTCAGGATCGAACCTGGGTCACCGGCGCTGCATTCGCTGTTAAGGCAGCAACTCTACCGCCACCATCATGAATTGAATTGAATAAATTTTATTAGCCAAGTATGTGTACATAAAAATAATTTGTCTTAGTTGTTAAATCCTGTGACTGCTGGTGCTGGACGCTATGGTCACTGCTGATATATTACTACACATATCGTGGATATGTGACAATAGTGCTGGAGTAACTCAGCGGGTCGGGCAGCATGTACGGAGGGGAACACAAACTGGAGTAACTCAGTGGATCGGGCAGCTTCTGTGGAGGGAAGACAGTACATACCGCTGGAGTAACCCAACAGGTCAGGCAGCATTTGAGGAGGGGAATATCCAGAGAGTGGACTGAGATCTGTCTGTAATGGTGGGGTTATCTAAATTAAGTTTTTCACAAAATTAAATTTGTTTTGAGCAAGATTTACAATGATGGTTAAGGATCTTACTTAATTTATTAAGGATGGTTTTATTCAGCGAGCATACAACTGATTAGATTGCTGGAAAGACCACACATACATGAATGTTGATATAGATGTAGATATAATCATATAACACACACATTTACATTTCTTTTTTTCCGATTTTTTATATTTATATCCAATGATGAACTTTATTTCAACTAGACAAGGGACAACATTAAAATTAAAAAAAAAACATTGTAAACCTCCCCTGTAACTTCACTCTGGTGTCTTAGCCGTGCTGATCCGGGCCAGACTCCCACAACGCTGTGGAAGGAACATCTTTTCCGCGCTTTTATTGTGATATATTTCTCTTTTTAAACACACTGAATATCATATACGACACATTTAGCAGCATATGGCACCAATATTGCACCAACCCACTCAATTTTAAACAATTCATAATAGAAAACCATTAACATGGTTAACACTTTATTTCTGACGTGCATAGTAAAATTGACATAATTCACTTTATTCTGTGCGCGAGATATACAGGTTTTGCAGTGTTCAGCATATCAGCTAACCAGTGATGTACAATTCAACGTATATAACACAATAATAGCCCCACCCCTGCTTACACCAAAGAGCAAAACGTCCAACAAACAAATGTCCAATTATCTATTATACAATAATAAATAAATCGCCATTTGCATTGTTTTTGTGCAGTTAACAAATCACAATTTCACACAATGTACATAACGTCGGACAGTTGTATTTGACAAATACTCCGCAGTTCGGTGTAGGAGATCATGTCGGCGAGTGTTCTGGACCCACTGTCGACATCTTGAAATTACAGAAAATATCATTCACATAAGTCAATATGTTCTTATTCTGCAATTAAATAACAGAGAGGTAAAAGAAAATGCTCTTGAGGAGAAGATTTTACAAGGATGTTGACAGTGAGACTCGACTATCTGAGCTCAATGATCTAACTATAGTGAGAGATTGAACAGGCTAAATAAAATGTTCAATATGCCACAGAAGTAATAAATGTTTTCTTACCTTTCCTCCTTAATGGGGAACCTCAAGAAAGATAATTTGGGTTGCCTATATTGCCGATTGTTTTTCGCAGGAGTGGTCCATCTTACTTCGCTAGGGAGGTTTCACCGCAGTCTGGTCACGACCCATGACCCGTACTATTGCTACGCTACGCCAAGTAGAGTACACGCGATGAACTGCAGGTAAGCACTTACCATCGTTTCCAGCGTAGCAGGCCTGTTAAAACCCGCTGAAATTGTCAATTTGTGCTCTGTAAATAATTATGGAAATCGGGATAAGCGTGAGAGACATTTAGCCTACTTCAGAATTCCAAAAGTGAGGAGAAATGACGGTAGATAGAAGCGAGAGCTTAAGGGACAACAACAGGCAAAGTGCTTGGCGAACATTGGCCGTTTGCTCATTGCATTTCATCAATTAAGGCATTATTTGTGATTTTTCTTGAATCCTTTCGCATCTAAAAAGTTTCAGAAGTCATAAATCTGGCTGTAAAATTTAAAAATCGCCCATGGTTCTCAAGTGGGTTTTTACATACAAAAAGAAAACGCCTCTGAAGCAAAATTTACAGCCAGATTTATCACTTGTGATACTTTTTGGATACCAAAGGAATCAAGAAAAAACACAAATAATGCTTTACTGTTGATGAAATGAAGTGAGCAAACGCGAATATTCCCAAGATTTTCAATTCCGATATTTGCACGGCCAATGTTCGCCAAGCACTTTAGCTGTTGTTGTCCCTTCAGCTCTCGCTTCTCTTTACCTTCATTTCCCTTCACTTTTGGAATTCTGAAGTTGGGTACATGTCTCTCACGCTTACCCCGACTTCTACAATTTTTTACAGCGCAAAAATTCAACATTTTTGCGGTTTTTAACAGGTAGGAAAGTACGCGTTTCTCGCATAAATAACATGTACCAGAAGTCACGGATGTCCTCCAGATGGATTGAGCGTCTCCGTGCGTCAAGGCCTATGACCCAGTGACCTTAACAGCACACCCCCTATAATTGCCCATGACCGTACTACGTGCTTTTCGTAGGATTCATCTTGCTCCGCTAAAGGATCTTTATTCTCCACATACAAGGACCAAGTGGCTGTTGTCCATTGGGGAACGTTGAGCCGGTGATTTCTGATCATGTCCATGTCGCCCTTTTTACCCAGAAACCTCCGCGCCCCAGAACTCGCCCTATGTTGCAGGCGATACCAAGCGCGCAGGCGCGGAGAGCCCCGGAAGTGGTGCGGCCAAGGCGCGCATGCGGTCCGCGGACAAAAGACTCCGGAGGGGCGGCGGGTGGGAGCGGGATCCGGCGCGGGATCAGTCAGCACCGAGGCCCGGCCTGAGGACGGAGCGGCCCCCGGCTGCGGGGAGAATCGTGCGGCCCCCGGCGGCGTGAGCGCATCGAATGCACGGATTGACCGGTGAGAGAAGGGTCCCCCGACCCGGACAGATCTTTACCTGTTCATTTATGGTCAACTCTTTTTACAGGGTAGAAGAAGCAGAGGATTGATGTTCAGGAATCTCAAACTCGCTTATTTCACCGGCGCCTGAACGTGTGGGAGGATTCACTGCGTCAGCTGATCCGCCCGGACACCAGACAGGTCACAGCATGGAGACATTACTCGCCAGCTCTGAGTGTGGGCAGGGATTAAACCAATCTTCCCACCTGTTGACCCGACAGCAAGTTCACACTGTGGAGAAACCGTTTACCTGTCCCGATTGTGGGAAGGGATTCACTCAATCGTTACGACTGAAGAGGCATCAGCGTATTCACACAGAGGAGAGGCCGTTCACCTGCTCTGAGTGTGGGAAGGGATTCATTGGATCATCTAAGTTGCTGCTACACCAGAGAATTCACACGGGGGAGAAGCCGTTTGTCTGCTCTGAGTGTGGGATGAGATTCATTGAATCATCTAAGTTACAGATACACCAGCGAATTCACACTGGAGAGAGGCCGTTCACCTGCTCTGAATGTGGGAAGGGATTTACTAGTTCATCTCAGTTACTGAGACACAAGAGAATTCACACGGGGGAGAGGCCGTTCACCTGCTCCGAGTGCGGGAAGGGATTTGTCCAATCTTCCCAACTTGTGTCCCACCAGCGAGTTCACACTGTGGAGAAACCATTTAACTGTCCCGATTGTGGGAAGGGATTCACTGTAGCAAGCAACCTGAAGACCCACCAGCGAATTCACACCGGGGAGAGGCCGTTCATATGCTCCGAGTGTGGGCAGGGATTCGCTCAATCCTTTGCGTTAGTGGTGCATAAGAGAAATCACACGGGGGAGAGGCCGTTCACCTGCTCCGAGTGTGGGATGCGATTCACCCAATCTTGTCACCTGGTATCACACCAGCGAGTTCACACTGCGGAGAAACCATTTGTCTGTCCCGATTGTGGGAAGTGTTTCGCTCAAGCAAGCGGCCTGAAATCCCACCAGCGAGTTCACACCGGGGAGAGGCCGTTCACCTGCTCCGAGTGTGGGCAGGGATTCGCTCAATCCTCTGCGTTAATGGTGCACGAGAGAATTCACACGGGGGAAAAGCCGTTCACCTGCTCCGAGTGCGGGATGGGATTCACCCAATCTTGCCACGTGGTATCACACCAGCGAATTCACACTGCGGAGAAACCATTTGTTTGTCCCGATTGTGGGAAGGGATTCGCTCAAGCAAGCAGCCTGAAGACCCACCAGCGAGTTCACACCGGGGAGAGGCCATTCACCTGCTCTGAGTGTGGGAAGGGATTCACACAATCATCAAATTTAAAAAAACATCACAACGTTCACCCTGGGAAAAGGCTGTTCACCTGCTCTGAGTGTGGGAAGAAATTCACTCAATCTTCTCACCTGAAGACCCACCAGCGAATTCACGCTGTGGAGAAACCATTTGCCTCTCCCAACCATGGGTAGGGTTTCACCAGTAAGTCTAACCGGGTGACCCCCCCCCCCCCCCCCCCCCCCCCCCCCCCAGAGAATTCATGCTGGGGAGTGTGTGCGCTGGGATTTACTCAAATATCTGAACAATTGATACACCAGCTCATTCACACTGGGGGAGAAAGTTTAAATACGTTTCTGGTTTGTTTAGAGTATGCTCGCCGACCAGCGATTCCCGCATATTAACACTATCCTACACCTACTAGGGACAATTTTTTTACACAAGCCAATTAACCTACAAACCTGTACGTCTTTGGAGTGTGGGAGGAAACTGAAGATCTCTGAGAAAACCCACGCAGATCAGGGGGAAAACGTACAAACTCCATACAGACAGCACCCGTAGTCAGGATCGAACCTGGGTCACCGGCGCTGCATTCGCTGTAAGGCAGCAACTCTACCGCTGCGCCACCATCATTAATTGAATTGAATAAATTTTATTAGCCAAGTATGTGTATACAGTACACATCGCTGGAGTAAGCCAACGGGTCAGGCAGCATTTGAGGAGGGGAATATCCAGAGAGTGGAATGAGATCTGTCTGTAATGGTGGGGTTATCTAAATTAAGTTTTTCAAAAAATTAAATTTGTTTTAAGCAAGATTTACAAATGATGGTTAAGGATCTTACTTAATTTACTTAAGGATGGTTTTCTTCAGCGAGCATACAACTGATTAGATTGTGCTGGAAAGACCACACATACATGAATGTGATATAGATGTATATAATCATATAACACACACATGTACATTTCATCCGATTTTTATATCCAATGATGAACTTTATTTCAGACTAGACAAGGGACAACATTAAATAAAAAAAACATTGTAAACCTCCCTGTAACTTCACTCTGGTGTCTTAGCCGTGCTGATCCGGGCCAGACTCCCCGCACGCTGTGGAAGGAACATCTTTTTGCTTTTATTGTGATTTATTTCTCTTTTTGACACTGAATATCAGATAACGACACATTAGCAGCATATTGCACCAACCCACCCAATTTTAAAGAATTCATAATAGAAAACCATTAATAAAAATAAAGTGTTAACCATGGTTAACACTTTATTTCTGACGTGCATAGTAAGATTGACATAATTCACTTTATTCTATGCGCGAGATATACACGGTTGCCATGTTCACCATATCAGCTAACCAGTGATGTACAATTCAACGTATATAACACAATGATAGCCCCACCCCTGCTTCCACCAAAGAGCAAAACGTCCAACAAACAAACGTCCAATTATCTATTATACAATAATAAATAAATCGCCATTTGCATTGTTTTGTGCAGTTAACAAATCACAATTTCACACAATGTACATACGACGGCAGTTATTTGACAAATACTCCGCAGTTCGGTGTAGGAGATCATGTCGGCGAGTGTTCTGGACCCACTGTCGACATCTGAAATTGCAGAAAATATCATTCAGTCAATATGTTCTTATTCTGCATTAAATAACAGAGAGGTAGAAAGAAAATGCTCTTGAGGAGAAGATTTTTACAAGGATGTTGCCATGAGGCCTCGACTGTATCTGAGACAAAGGGGAGCACCCAGCTCTAAGATCTGAACTATAGCGAGAGTTCGGGCAGACTTAATAAAATTCTCAATATAAAACAGAGTCAATATGTTCTTATTCTGCGTTCAATAACAGAGAGGTAAAAAGAAAATGCTCTTGAGGAGAAGATTTTTACAAGGATGTTGACGTGAGGACTCGACTATCTGAGCTCAATGATCTAACTACAGTGAGAGATTGAACAGGCTAAATAAAATGTTCAATATGCCACAGAAGTAATAAATGTTTTCTTACCTTTCTTCCTTAATGGGGAACCTCAAGAAAGACAATTTGGGTTGCCTACATTACCGATTGTTTTTCGCAGGAGTGGTCCATCTTACTTCGCTAGGGAGGTTTCACGGCAGTCGGGTCACGACCCATGACCCGTACTGTTGCTACGCTACGCCAAGTAGAGTACACGCGATGAACTGCAGGTAAGCACTTACCATCGTTTCCAGCGTAGCGGGCCTGTTAAAACCCGCTGAAGTTGTCAATTTGTGCGCTGTAAATAATTATGGAAATCGGGATAAGCGTGAGAGACATTTAGCCTACTTCAGAATTCCAAAAGTGAGGAGAAATGACGGTAGATAGAAGCGAGAGCTGAAGGGACAACAGCCAAAGTGCTTGGCGAACATTGGCCGTTTGCTCACTGCATTTTATCAATTAAGGCATTATTTGTGTTTTTTCTTGATTCCTTTTGGCATCTGAAAAGTTTCAGAAGTCATAATTCTGGCTGTAAAATGTTAAAATCGCCCACGGTTATCAAGTGAAACCCACTTGAGAACCATGGGCGATTTTAAAATTTTACAGCCAGATTTATGACTTTGAAACTTTTCAGATGCCAAAAGGAATACAAATACAAGAATACATACAAAAAGAAAACGCCTCTGAAGCAAAATTTACAGCCAGATTTATCAGTTCTGAGACTTTTTGGATACCAAAGGAATCAAGCAAAACCACAAATAATGCCGTACTGTTGATGAAATGCAGTGAGCAAACGCGATAATTCCAGATATTTTCAATTCCGATATCTGCACGGCCAATGTTCGCCAAGCACTTTAGCTGTTGTTGTCCCTTCAGCTCTCGCTTCGCTTTATCTTCATGTGAGGGATAAAGTGATTAAACCCTATTAAAGAAAGGACTCGTAAAATAAAGAAATCTCTTGCTTCCAGGATTTAGTCTTTGAGTATTAATTGTGAGCATAAAGGGTATCTCACAAATTGGGGGCTCGTCCGCGATCGCCACTCCGGCTGCTTGGTGGAGACAAGGAAGGAGGGGAAGGTGCACCCTGCTGATTTCAGCAGTCTCTGATCTCCTTGCTTGCCATCAGCAGTTTGAGCGAGTGATATCCACTGGAAAAGACTTGGGAAGCAAGAGGGGTGTAAGGTAAATACGTACGGGACGGTCGAGTGATTCTTGTGCACAGGACCCAGGTAAGAAAAACGACTATTAAGTATTGCCTGGGGACCGGGGTTTGTCGGACGGGAATAGTCCGACAAGGTAATGGGAAACCGGAACGGGAGAGTAAGGGTCCGGGGAACCGGGTGAGGCTCATACTGATATGGAGCCTAACATTCCGCCCGATAGTCCGTTGGGGCGAATGTTGGATGGGGTGAAGGGAACACCCGGGTAAGAGTAAGGAAACTATGTGCCTCTCACCAGTATGGTTGGAGAAGGGTAATAAATTAATGGGGCCCACAAAAAAAAAGGAGTTGGCAGACAATGATGTCAATAAGGGGAAGTTTGTTTAGAAAGACAGATGGTCAGACAGGCAGGAGAAGGGGTTACAGGATTAAAGCGAGAGCAGTAAAATATCCCATAACTGTCCCAAATTGGAATAACCAAACAGAGGAAGGAAGAAAAAGTATGAGAGATCTCAGGGAGATAACAATCAAGGGAATTAGAGAAGCCGTTCCCAAGGGACAGAATTTCGAACGGGCTTTTGAAAATCAGCAGAACAAGGACGAACGTCCGACAGTGTTTTTACAAAGATTAAGGAAGAATGTCCAGCAGTATTCGGGGATAGACCCTGATACGACCGCAGGTCAGCAGTTGTTGAAGGTTAATTTTGTAACAAAATCATGGCCAGATATTAGAAAGAAATTGGAAAAATTGGAAGATTGGAATGAAAAACCATTGAATCAGTTGTTAACAGAGGCTCAAAAGGTATATGTAAGACGGGATGAGGAGAAACAGAAGGAAAGGCAAAAATGATGTTGCAAGCAGTACAGCAAGTAGTATTGGAGGACGAGGAAGAGGTGAATGGAGGCACCGAAGTTGGGGGTCCCCGGGAAAACAAGGAACAAGGATCAGGAGGGTGGTACACGGGGCCACCCTGGTGTTATTATTGTAAAGAGGATGGTCATTTCAAGAGGAATGTCCTAAGCGACGACGGGAGGTGCAGTCGTACGCACTCATGGAGGAAGAATAGGGGAGTCAGGGGTCCTGCTCCCTGGGGTGTATGGGATACACACGGGAACCTCTGGTAAATTTGAAATTAGGACCCCAGGGATAGGATATGATATTTAATGGTAGATTCGGGAGCAGAAAGATCGAGTATAACTAAGGTACCAGAAGGAATGAGATTGGGTAAAAAACAGGTTAGAATCTCAGGGGTAGAAGGGAAAGTGATGACATTACCCGAGGTAGAAGTGGTGGTGGTAAAAATATCAGAATCGGGAAACTATAGAAGATTTAATCTTGGTACCCCAGGCAGGGATAAATTTGATGGGGAGAGACTTACAAATCCAATTAGGAATGGGAACAGCCCCCGTAGGGGGACAGATAATAGTCCAATTGTATAAATTGACCACGGAGGACGAGGAAAGAATAGTCCCGCAGGTGTGGGCCAAGGAAGGAAACCGGGGTGGGCTGCAGATCCCACCCTTGAAAATAGCTCTAAAAAAAAAAGAAAGTGAGGCAGTACGGGTAAGGCAATATCCAATTTCTATGGAAGGAAGGAGAGGACTTCAGCCAATTATAGAGAACTTACTAAAGGACGGTATATTAGAGAGTTGTATGTCCCCATATAACACCCCCGTACTCCCCGTAAGGAAAACCGACGGGACGTTCAGATTGGTCCAGGATCTCAGGGAATTAAATAAGGTAGTTAGAACGCGACACCCGGTGGTCCCGAACCCGTACACCATAATGGGACGGAGACCCCCGAATCACAAGTGGTTCAGTGTGGTAGATTTAAAAGACGCTTTTTGGAGTTGTCCCCTGGCTGAAGAGAGCAGGGACCTTTTTGCGTTTGAATGGGAAAACCCAGAGACCCAAAGGAAACAGCAGTATCGGTGGACTGTGCTCCCTCAGGGATTTACAGAGTCCCCGAACCCTGTTTGGACAGATATTAGAACAAGTATTTTACTTCGGAGTCACGTGAGTGACTACGTGAAGAAGAGCCCCCGCCTCACGCTGGTAACGGCATGACGTCGACGCTGACGGCAGAAGGTGGAGCTGCAGTAAGGAAGCAGCTCCTCGCAGCGGTCGGAACGGCCCGCAGGTAAGAACAGTAAAGTTGGGTTTTTAGCGGGCGCTGGGTAGGTCCAGCAGTATAGGAAATTTGTTAAAACAGGTCAGAGTCATATTAGTGCTGGATAAGCACAAATGATGAAGTAAATTTATATTCGCGGGTTAAATGCTTCCTGGGGTGAAAAATAAATATACGGGAAGCTAGTGCGGAGCCGGTTCCGATACCGGTGGCCGCAGATATACCCGTTAGCGAATTAATTTACAAAATGATAACCACGGAGAGAAATGCTCCCAAATATGAAAAATGGAAAATAAAATAATAAAATGAAAAATCTGAGAGGCCCGTGGTTCTGATGACTCTGACATTGAAAAGTCCTCCACATAAGTAAACTATGTGGAACTGATTATGGAGCATATGGAGAAAGTTCTCCAAATAATTATGAGACTAGGGTCATAGTACCCTGAAGGTTCCTAAGGTTAGCCCTGAGGGGTTTATTTATTCTGAATATGGCCATGGGCCTAATTGGAAGTTGGAACTCCGACCCAGAATTTGGGCCGGAAGAAGTCTCATGGGATGAAATCCCAATTGATTTAGGGCTGCAGAAGGCAGACCCTGTTGATGGTGATTTGCATTTTGAAAGCACACCACAAAATAAAAATAAAAATAAAATGAAAAAATATGAAAAGAGGCCAAAGATGCATGGAATAGCAAAAGGTTTTGCTATATATGAAGGAAGTGGTGAGGCTATGGAAGAAATCCTAGCTGCCAACATATATATATGGTATCTCACCAACTTCATGATTCTGTGATGATTGAAATATTAAAATTGCACAGCACAGGAAATTGTGCCTCATTGGAAGAGCCTACGGTTTATCCGTTAATATGGGCATCCATGACTCCAAATATGAGAGCGTCAAATAGTGAGGTTTAAAAATCCTCACAAATTATTCTGCTGCTATTATGGCTTTTGGGCAAATGAAAGGAAAACATAAATAAAGACGCTATTGTGCAATTCTTTCTATGAAATTTTATATAATATAAATGGCTATTTGGGCCATTTTTTCACCCAAGGTTGTATACCTGTGTCGAGCAAGTGGTGTTTAAGCTCTTGGTTATCTGTTTGGAGTAATCTGCCTAACTTATTTGAAATTGGATGAAAAGCTAAATTTTTTAGCTGCATGAAACCTTCGTCTTTGGACGAAAAGGTATTTTCGCCCAGAAGGGGATTTGATATTGGAAATAGAGGCAGAAATATGTCAAGGAAGTTTTATTGTATTGCACAACCAAATACTTACCCGAATTCAGGGGATAAGGAGAACACCACGCTCATATGCAGAGGAATTAAAGACTTGTTCCCTGCTTAAAGAAACTGCGGATTAATCTCCAGTTAGAGGGAGATTACAAAAAGTTTATTAAGACTGGCTTACTATTATTTTTGATCAGTATATTACGAGCAGTTTTCATTAACTACTATTACTTTTAAAAAAAGAGGTTAATCCTCCTGTACAGAATAAACCTGCTTATGTTTTCGTGTTTTCTGCAATTGAAAAAGCAGAGATTTATGTTCACATTGCCTAATTATCTGGAAAAGAGGTAATGGAAAAGGTTTTTGAACACGAGCATAAATTTGTCTTTAATGTTAGAAGGCATTACAGATGATGGTTGCAGAAGTATTCTGGACCTTACAGGTCTAAATAAGTTTGTAGAATACAAACATGTTCAAATGGAGACATTGAATACTGCAAAATATTTAATTCAGCAGGTTTGTTATATGGCTAAGATTGATGAAAAGACGCCTATTATTCTGTACCTATGCATCAGGTCTCGGTGATACTTAAATTTTAATTGGTTGTGACAATTATGGCAGTTAAGCTTTGCCAAATGGACTGAGTTCAGCTTTTTACTCTTTACGAAACTGTTGAAACCAGTTTAGCCCAATTAGAGCACAAAATGCACATCATTATGGCTTATCTCAATGACATTCTGGTCATTAGTGATTATCAGGAGTCAGCTGAGGACTCAGTTTTCAGTTACTAAAGCTTTGTGGAAGCTAAGGTTCTTAATTCATCTAATTAAGCCCCAGCTGCAGCCAGCACAAACAATTTACTTTTGGGGTTTGTAATTAACTCAGTGACTATGTTAATACCTTTACCAATACAGATAAAGTCGATGATATTTTGGTAACTTGTCATTATCTCATTCAAAACCTTATCCTTCCATCCGAGAAATGGTGACAACCATTGGTGAACTGCTAGCAGCATTTCCTGCAGTAGAATTTGGTTCATTACATTTATTGATATCTTCGAAGGTACAAGATACAAGCTCTCAAAGAGAAGGCAGGCCATTTGACAGGCCTATGTAATTAACAAAAGAAGCTGTATTGGAATTTACAATGGTGGGTTAAAAAAGGAAAATGTCCCACAAGCTGCTAATAAATATTATGATTAAACAGCCTGAAATGGTTTACATACAGATGCTAGTGCTCTCGGATGGGGGCCACAGATTTATCCTCCAGTTGTGGAGGTAGATGGAAAACTGAAGAACAAGTGTTTCTCCAAGAGTATGGTATTAACTATTGGGAGTTATTGGGGGCCTTTTATGGGCTTAAAGCATATTGTTGTGCTAAACAAGGTCTGCATGTGTTAATATAATTACATAATAAAACAGCTGTGGTTTACATTAATCACATGGGGAGAGTTGGATCAGTATCATGTGATTGTCTGGTCAATGAGATATGGCAATGGTGTATTGGTCGGCAGATATGGATTGCAGTAAGCTATACTCCAGGTAAAGACAATGTGGTAGCAGATGAAAGGTCCAGGATTTTTAAAGATAATACGAAATGGATGTTTAAGCCACCAATATTTAAGAATATTGTTCGACGATTTGGGTTGCCAGAAATTGATTTGTTTGCATCCAGGCTTAATCATCACTTGCCTCATTATGTGTCTTGGGAACACGATCCGACGCAGTTGCAGTAGATGCATTTTTATTACACTGGGGAAAAATGTTCTTTTATGTTTTTTCCACCATTTGCTCTGATCCAGAGATGCTTGAAGAAAATAGAGCAAGATTCAGCTTTCCGGATTGTTGTAGTGCCAAATTGGCCAACTCAACCTTGGTTCCCAGTTATGCTGAATATGATTAAAGAACCGTATATTGCAGATTCTTAACTGTAGTGATATCTTGACTAATCCAGTAACAAATAAAGATTACCCATTATATGCATATATGAAATTGTTAATCTGCAGGTTTTGACCAGACCACTACAGGAACTGGGATTGTCGGACCAAACTTAACAGTTATTGGCACATCATGGCGAGATAGCACACAGAAACAATATATGACACATATTAAGAAATAGGAAGAATTTGCACACAGTCAAAATATTTCTGATAATTATGTGAATGTTACTCATGTTTTGGAATTCCTTGCCAATTTGCGCTTTGGTCAACATTTAAGTTACAGTGCCATTAACACTGCACGCAGTGTCTTGTCGTCCTATTTTAGGACTTATGACTGGTGAGAAATCAATTGGGTCCGCATCCATTAATATCACGATTCATGAAAGGAATTTCACATGAATCCGCCAAAACCTAGATATACAGAGATTTGGGATGTGAGCATAGTACTTGCTCTACTTAGAGAATGGACGCCAATTGAAGGGTTGTCATTGGATAGGTTAACATTGAAATTGGTCATGTTAATGTCACTGGTCTCAGCCCAAAAGAGTGCAAACTTTACAAATGTTGCGTTTAGACTGTATGCATGTGACTACAGATAACGTTGTATTCTATGTTTACGATCTGATCAAACAAAGTAGACCAGGGAGATCTGGAACACAAAGGTAACCTTTCAAGCTTTTCATATTGAGCTTGCTTTGTGTGTGGTTAGACATTTGAACCAATGTATTAAAAGTGACGGACACTTTTCGAGGAAACGAAAAGACATTGCTGCTTACGCACAAAAAGCCACACACAAAAGCTTCAGTTCAAACTATCTCAAAATGGTTGAAACAGGTGTTGGTTTTAGCGGGAATAGACACTGATGTCTTCAAATCTCACTCCACCAGGGCGGCAGCTACGTCCGCGGCGAAGGGGCGGGACGTACCTCTTGAGCATATTTTTAAAAAATCGCAGGGTGGAGTAAAGAAGAAACTTTTTCAAAGTTCTACAACAAACCTGTTCACACTATGACAAGCTTTGGACACGCGGTGTTGGGAGCACTATAATCACCTGCTTTGTTTGCTATTAATTGCTATAATCAGTTGTGTAGTCACTGATATCTTTTGTCACTTGTAATCATTTTTTCCCTCAAATATAAGGAGGGTATTATATGGTCTTTCAGCCATTAAAAAACTTGATTGTGAAAAGATCTAACATTTGTGTGCTTTCTCATGTATGTGTTTACTTAGCCGGACTGTCGTACGGATTAATTCTACGACATAAAAAACACAGAAAGCTTTAAAACTCTTCACGTAGTCACTCACGTGACTCCGAAGTAAAATAGTAAGATTAAACGAGAACTCACCTGTTCGAAGTTTGATCGTTATTTTACGAGGAGTTACGATGAGGGATTACGTGCCCTCCACTCCCACCCTCGTAAAATAAATGATCAAATGGTGGTTCTAAGTCTTTTTATGAGCCTTACTATGTTACTCCGGCTTTGGTGTTCTGTGTTTTTCATGCCGTTGCTTTGAAGTATGCCGTTACCAGCGTGAGGCGGGCTCTTCTTCACGTAATCCCTCATCGTAACTCCTCGTAAAATAACGATCAAACTTCGAACAGGTGAGTTCTCGTTTAATCTTACTATTAGAGGACGTCCCGAGGACTGATGAGACACAGCTGTTGCAGTATGTGGACGATTTATTACTATCTGAGAAGTAAGACATTGAGTTTAGAATGAGAAAGAAGGCAGATCAGAAAGGATTAAAGTGGGAAGCAGAGGGATGAATTGATGAGACTGCATTAGAAAGAAAGAGCATGAAAAAGGAAAGACAATGTTGTCAGTAACAACAGACCTGGTTGAAGTCTGGAATAAGTGATGCACCGACACACAGTGAGTCCTATGACAGAGCCAAACAGGGGCCAGAGATTCCCATGCCAATAATAAATGTATTTGGGAGAGTGTTTTCTCAAATGCCCTATCGGGAGTGAAAATAAATTTGGATCTAAGCCCAGACAAGGCTAGTAAAGAGATAGGTAATGGATAAGGTGTGTTGGGGATGTGAACAGGTACGATAATCAGGAAATAATAATAATAATAATAATAATAATAATAATAATAATAATGATCTTAATAATAATATTAAGATAATGGTGAACATAGCTATGGTAAGAACATTAAGAAGAGGTATTAAATACACCTAGGCTAGGATGCGGCAAGCGTTTTAAATACTAGCGCCGTGTTTTTAATCAGATGTTGTAGGCAGATTTGGAAGGTGTTGATATTGTATGTGGATGATTTGCTGGTTTGTTCCACAAGTGAGGAGCAATGTGAGAAAGAGACATTGTAATTATCTTGGAAAAGATGGCACAGGAGGTCATGATGTATCAAGAAGAAGTTTTTGTTTTGCCAGCAGCAGGTAGAATATTTTGGACGAGTAATATCTAAAGAAGTAAAAGCTATAGCGCAGGATCAAATTGGAAGCTTGCCTGCAATCTTGCTTAGCTCAATTGGCAGAAATTAAGGTTTTAAGAGCAGCATATGTACATGGAGTCTGGCATATGTTTGGAGCAGTAGGGAAACAGAAAGGCTTTGAGAAAAGCAACGGAGACCCCATGCAAAGTTAGCAGTGTCCCCCTATGGAATGTTGTTTGGGTTATCTTATTCGGGAAAGTGGAAGGCACACCAACCTTTGAGGGAGGTGATGTATTCTTGAGGAACTATTTACTGGCAGTGTCCCGTTCCCTTACAGAATTAAAAGCGAAAGGATTATTGGCTCAAAGCCCGCCACTTGACTTTCCAATACATGCTGTAATGGCCGGCGACTGGGTACTGGTCAAAAATTGGAAGGAGGAGAAACTCCAGCCCAGGTGGACCGGCCCGTACCTAGTATTGCTGACAAACCGAGACAGCAATACGAACAAAAGAAAAAGGGTGGACCCACGCGATCTGGGTTAAAGGACCCGTCGATCCACCCGTTCCTGAGGAGGAGGAACAGTGGACGGTGAAGCCGGGAAGTAAACCCCTAACATTAATTTTAAAAAGAAAAGCATTGAATGTATAACTGACAGTATGAAAGGAGCAGTTGTGGTATTGTTTGCTTTGTATGTAATTGTTGTAAAAGGTATTAATAATTGTGATAAATGTTATCATCCTATTCAATACAGAGGGGTAATAACCAGATCATTTACCTATCATTCCCATGTGAACAAAGTATGCCATGACCGAAAGACTAGAATCATTTGTAAAGAGGGGGGAAAGGAGTATTTGATGGAAGGCAATAGGGGGTATATAGGGAAGTTTGGGGCCGTTACCTGCCCAAGGGGAGAGAGATGGGTTTGTGTACAGTTTAGTTTTCCCTTCTCAGATCGTAAAAGGGGCAATAGATAAGACGAAGGAGGAAGTAATAAAAGAGGTTACTAAGGTAGTAGTCACTAAGCCTCCCCCTCCCCCACATACTCAGCCTCAAGTGCAATAGACACTGTACGAAGAAATCAAGAAGCAGATCGAAATCCCTGAAGGAGAAAAAAACCTGTTTGTGGACTTGGCCACCCGGATAGCTGGGACCCTGAATGTGACTAACTGTTGGGTCTGCGGAGGACCACTGATGAATTCACGCTGGCCGTGGAGAGGATCCATTGTTTGAAATATGGGACCTGATGGGGTAGAACCTGACAATTGGACAAGACCGAGATCCCCAGGTATGGGTCCTGACAGACGCTCCGGTTGGGACTGAGTGTATCGCTAGGCCCTGGGCAAAGGATGCCGTCCTAGTAGGCAGCAGCCCCTGCCAGCGCATCATCACCCAGTGGCCAAATCAGTCCCGAGTGTGGTGGCCAGAGGCGCCTAAATGGTATCTAACTAAGAAATATGGGAAAAACTGCGATATCCGGATGAAAATTGATGGAGTGGAATCAGCCGGACTATGGAATTGCACCGCGAATAACCCTTATCAGGGGATCCCAGTATTGCGAGATATATGGAACAAGGTTGCCTCTAGTGGACCGGCCCCTGAAGGATTGTTATGGATATGCGGATACAAGGCATACTCGGTGTTACCGATGAATTGGAGTGGGACTTGTTTTTATTGGACAGGTACAACCTGGATTCTTCCTGTTAAACCCCAAAGAAGGCCGGTCATTAGGAACACCTGTATTTGATGACCTATATCGGAAAAAGAGGAAAATAGACATTGGAGAATGGGAAGATGATGAGTGGCCACCAGCAAGAATCATCTCATACTACAGACCAGCCACCTGGGCACAGGATGGATCCTGGGGCTACCAAACACCAGTATACATGTTAAAAACCGGATCATAAGGCTACAGGCAGTACTGGAGGTAATTACCAACCAAACTGCGGGGGCGCTGGAGATGCTGGCACAGCAGCAGACGCAGATGAGAACAGCGATATACCAGAACAGGTTAGCCCTAGATTATCTCCTGGCAGAAGAAGGAGGGGTATGCGGGAAATTCAACCTCTCTAATTGCTGTTTGAACATCGATGATAATGGACAAGCAGTGATGGACATATCAGAAGGGATCCGGAAGTTGGCGCATGTTCCAATACAAAAGTGGAATTCGATTATGGGAACCCAATGGTGGGATTCTATCCTCGGAGGAACATGGTGGAGAACGGTGGGACTTGTGTTTCTATGTGCAGTGGCTGGACTGATCTTTATCCCCTGTTGTATCCCTTGTTTTAGGGAACTTATTACCAGAAGTATGTCAGATGCAGGCTGTAGTCATGCCTATGGGAGAGAAAGGGGAAATACAGAAAATAATGATAATGCGGCCAAGGGAAGTTTATGATTTACAGGAGGAGAAGGTTAGGACGATGTTACGTCAGTTCGAATTGAAGGAACTTAAAATGAGGGTTTAATCAGTGTATGCGTAGCAAAAGAAAAAGGGAGGATTGTGAGGGATAAAGTGATTAAACCCTATTAAAGAAAGGAGTTTTAAAGAGAATTCAAACAGAGAGGGGCTGGAGAGAGGATTCTGACACAGCAGTGTCTGAAGGTTGCCAGACCCATCCTCGAGTCCTTGAGTAAGAAGAAATTCATTGTATAGCTAGAGAAGGGGGTGATGTAGAGAGATCCCTATCAGTGGAAGGGAGTGATAGATGGGACCCTTGTCACTATAGCTTAGCTTTAGTACTGATATAGGAAAACTGAGAGGGTTCACTAGGAGGTGAGTAAAACTGGGCCAGGTCATGAGCAATTGAGCATGCTTAATAGAATAAATGAATATTACAACACACCCCTGGTCAAGAAATTGCTCATTACCATGAACATGTTTGAACATGCAATGTATGATATGGGAGGTGCGAGGGGATGTACGGTGGGAGGTACTTACAGATTGTGCACCTCCGACCCTGATTGGAGAAAGGTCCGGAGGGGAGATTGAATGTAAGATTTTGTGTATAAAGGGGGATGATCTCTCTGGCTTCAGTGTGTCTCGAGTTGGAGAGGCACCCGGTCTGCAGACTCGTAAAATAAAGAAATCTCTTGCTTCCAGGATTTAGTCTTTGAGTATTAATTGTGAGCATAAAGGATATCTCACATTCACTTCGCTTCACTTTTGGAATTCTGAAGTTGGGTTCATGTCTCTCAGAGATACCCTGACTTTCACAATATTTCACAGCGCAAAAATTCAACATTTTGGCGGTTTTTAACAGGTAGGAAAGTACGCGTTTCTTGCATAAATAACATGTATCGGAAGTTACGGATGTCCTCCAGATGGATTGAGCGGTTCCGTGGGTCAAGCCCTATGACCCGGTGACCTTACGTGCAACCCCCCTATGTCCGTGACCGTACTACGTGTTTTTCGTAGGATCCATCTTGCTCCGCTAAAGGATCTTTGTTGTCCACATACAAGGACCAAGTGGCTGTTGTCCATTGGGGAACGTTGAGCCGGTGATTTCAGGTTACGTCCATGTCGCCCTTTTTACCCAGAAACCTCCGCGCCCCAGAACCCGCCCTATGTTACAGGCGTTACTAAGCGCGCAGGCGCGGATAGCCCCGGAAGTGGTGCGGCCAAGGCGCGCATGCGGTCCGCGGACAAAAGACTCCGGAGGATCGGCGGCGGGTGGGAGCGGGGATCCGGGCGCGGGATCAGTCAGCACCGAGGCCCGGCCTGAGGACGGAGCGGCCCCCGGCTGCGGGGAGAATCGGTGCGGCCCCCGGCGGCGTGAGCGCATCGAATGCACGGATTGACCGGTGAGAGGAAGGGTCCCGACCCGGACAGATCTTTACCTGTTCATTGAGGGTTACACAAAAAGCTGGAGAAACTCAGCGGGTGCAGCAGCATCTAAGGAGCGAAGGAGATAGGCGACGTTTCCCAAGAGTCTGGGGAGTCTGCATCCTTTGGGCTTGAATATTGAATTTTCTCAATTCTGTTAACCCTTGCTGTCTCCTCCCCTTCCCACCTCTCCCTCAGCCCTCGGGCCCTGGCATTCCCTCTATCTCTATCTCCCTCCCCCACCCCAGTCGCACCAGCTTCTCATTTTCACACCACAAACAGCTTACAATCAATACTTTTTTGCATATCTTTCATTCATTGTTCCTTATCTCTCCACATCACCGTCTATATCTCTCGTTTCCCTGATCCCTGACCAGTCTGAAGAAGGGTCTCGACCCGAAACGTCGCCTATCTCCTTCGCTCCTTAGATGCTGCTGCACCCGCTGAGTTTCTCCAGCTTTTTGTGTACCCTCGATTCTCCAGCATCTGCAGTTCCTTCTTTAAAACTTTACCTGTTCATTTATGGTCAACTCTTTTTACAGGGTAGAAGAAGCAGAGGATTGATGTTCAGGAATCTCAAACTCGCTTATTTCACCGGCGCCTGAACGTGTGGGAGGATTCACTGCGTCAGCTGATCCGCCCGGACACCAGACAGGTCACAGCATGGAGACATTACTCGCCAGCTCTGAGTGTGGGCAGGGATTAAACCAATCTTCCCACCTGTTGACCCGACAGCAAGTTCACACTGTGGAGAAACCGTTCACCTGTCCCGATTGTGGGAAGGGATTCACTCAATCGTACCAACTGAAGAGGCACCAGCGTATTCACACAGGGGAGAGGCCGTTCATCTGCTCTGAATGTGGGACGGGATTTACTCGTTCATCTGACTTACTGAGACACCAGAAAATTCACACGGGGGAGAAGCCGTTTGTCTGCTCTGAGTGTGGGAAGAGATTCATTGAATCATCTGAGTTACAGATACACCAGCGAATTCACACTGGAGAGAGGCCGTTCACCTGCTCTGAATGTGGGAAGGGATTTACTCGTTCATCTGAGTTACTGAGACACCAGAGAATTCACACAGGGGAGAGGCCGTTCACCTGCTCCGAGTGCGGGAAGGGATTCGGCCAATCTACCCAACTGATGTCCCACCAGCGAGTTCACACTGCGGAGAAACCATTTGACTGTCCCGATTGTGGGAAGGGATTTACCGTAGCAAGCAACCTCAAGACCCACCAGCGAATTCACACCGGGGAGAGGCCGTTCATCTGCTCCAAGTGTGGGCAGGGATTCGCTCAATCCTTTGCGTTAGTGGTGCATGAGAGAAACCACACGGGGGAGAGGCCGTTCACCTGCTCCGAGTGCGGGATGGGATTCACCCAATCTTGTCACCTGGTATCCCACCAGCGAGTTCACACTGCGGAGAAACCATTTGTCTGTCCCGATTGTGGGAAGGGCTTCGCTCAAGCAAGCGGCCTGAAGACCCACCAGCGAGTTCACACCGGGGAGAGGCCATTCACCTGCTCTGAGTGTGGGAAGGGATTCACTCAATCATCGAATTTACAAAAACATCTCAACGTTCACCTTGGGAAGAGGCTGTTCACCTCTGAGTGTGGGAAGGGATTCTCTCAGTTGTCTGCGTTACTGGGACATCAGAGAATTCACTCAGGGGAGAGGCTGTTCACCTGCTCTGAGTGTGGGAAGAAATTCACTCAATCGTCTCACCTGAAGACCCACCAGCGAATTCACGCTGTGAAGAAACCATTCGCCTCTCCTGGGCTGGGATTTACTCGAAAATCTGAACAATTGATACACCAGCTCATTCACACTGGGGAGAAAGTTTAAATACGTTTCTGGTTTGTTTAGAGTATGCTCGCCGACGAGCGATTCCCACATATTAACACTATCCTACACCCACTAGGGACAAATTTTTTACACAAGCCAATTAACCTACAAACCTGTACGTCTTTGGAGTGTGGGAGGAAACCGAAGATCTCGGAGAAAACCCATGCAGATCATGGGGAAAACGTACAACTCCGTACAGACAGCACCTGTAGTCAGGATGGGACCTGGGTGACCGGCGCTGCATTCGCTGTAAGGCAGCAACTCTGCCACTGTGCCACCGCCATGAATTGAATTGATTACATTTTATTAGCCAAGTATGTGTACATAAAACAAATTTGCCTTTGTTGTTAAATCCTGTTGCATCCACAAGTGACTGCTGGTGTTGGAGTCTATGGTTACAGCTGATATATTACTACACGTATTGTGGATATGTGACAATAGTGCTTGAGTAACTCAGCGGGTCGGGCCTCTTTGTTTCTGTAATGCCAATTACCCCTGTAACTGCTGGAGTTTAATATTTTGGATTGGTGTAAAATAAATCAGTTCTGCTTTAAACCCAGTGCCTTCATATCTCTATAATTTGCACAACACACCAGAAAGCAGGGCCATTCACTGCATGTGCAAAAGGGTCACAATGGGTGAACAGTGAGCAAAGGGCAGATCAGCCCCTGGGTGTGGGGCCTTGGACCCTGCTTGAAACTGGATACCTGTTCCATTGACCAGTTGCAAGTAACATGATCGTACATATTTCATGTGTTTTATGACTGTTGGCAGAACTATTTCCCAGGGATAAGTGAACTTCTATCATATCGTATGTGTAGGAAGTAACTATCAATGTGGGTTTAAACGAAGAGAGACACAAAATGCTGGATTCATTCAGCGGAACAGGCAGCATTTGTTTTTTCATCCATATGGTGTGTAAACAATCTGTTTTTTCACACAAAGGGTGATGGGTATATGGAACATACTGCCAGAGGAGGTAGTTGAGGCAGGTACTATCCCAACATTCTGTCATTCTGAAAAGGACCCGTTTACTCCTACTCTTTGCTTCCTGTCTGCCAGCCAGTTCTCTATCCACATCAATACTGAACCCCCAATACCGCGTGCTTTAAATTTGCATACTAATCTCTTATGTGGGACCTTGTGGAAAGCCTTTTGAAAGTCCAGATATAACACATCCATTGGTTATCCCTTATCCACTCTACAAGTTACATCCTCGAAAAATTCTGTAAGATACGTCAGACATGATTTACCTTTCATAAATCCATGCTGACTTTGTCCAATGATTTCACCTCTTTCCAAACGATATGGACCAAACGCAGGCAGGTGTGACTAAGGTAGCTGTGAAATTTAGCCTGTTTGTGCACTGTATCACTCTGTGACTGTAACCCCGGGCGATGAACGGCCTTGTTCACGCCAAGCACCATGGCGTGTCGAGGTAACCAGAATGCATTGCGGCGCGGAATACGCTCTATCTCAGCTGCAGACGCCGGAAGTCGTGTCCTGCGGTGAGGGACGGTCCGTCATCGGGCCGGAGCCGGAGGCAGCGCTGGGGCCGCGGGGCTAAACAACTCCTCAGGCCCGGACAGCCCCGGCCTTTCCACCCACTCGCCCCCCTGTAGCCCGTTGCCGAGCACCCGGTGGTAGAGTTGCTGCCTCCCAGCGCCTTCCATGGACACGGGTTCGATCCTGAGAACGGTCTTGGTTTCCTGGTCCTCCAGAATATTCCAAATGGAATTTAAACTGGAGGTGGTGGAGGGAAGACTTAAGCCAGAAAGGGTTTTTGGGGAAGAAAGAGCTACCTTAGATGTAGTTGCATCTGATTGGGTGACTATGGTAGGGTGAAGATTATTCCATGCTTTAATAGGGGGTTTGCACGTAAGGGTCACCGGGTCATAGGGCTTGACGCACGGAGCCGCTCAATCCATCTGGAGGACATCCGTCACTTCTGGTATATGTTATTAATGCAAGAAACGCGTACTTTCCGACCTGTTAAAAACCGCCAAAATGTCGTATTTTTGCGCTGTACAAAATTGTGGAAGTCGGGGTAAGTGTGAGACATGTACCCAACTTCAGAATTCCAAAAGTGAAGCGAAATGAAGGTACTATCTACCGTCATTTCTCCTCACTTTTGGAATTCTGAAGTATGATAAATGTCTCTCACGCATATCCCGATTTCCATAATTATTTACTGTGCAAAAATTGGCCATTTCGGCGGGTTTTAACTGGGCCCGCTACGCTGTAAGTGCTTACCTGCAGTTCATCGCGTGTACTACACTTGGGGTAGCGTAGCAACAGCACGGGTCATGGGTCGTGACCCGACTGCCGTGCAACCTCCCTATTGTGCGGGGGGAAAACGAATTGCTGTACACATCTGCCTTGGTAGCTGGAATCTCAAATTGGATTGAATGCCCACGTCTGCTCCTAATTGGTTTGGGTTTGGTGTAGGTTTTGTAATCTATGTCGAACTGACCATTTAAGATTTTGTAAAAGCGGGTCAAACGGTGAGCTTCACGCCTGTCTTGGAGTTTGCTGCCTGTATGGTGACAGCTCCATGCTGTCTGTACAGGGGGTTTGCACGTAAGGTCACCGGGTCATAGGCCTTGACGCACGGAGCCGTTCAATCCATCTGGAGGACATCCGTAACTTCCGGTACATGTTATTTATACAAGAAACACGTACTTTCCTACCTGTTAAAAAACGCCAAAATGTTGGATTTATGCACTGTAAAAAATTGTGGAAGTCGGGGTAAGTGTGAGAGACATGTACCCGACTTCAGAATTCCTAAAGTGAAGCGAAATGAAGGTAAAGAGAAGCGAGAGCTGATGGGACAACAAAAGCTAAAGTGCTTGGCGAACATTGGCCATGCAGATATCAGAATTGAAAATATTGGGAATTATCGCGTTTGCTCACTGCATTTCATCAACAGTATGGCATTATTTGTGTTTTTTCTTGATTCCTTTGGTATCTTAAAAAGTCTCAGAACTGATAAATCTGGCTGTAAATTTTGCTTCAGAGGCGTTTTCTTTTTGTATGTAAAAACCCACTTGAAACCCATGGGTGATTTAAAAATTTTACAGCCAGATTTATCACTTCTGAAACTTTTTAGATGCCAAAGGAATCAAGAAAAAACACAAATAATGCCTTAGTTGATGGGGCAGTGTTAGCTGTGAGGAGGATGCTAGGGGCAGTGTTCGCTGTGAGGAGGATGCTAGGAGGCTGCAAGGTGACTTGGATAGGCTGGGTGAGTGGGCAAATGCATGGCAGATGCAGTATAATGTGGATAAATGTGAGGTTATCCACTTTGGTGGCAAAAACAGGAAAGTAGACTATTATTTGAATGATGACCGATTAGGAAAAGGGGAGATGCAACGAGACCTGGGTGTTGTGGTACACCAGTCATTGAAAGTAGGCATGCAGGTGCAGCAGGCTGTGAAGAAAGCGAATGGTATGTTGGCATTCATAGCAAAAGGATTTGAGTACAAGAGCAGGGAAGTTCTACTGCAGTTGTACAGGGACTTGGTGAGGCCACACCTGGAATATTGCGTACAGTTTTGGTCTCCTAATCTGAGGAAAGACATTCTTGCCATAGAGGGAGTACAGAGAAGGTTCACCAGACTGATTCCTGGGATGGCACGACTTCCATATGAAGAAAGACTGGATAGACTTGACTTGTACTCGCTGGAATTTAGAAGATTGAGGGGGGATCTCATAGAGTCCTACAAAATTCTTAAGGGGTTGGACAGGCTTGATGCAGGAAGATTGTTCCCGATGTTGGGGAAGTCCAGGACAAGGGGTCACAGTTTAAGGATAAGGGGGAAGTCTTTTAGGACCGAGATGAGAAAATCATTTTTCACACAGAGAGCAGTGAATCTCTGGAATTCTCTGCCACAGAAGGTAGTTGAGGCCAGTTCGTTGAAGAGTTATTTAAGAGTTAGATGTGGCCCTTGTGGCTAAAGGGATCAGGGGGTATGGAGAGAAGGCTGGTACAGGATACTGAGTTGGATGATCAGCCATGATCATATTGACTGGCGGTGCAGGCTCGAAGGGCCGAATGGCCTACTCCAGCACCTATTTTCTATGTTTCTATGAAATGCAGCGAACAAACAGACAATGTTCGTCAAGCACTTTGGCTGTTGTTGTCCCTTCAGCTCTCGCTTTTATCTACCGTCATTTCTCCTCACTTTTGGAATTCTGAAGTAGGCTAAATGTCTCTCATGCTTATCCCGATTTCCATAATTATTTACAGCGCAAAAATTGACAATTTAGGCGGGTTTTAACGGGCCTGCTACGCTGGAAACAATGGTAAGTGCTTACCTGCAGTTCATCGCGTGTACTTCACTTGGCGTAGCGTAGCAACAGTACGGGTCATGGGTCATGACCCGACTGCCATGAAACCTCCTTATGGAGTTTGTACGTTCTCCCTGTGACCACGTGTGTTTCCTCGGGATGCTCCGGCTTACTTCCACACCCCAAAGACGTGCAGATTTGTAGGATAATTTGCTTTGTTAAATTTGTAAATTGTCCTCAGTGTGCAGGATGTGATTACTTGGCCAATAAACTTATTCAAACTCAAACTTCATTGGTTCGTGAGTCTGGGCGTGCACATCTCTGAAGATCTTTCCTAGTCCGAGAACACTGATGCTACTATTAAGAAAGCACATCAGCGCCTCTACTTCCTGAGAAGATTACAGAGAATCGGTTTGTCAAGGAGCACTCTCTCTAACTTCTACAGGTGCACAGTAGAGAGCTTGCTGACCGGTTGCATCGTGGCTTGGTTCGGCAACTTGAGCGCCCTGGAGAGGAAAAGACTACAAAGAGTAGTAAACACTGCCCAGTCCATCATCGGCTCTGACCTCCCTTCCATCGAGGGGATCTGTCGCAGTCGCTGCCTCAAAAAGGCTGGCAGTATCATCAAGGACCCACACCATCCTGGCCACACACTCATCTCCCTGCTACCTTCAGGTAGAAGGTACAGGAGCCTGAAGATTGCAACGACCAGGTTCAGGAATAGCTACTTCCCCTCAGCCATCAGGCTATTAAACTTGGCTCGGACAAAACTATGAACATTAATAGCCCATAATCTGTTATTTGCACTTTAGCAGTTTATTTATTCATGTATGTATATATTTATATAATGATATATGGACACACTGATCCGTTTTGTAGTCAATGCCTACTATGTTCTGTTGTGCTGAATCATAGCAAACATTTCATTGTCCTACCAGGGACACATGACAATAAACTTAGCGGGTGCAGCAGCATCTAAGGAGCGAAGGAGATAGGCGACGTTTCGGGTCGAGACCCTTCTTCAGACTGGTCAGGGATCAGGGAAACGAGAGATATAGACAGTGATGTGGAGAGATAAAGAACAATGAGTGAAAGATATGCAAAAAAGTATCGATGATAAAGGGAACAAGCCATTGTAAGCTGTTTGTGGTGTGAAAATGAGAAGCTAGTGCGACTAGGGTGGGAGGGAGATAGAGATAGAGGGAATGCCAGGGCCCGAGGGCTGAGGGAGAGGTGGGAGGGGGAGGGGACAGCAGGGGTTAACAGAATTGAGAAAATTCAATGTTCAAGCCCAAAGGATGCAGACTCCCCAAGCGGAATATGAGGTGCTGTTCCTCCAACTTGCGGTGTTGCTCACTCTGGCCATGGAGGAGGCCCAGGACCGAGAGGTCGGATACGGAATGGGAGGGGGAGTTGAAGTGCTGAGCGACCGGGAGGTCGGGTTGGTTTTTGCGGACCGAGCGGAGGTGTTCGGCGAAACGATCGCCAAGCCTCCGCTTGGTCTCACCGATATAGATCATCTGGCATCTGGAGCAGCGGATGCAGTAGATGAGGTTGGAGGAGGTGCAGGTGAACCTCTATCGGACCTGGAAGGACTGCTTGGGTCCCTGAAAGGAGTGGAGGGGGGAGGTGAAGGGACAAGTGTTGCATTTCTTGCGGTTGCAAGGGAAAGTGCCCGGGGAAGGAGTAGAGCGGGAGGGGAGGGAAGAATTGACATGGGAGTCGCGGAGGGAGCGGTCTTTGCGGAAGGCAGACAGGGGGGGAGATGGGAAGATGTGGCGGGTGGAGGGGTCACGTTGGAGGTGGCGAAACTGGCGCTGGACATCTGTTGTGTGTCAGTTATCAGTGAAAGGACCACACTGGCGAATACAAACCCACAGTCTCCCACAGCTACCTGGACTACTCTTCCTCCCACCCTGCTTCCTGTAAGGACTCCATCCCCTATTCCAATTCCTTCGTCTACGCCGCATCTGCTCCCAGGATGAGGTGTTCCACACCAGGTCATCACAAATGGCCTCATTCTTCAGAGAACGGGGATTGCCCTCCCCCACTATTGATGAGGCTCGCACCAGGGTCTCCTCCATACCCCGCAACACTGCCCTCTCTCCCCATTCCCCCACTCGCAAACAGGGCAGAGTCCCCCTGGTCCTCACCTTTCACCCCACCAACCGGCAAATACAACAGATAGTCCTCCGCCAGTTTCGCCACCTCCAACGTGACACCCTCCACCCGTCACATCTTCCCATCTCCCCCCCTGTCTGCCTTCCGCAAAGACCGCTCCCTCCGCAACTCCCTTGTCAATTCTTCCTTCCCCTCCCGCTCTACTCCTTCCCCGGGCACTTTCCCTTGCAACCGCAAGAAATGCAACACTTGTCCCTTCACCTCCCCCCTCCACTCCTTTCAGGGACCCAAGCAGTCCTTCCAGGTCCGATAGAGGTTCACCTGCACCTCCTCCAACCTCATCTACTGCATCCGCAGCTCCAGATGCCAGATGATCTATATCGGGTGAGACCAAGCGGAGGCTTGGCGATCGTTTCGCCGAACACCTCCGCTCGGTCCGCATTAACCAACCCGACCTCCCGGTGGCTCAGCACTTCAACTCCCCCTCCCATTCCATATCCGACCTCTCGGTCCTGGGCCTCCTCCACGGCCAGAGTGAGCAGCACCGCAAGTTGGAAGAACAGCACCTCATATTCCTCTTGGGGAGTCTGCATCCTCTGGGCTTGAACATTGAATTTTCTCAATTCTGTGAACCCCTGCTGTCCCCTCCCCCTCCCACCTCTCCCTCAACCCTCGGGCCCTGGCATTCCCTCTATCTCTATCTCCCTCCCCCACCCTAGTCGCACTAGCTTCTCATTTTCACACCACAAACAGCTTACAATGGCTTGTTCCCTTTATCATCGATACTTTTTTGCATATCTTTCACTCATTGTTCTTTATCTCTCCACATCACCGTCTATATCTCTTGTTTCCCTGATCCCTGACCAGTCTGAAGAAGGGTCTCGACCCGAAACGTCGCCTATCTCCTTCGCTCCTTAGATGCTGCTGCACCCGCTGAGTTTCTCCAGCTTTTTGTGTAACCCTTGATTCTCCAGCATCTGCAGTTTCTTCGTTAACACAAAAGACTCCGGAGGATCGGCGGCGGGTAGGAGCGGGGATCCGGGCGCGGGATCAGTCAGCACCGAGGCCCGGCCTGAGGACGGAGCGGCCCCCGGCTGCGGGGAGAATCGGTGCGGCCCCCGGCGGCGTGAGCGCATCGAATGCACGGATTGACCGGTGAGAGGAAGGGTCCCGACCCGGACAGATCTTTACCTGTTCATTTATGGTCAACTCTTTTTACAGGGTCGAAGAAGCAGAGGATTGATGTTCAGGAATCTCAAACTCGCTTATTTCACCGGCGCCTGAACGTGTGGGAGGATTCACTGCGTCAGCTGATCCGCCCGGACACCAGACAGGTCACAGCATGGAGACATTACTCGCCAGCTCTGAGTGTGGGCAGGGATTAAACCAATCTTCCCACCTGTTGACCCGACAGCAAGTTCATTGTGGAGAAACCGCTTACCTGTCCCGATTGTGGGAAGGGATTCACTCAATCGTACCAACTGAAGAGGCACCAGCTTATTCACACAGGGGAGAGGCCGTTCACCTGCTCTGAGTGTGGGAAGGGGTTCACTCAGTCGTCTGCGTTACTGATACACCAGAGAATCCACTCTGGAGAGCGGCCGTTCACCTGCTCTGAGTGTGGGAAGAAATTCACTCAATCGTCTCACCCGAAGACCCACCAGCGAATTAACGCTGTGGAGAAACCACTTGCCTCTCCCAACCATGGGTAGGGTTTCACCAGTAAGTCTAACTGGGTGACCCCCCCCCCCCCCCACCCCCCAGAGAATTCATGCTGGGGAGAGGGCATTCACCTGTTTAGTGTGCGCTGGGATTTATTCAAATATCTGAACAATTGATACACCAGCTCATTCACACTGGGGGAGAAAGTTTAAATACGTTTCTGGTTTGTTTAGAGTATGCTCGCCGACCAGCGATTCCTGCATATTAACACTATCCTACACCCACTAGGGACAATTTTTTTACACAAGCCAATTAACCTACAAACCTGTACGTCTTTGTAGTGTGGGAGGAAACCGAAGATCTCGGAGAAAACCCACGCAGATCATGGGGAAAACGTACATACTCCGTACAGACAGCACCCGTAGTCAGGATGGGACCTGGGTGACCGGCGCTGCATTCGCTGTAAGGCAGCAACTCTGCCACTGTGCCACCGTCATGAATTGAATTGAATACATTTTATTAGCCAAGTAAGTGTACATAAAAATAATTTGCCTTTGTTGTTAAATCCTGTGACTGCTGGTGTTGGACTCTATGGTTATGCTGATCTATTACTGCACATATCGTGGATATGTGACAATAGTGCTGGAGTAACTCAGCGGATCGGGCCTCTTTGTTTCTGTAATGCCAGTTACCCCTGTAACAGCTGGAGTTTAATATTTTGGATTGGTGTAAAATAAATCAGTTCTGCTTTAAACCCAGTGCCTTCATATCTCTATAATTTGCACAACACACCAGAAAGCAGGGCCATTCACTGCATGTGCAAAAGGGTCACAATTGGTGAACTGTGAGCAAAGGGCAGATCAGCACCTGGGTGTGGGGCCTTTGATCCTGCTTGAAACTGGATATGTGTTCCATTGACCCAGTTGCAAATAACGTGACCGTACGTATTTCATGTGTTTTATTTATTTTTTAATTTTCTTTATTAGAAGTAATGTACATTACAATGATATATTATGTAAAATAACATAATACATTTCCTGTACCACTTCTTATTTTATACTTTAAGAAGAATAGAGAGAGTTAGATAGCATAGTAAGTGAGAGAGTGATCCGGAAGAACCGGTAGAAGCGTAAGACACAAGAAAGACTAAAAAAGAAAAACAAAGGAAAAGAAAGAAAAAGGAAAAAAATATGAGAAAGTAAAATAAGGTAAGATAAAAGGGATGTACCTCCTTCACACCTGGTGTGAATTCGCTGGTGGGTCTTCAGGTGGGTCTTTACACACCCCTCATAAATTCCTGATACCATTTATTTTAGTTGTGTTGCACCCTATGCTTGTAATAAGTAGATAAATGGAGACCAAATCTTTTGGAAATGGTCTGATTTGCCTGCTAGGAGGAATCTCATATCTTCTAGGTGTAACGTTTCGGACATATTTGAATCCACATTTTTATCGTTGGTGTGGGAGCGGTTTTCCAGAATTTAAGTATACGTTTTTTTGCCATTATTAGGCCATAATTAATGAAGCTCTTTTGGAACGAAGTCAGCTCAAAGTTGGCTTCTATTGTTCCAAAAATAATCAATTCTGCATTCGGTTTCAATTTTATTTTGAATAATTTTGTAAAAATTTCAAAGATTTCTTTCCAGAATTTCTGGATTTTTATGCAAAAAACAAAGGATTTGAATAATATAGTCTATGTAAAGTTTTAAATTGGATTAAAATATGTCTTACATTGATCAAGCATTTGTGCACATATAGCAAGTGTTTATCCCAACTCTCTTTTGAGATTTTTATAGCTAGTTCTTGTTCCCAATCTCTTCTAATTCTATCAGATGATGGTATTTCTATATTTAGGATAATATTATACAAATATGATATTAAATTAGTTGAATCCGCCTTTATATTCATTGCTTCGTCTAATAAGTCTGGAGACAAATTTTGATATTCTTGTGTATATTTTTTCAAATAATCACGAATTTGAAAATATTTAAAATATTGACGGGTTGTATTTAAGTTGTAGTTGTTGGAATGATAAGAAATTTCCATTTTCATACGTGTCTCCGAACATTTTAATTCCTATTCTTTTCCAATATGTAAATGATTTATCAATACTAGAAGGTTTAAACGACGGATTATTAACTATAGGGGTGAGAAGTAATTTCGTAATTTACAGGTTAATTTTATTTGTTTCCAAATTCTAATAGTACTATGAATAATTGGATTTTTACTATATATTGCATTATTCAATTTTGTTGTTGAGAGAAGGATCGCTCCTATATTAAAAGGGGCGCAATCCTCTCTCTCCATTACTATCCAATCCACCCGCTGGGCAGAGTTGTCCAACAGGTGAATCACATTTTTGACGTTTGCTGCCCAATAATATTCATGTGTTTTATGACTGTTGGCAGAACGAGACAACTTCCATGCTGTGTATGGAGTTTGTACGTTCTCCCTGTGGCCGCGTGTGTTTCCTCGGGATGCTCCGGCTTACTTTCACACCCCAAAGACGTGCAGATTTGTAGGATAATTTGCTTTGTTAAATTTGTAAATTGTCCTCAGTGTGTAGGACTAGTGCTAGTGCGTAAGGAGCGTTCGCTGGTCGTTATGAACTCGGTGGCCGTAGCATATCGTTCCTCAGTCATGGGGTTCAAAACTAATCACGATATTCTCTTCCTCAGAAGGCAGTGGAGGCCGATTCTCTGGATGCTTTCAAGATAGAGATAGAGCTCTTAAAGATAGTGGAGTCAGGGGAGAAGGCAGGAACGGGGTACTGATTGTGGATGATCACATTGAATGGCAGTGCTGGCTCGACGGGCCGAATGGCCTCCTCCTACACCTATTGTCTATTCCAAATGTAGCCACACCAGTGCCTTATAAAGTCTCAGGATTACATCTTATTTTAATATTCTAACCCCTCGAGATGAATGCGAGCATTACATTGGTCTTCATTAATGCTGTCTCAACTTGCAAATTACACTTTCTTTGGAATACTGCATCAGCAATCCCAAGTCTCTTTACACCTATCAATTTCTGAATCCTGAATGATAGGTGACGTTTAGGGTCAATGTATTCCACAGAATCACCATCCTCTGGCTGAAAGAAATCCTCGGGGAACTGCCCCTGCACTCCTAGATCCCCCCCACGCTCTAAAAAACTATGGTTACACGTGCTGTCTGTGTGGAGTTTGTATGTCCTCCCCGTGACCGTGTAGGTTTTCTCTGCGCTCTTCAGTTTCCTCCCACAGTCCAAAGACTAGTATTGTGGATAGTGTTAATGTGCAGGGATTGCTGGTTGGTGCGGACTCATTGGTCCGAATGGCCTGTTTTTGCGCTGTATCTCTCAGCTAAACAAGCACCAGCACCATAATCAAGGACCACTCTCACCTTGGTCGCATCCTCTTATCTCCTCTCCCATCAGGCAAGAGGCTTAGAAGTTTCAAAATGCATACTTCAGATTCAAGGACTGTTTCTTCCCAGCTGTTATCGGGCAACTAAACTGTCCACTCACTAGTCAGAGAGCAGTCCTGACCTCCCATCTACCCCACGGGTGACTTCTGAACTATCGTTAAATCAAATTTTATCAGACTTCATTGTTAAATCTTGCACTAAATGTTGTGCCTTTTGTCATTGGAGACCTTCAAACTATCTTAAAGATAGCGGAGTCAAGGGATATGGGGAGAAGGCAGGAACGGGGTACTGATTGTGGATGATCAGCCATGATCACAGTGAATGGCCGTGCTGGCTCGATGAGCCGAATGGCCTGCTCGTGCACCTATTGTCTATTAATCGCACAATACTGGATTTTATCTTGCACTAAATGTTTATCCTGTATCTGTACACTAGTCTTTTCGCTGACTGGGTAGCATCATGGGTAACAGGTATCTGCTACATGTGACAATAATAAACAAAACTAAAATAATGTACTTCTCAAGACCCCGCCATCTACTACAAAAGTCACACACATCAAAAACACAGCCTGGCGGGCACCCAATGCTGGTTTATTTGCCACAGCCTGGTTATCCTGACATTTGACATGTGAACTATCTTTCATCGCTTATCAGTGATCGGGCTTTATCTTGCACTAAACCTTGTTGTTTAGGTTTAAACCTGATAATCCCACCAAGGTAGAGGTGCCGTTGTGGGAAGTGTTCTCGCTTCAGTCGGGGACGGATGGGATCCATGGCCGCCGCTCACTTGTGGACCCGCTGGTGCTTGCGGAGGTTGGAGGAGCTGCGGAAGCCCTTTCCGCAGAGTGGGCAGGAGAAGGGGCGCTCACCGGTGTGGACCCGCTGGTGAGCCAGCAGGTGGGAGGAGCGGGTGAAGCGCTTTCCACAGGCGGAGCAGACGAAGGGCCTCTCGCCGGTGTGGAGCCGCTGGTGGGTGAGGAGGCTGGAGGACTGGGTGAAGCCCTTGCCGCACACGGAGCAGCTGAACAGTCTCTCCACAAAGTGGACCTGGTAGTGCCGGGGCAGGTGGCTCAGCTGGGTGAAGCCTTTGCCGCAGATGGAGCAGGTGAATGGCCTCTCGCCCGTGTGGCTGCGCCGGTGCATCTCCAGCTGCGACGGGTAGCTGAAGCCCTTCCCGCAGTCCCCGCATTTCCACGGCTTCTCCCCACCTGGGCTGCGCGGTTGACCGGCCAGTCCGTCCGCCCGCGTGACTCCCCGGTCACCTTCCCCGCATGGGAACCAACCCTCCTCTTCCTGACAACGTTCCTCTTCCCACCGATCCAACGTCCCGGACCTGTCCCGAGCCATCGCTTGGTCCGAGCTGCCCGAATCCTCCATCGCCCACTCTGTCAAATACCAAGGTCAAGGCAGTGCGAAGTGTAGACAAAGTCAATGGAAAGAGTTTGTGTGATGGTCTGGGCTACGTCTAGAACTCTTGGATGGAGCTGTCCCCAAACCCAAATCAGAAGGTAAGGCAGCCTCTGTGGAGAGAGAAACATGATCAATATTTCACGTCAATGTTGAGTTTGACACAGACAAAACCCATAATCAGGATCGAAACTAGGTCTCTGGTGCTGTTAGGCAGCTATAGACGCTATCCCTCCTACAACTTTAGGCTGTGCACGCCACACGAAAGAAGAAGAAGACGCTATTCCCATTTCCTCCCACAAGACGTGCGGATTTATAGGTTGAGGTGGCCTCTGTAAATTGTTCCCAAGAGTGGTGGATGAGAAAGTGGGATAACAGAACTAGTGTGAACGGGTTATTGATGGTCGGCATGGACTCGGAAGGTCGAAGGGCCTGTTTTCACGCTGTGTCTGTGGGAGGAAACGAGCATCCGGTTTGTAGATTATTTGTAGTGTGTAGGGCCTCTGACCTGCTATATTACAGGGTCTAACCCGTGCTGACCACAGCCCAGTGTGTGAGACCTTACGCGCGGTTGTAATCTCCGATGGGGTCTGCGTCTCTGCCTCCTTCCACAGCCGGTGCCCCGCTGGTGACCCCCCAAAGGCCCTTTCTGCACGGTTAAATCCCCTGGGTGCTTCAGAATCCCGATCCAAAATTGTCTCCACTTTCCTCTCCTCTCTTTTAGCGAAATCAGGGCGACTGCCGTCAACCTAGCAAGGGGACACGAGGAACTGCAGATACTGTAATCTCAATGCAAAGAGAAAATGGCAAAGTGCTGGAGGAACTCAATGGGGCAGGAAACATCTGTTGAGGGAGATGGACTTGGAAACTTTTGGATTGGGATTCTTCCTCAGACTGACCCAATCAAGACAACATAGATGCATGGGGGGGGGGGGAGGGGTGTTGGTGGACAGATGGACGTACAAAGGCCTGGGGGTGAAAAGTGAAGTCAGAGAAAAGGATGTAGGCGGAAGGGGACAGAGGATAGTGGGAGAAACACGCGAGCTGAACCGTACTTGAAGCATTCATTGCCAGGAGGCCTCTATTCCGGGCCAGCACGGACACAATGGGCAGAACGATCTCCTTTCAGGGCGACAAATGTTCTGATTCATGGCATCTTCCTCTTCTGTTACCCTTTAAAGAAGTTTACAAAACACCTTTTATTTCTTTTTGAAGAAGGATCCCAACCCAAAACGTCGTCTCTACATGTTCTCCATAGATGCTGCCTGACCCGATGAATTACTCCAGCACTTTGTTTTAAAATAAAAAGTAAACCTGCACCTGCAGTTCCTAGTCTACATTTTACGAGAGACTTGGCTGAATGCAGGGTAGAAATCCAGTTCAGGTCAATTTTATGTGCACTCTCAGCAGTAACTCAGCTGGCCAGTCACACCTCCAATTTACAGCTTTGAGGCATTACAGTAAACTCTCGCTATAATGGACTATGGGGAAGAATGGTGTCCGTTATTGCAGATTGTCCGTATATCGAAGAGTTTTTTCCCCATTGACTTCACTGCCTGGGCGCTGACTTCACTGTCAGAATCCTTGAAGCCCAGTGGGACCTACCTCACCACACGGAGTGCAGCTGAGGAACGGCTAGAACCGCTGCCCTGCTGCTGAGGTGAGGAAACCCTCTGTGAGATTACCACTCCCGGACTTCAGGATGAAAGGGCGTTGCCCTTAAAAAGTTAACTCCATTTCTTCTTCCACTAACCTGCCTAACTTGCTGAAGGTACTTTTTAACAGCTAAAAGTATTTTTATTACTGCGTTAAAATTACTACACACTGTTTGTTACATTGTTTAATAGAATCGTGTCCATGGAAGCAATGGCTTGTCAATTTCAACGGCTTGTCAATGTTAATTCCTTGTCAAATTCAACAGCCTTCGCGGGTAACTAAAAGCCACAGTCCGCTGTCACGCAAATCCATTGCAAAGAGGCGCGGAATCGCAGGGTTTACGAATGGCGCCTGTGTTGCACCACAAATCATCCGCCGGAGAAAGCGCCCTATGTCGGAGCAGCGGACTCGAGGGCGCATGCGCCGAGAACCGGAAGACCAGAGATCCTGGAGCGGACCGCGGAGAGCGATGGTCCAGGAGCGACGAGGGCGGGACAAAGCGAGGGAAAGGTCCGTCCCCGGGCAGAGCGGGCAGTTCGCTGGAGGCCGGGGCAGCGGGTTCGGACCGCACCGAGGAGCTGCCGGAGACCGGGGGCAGGAATCGGTCCCGGACCCCCCCTCCCCCCTCCCTCCCCTCCCGGGGGTTCCGGCCGCTTCCGGCCCCCGCTCCTTACCGAGGGTCGCGCCGCCAGCCGGCCCCGGATCCTGGGCGGCGCATGCGCCTTGCTGGCCCCCGGCGCCGGGATAGAGGAGTTTCTGCGGCGCGGGGGCGTCTGGGTTGCGCGACGGCAGGAGTGACTCGGCGGGTCGGGCAGCATCTGTGGAGCGGAATACAGTACACTGCTGGAGTAACTCAGTAGGTCCGGCAGCGTATATGTGGAGGGTAACATACGCAGTGCTGGAGTAACTCAGCGGGCCAGGCAGCGCATGTGACGGTAACACAGTATTGGGGAAGCTCAGCGGGTCGGGTACCGCTGGAGTAACTTGGGTCAGGCAACGTGTGTGGAGGGAAACGCACAGTATTAGAGGAACTCAGCAGCATTTATGTAAGTAAGTCATTTTTATTTATATAGCACTTTTTAAATCAAATCACGTTGAAACCAAAGTGCTTTACAGAGAACAAATTAGATTTCCAAACATCCGTATAAAATAAAAAATGTAAAAAGACACAATACACAATACAAAAAAAGACACAATTCATGTTGAATCCTATAGTATTGTGTCTTTTTTTTATTTTTTATTTTATACGGATGTATGGAAATCTAATACAGCAGAATCCACTGTAAGGGAAGGCACCAAAAAGTCCAATCCTCCTCCTCCTCCTCCTCATTTCTGGAGGGGAATACAGTACACATTGCTAGAGTAACTCAGTAGGTTGGGTAGTGTGAGGAGGAAAGCACAAAGAGTGCTGAAGTACAGTGTACTCCATAATGTTTGGGGCAAAGACCCATCATTTATTTATTTCTGTCTCTACTGCACAATTTGAGATTTGTAATAGAAAAAAAAATCACATGTGGTTAAAGTGCATATTGTCAGATTTTAATAAAGGCCATTTTTATACATGTTGGTTTCACCATGTAGAAATTACAATAGACAATAGCAGTGTTTATACATAGTTCTAGTTCAGGGCACCATACTGTTTGGGACACATGGCTTCACAGTTGTTTGTAATTGATCAGGTGCGTTTAAATGCCTTCTTCTTAACGCAGGTATAAATTTTCCCTGCAGCTGCACTTGATGTAACACCTGTCCCTAAGAAAGCTGGAAGGGGGAAAAGCAAGGAATAGACAGAAAAAAATGTTGGAGTAACTCAGCAAATCATACAACATCTCTGGAAAATATGGATAGGTTACAGGATTTGAGTACAGGAGCAGGGAGGTTCTACTTCAGTTGTACAGGGTCTTGGTGAGACCACACCTGGAGTATTGCGTACAGTTTTGGTCTCCAAATCTGAGGAAGGACATTATTGCCATAGAGGGAGTGCAGAGAAGGTTCACCAGACTGATTCCTGGGATGTCAGGACTGTCTTATGAAGAAAGACTGGATAGACTCGGTTTATACTCTCTGGAATTTTAGGAGATTGAGAGGGGATCTTATAGAAACTTACAAAATTCTTAAGGGGTTGGACAGGCTAGATGCAGGAAGATTGTTCCCGATGTTGGGGAAGTCCAGGACAAGGGGTCACAGCTTAAGGATAAGGGGGAAATCCTTTAAGACCGAGATGAGAAAGACTTTTTTCACACAGAGAGTGGTGAGTCTCTGGAACTCTCTGCCACAGAGGGTAGTTGAGGCCAGTTCATTGGCTATATTTAAGAGTGAGTTGGATGTGACTCTTGTGGCTAAGGGGATCAGAGGTATGGAGAGAAGGCAGGTACGGGATACTGAGTTGGACGATCAGCCATGGATCATATTGAATGGCGGTGCAGCTCGAAGGGCTGAATGGCCTACTCCTGCACCTAATTTCTATGTTTCTATGTTACCTTTTGGGTCTGAATCTTCAGACTGATTGTGGTGGGGGGAAGAAAGTGGAAAAGAGGAGGGGTGGGACAAAGGGGGTGGGATAGATGGATACGGGTGAGGGGGGGGGGGGGGAGATAGGCATATGGTTCATCATAGCCTGAACCATTGAGTTACTCTGGCACTTTGTGTCTTTTTTTGCAAACATGCATCTTCAGTTCCTTGTTTCTAGAATCAAATTGCAATTTGAGAATATGCATTAAGTAAGCAGCCTAGTGAGAATGGTCCGCATCCAGTAAACTTAAAACTTTATCCCCAGTGTGAACTTGTTGGTGTTTCAACATGTAGGACTGAGTGAATCCCTTCCCACATCCAAAGTCCCAGATTGTTCCCAGATGAGGTGGGATTCATTGAAACCTACCATATAATGACATAGCCAGAGGTGGTGAATCTGTAGAATTCATTGCTACAGATGGCGATGGAGGCTTAGTCATGGGGTGTTGTTAAAGCAGAGATTGATAGGTTCTTGAGAATGGAGTTGAGGGGGAAAAATAGATCCGCTATGATTGAATGGGGGAGTAGACTCGATGGACCGAGCGGCTTAATTCTGCTCCTATGACACAGTAAGGCCCCAGATGGGCTGAATGTCCATTTGTATACCGACCATTCCTGCATTGTGCATAGGAAATAGTGCTGAAAATAAGTGATTTTATTTATCTAATGTCAAAATGAGGAAATTTTAACCCAATTCCAAGTATTAGTACCAACCATAGCCTCATTGGTACCTGTCATGAATATTCCACATCAAGCGGCACGGTGCCAAGTGCCAGAGGCCCGGGTTCGATACTCTGGAGAACATGGATGCCCCATTGCCACCCTCTTTCAGCCTTCTCTCACCTGATTTTACCACTCACGTGTACCGGGTACAGTGAAATACACCTGAAACGGCCATTTCACAAATGGAGTCTGATCCACTGAGTTACTTCAACACTTTGTGTCACCTATCATTTCCAAGGCTTCGTCTCGCCCCCCACCTCCCAAGTAGAGCTTTCTCCCCACTGCAACCCGTACTACCATCAATCTGAAATAAGGGGGCATTCCCTCCACAGATGCTCTCTGACCCGCTGCGTTAAGGGCCTCTCCCATTTTCACGACCTTTTTTACTCGTGGACATTTTTCATCAGGCTAGAAAAACGCCCCGACCACGAGTACCTACGACGAGCATCACGACCTACCTATGGCCTCCTGACGCCAATGCTGCGAGTATGAGTCAGGGTGAAACTCGGCAGAGGTCGTGTAAGTGGGACAGGCCCTTTACTCCAGCACTTTATGTCTTTTGGTTTGTAAACCATCATCCTTGTTTCCATCAATTACGAGACTTTCAGCCCCCTGCCGCCTGACTCCAGCCCCCTGCCGCCTGACTCCAGCCCCCCGCCGCCTGACTCCAGCCCCCTGCCGCCTGACTCCAGTCCCCGCCGCCTGACTCCAGCCCCCCGCCGCCTGACTCCAAGCCCCCCGCCGCCTGACTCCAGCCCCCGCCGTCAGACTCCTGCCCCCCGCCGTCAGACTCCAGCCCCCCGCCGTCAGACTCCAGCCCCCTGCCTGACTCCAGCCCCCCGCCGTCAGACTATCCATCCCCCGACGCTGACTCCAGCCCAACCCCGCCGCCTTCCAGCGCCTGACTCCAGCCCCCGCCGCCTGACCGCCTGACTCCAGCCCCCTGAGCCCCCCGCCGCCTGACTCCAGCCCCCCGCCGCACCCGCCGCCTGACTCCAGCCCCCGCCGCCTCAGACTGCCGTCAGACTCCAGCCCCCTGCCGTCAGACTCCAGCCCCCGCCGCCTGACTCCAGCCCCCCGCCGCCAGCCCCCCGCCGCCTGACTCCAGCCCCCCGCCGCCCTGACTCCAGGCCCCGCCGCCTGACTCCAGCCCCCGCCGCCTGACTCCGCCCCCCGCCCGCCTGACTCCAGCCCCCCCGCCGCCTGACTCCAGCCCCCGCCGCCTGACCTCCAGCCCCCGCCGCCTGAACTCCAGCCCCCCGCCGCTGACTCCCGCCCCCCGCCGCCTGACTCCAGCCCCTCCTGCCTGACTCCAGCCCCCCGCCGTCAACTCCAGCCCCCCGCCGCCTGACTCCAGCCCCCCACCTGCCTGACTCCAGCCCCCTCTGCCTGACTCCAGCCCCCTCCCCCCCGCCGCCTGCGCCAGCCACCGCCGCCTGACTCCAGCCCCCTCCCGCCCCCCGCCGCCTGACTCCAGCAGCCCCCCTCTGCCTTGCGGCTGACTCCAGCCCCCTCCTGCCTGACTCCAGCTGCCCCGCCGCCTGACCTCCAGCCCCCTTTCTGCCTGACTCCAGCCCCGCCCAGTCAGACTCCAGCCCCCCGCCGCCTGACTCCAGCCCCCCGCCGCCTGACTCCAACCCCCTGCTGTCAGACTCCAACCCCCCGCCGCCTGACTCAACCCCCGCCGCCCTGACTCCTGCCCCCCGCCGCCTGACTCAACCCCCTCCTGCCTGACTCCAACCCCACGCCGCGCCTGACTCCAACCCCCGCCGCCTGACTCCAAACCCCCTCCTGCCTGACTCCAACCCCCCGCCGCCTGACTCCAGCCCCCCGCCCGCCTGACTCCAGCCCCCCGCTGTCAGACTCCAACCCCCCCGCCGCCGACTCCAGCCCCCCGCCGCATGACTCCCGCCCCCGCGCCTGACTCCAGCCCCCCGCCGCCTGACTCCAGCCCCCCGCCGCCTGACTCCAACCCCCCGCCGCCTGACTCCAGCCCCCTGCCGCCAGACTCCAACCCCCCGCCGCCTGACTCCAGCCCCCCCCGCCGCCTGACTCCAACCAGCCCGAGGAAGCTCCGCTCCTTCCACAAACGCGGTCCAACAATGAGCGTTGCGCATGCGCATGACCGCACGGCATGCTGGGACGGCTGGGCGACTCCGGGGAAGAGGCGGTGGCGCCGGGGCCGCAGCTCGGTCACTCACACGGCCTTCCTCCACCCCACGTCCGTCTGTTTCGCCCGCCGGCTTTCACGTTGATCGGAGCGGCGACCTGGCTCCGCTCCCAGCATCGACCGCCGCCGAGCTCCTGGTAACATCCGCCGCACACAGGCGCGCGCGCGCGCTCCCCGCGGCCCACTTCCGGTCCCCCCGTTGCACCGGTGGGGCGCTGTCCCGCGCGCGGAGCCGTCTGGGTAAATGTGTCGCCATTGAAACAATGGTTCAGTGGTTTTATCGCCACGTGCGAATTGCTAAAATAATGAGATTCTCAATAATCAAAATAATGAGATTCTCAATCCAACGAACAGTCCAATATACAATAGACAACAGGTGCAGGAGTAGGCCATTCGGCCCTTCGAGCCAGCAATGTGATCATGGCTGATCATCCATATTCAGTACCCCGTTCCTGCCTTTCCCCTGACTCCGCTATTTTTAAGAGCCTTATCAAGCATCCAGAGAATCCGCCTCCACCGCCCTCTGAGGCCGCGAATTCCACAGACTCACCAGTCTCTGTGAGAAAAAGTGTTTCCTCGTCTCCGTTCTAAATGGCTTCCCCCTTATTCTTAGACTGTGGCCCCTGGTTCTGGACTTCCCCCAACATCGGGAATGTGTTTCCTGCCTCTGGCGTGTCCAAACCCTTAACAATCTTATATGTTTCAATGAGATACCCTCTCATCCTTCTAAACTCCAGAGTGTACAAGCCCAGCTGCTTCATTTTCTCAGCATATGACAGTCCCGCCATCCTGGGAATTACCCTAGTAAACCTACGCTGCACTCCCTCAATAGCAAGAATGTCCTTCCTCAAATTAGGGGACCAAAACTGCACACAATACTCCAGGTGTGGTCTCACTATGGCCCTGTACAACTGCAGAAGGACCTCTTTGCTACTATACTCAACTCCTCTTGTTATAAAGGCCAACATGCCTTTCGCTTTCTTCACTGCCTGCTGTGCCTGCATGCTTACTTTCATAGACTGATGAACAAGGACCCCCAGATCCCCTGTTTTTGATATCAAAGTGGATAACCTCAGATTTATCCACATTAAACTTCATCTGCCATGCATCTTCCCACTCCACCAACTTGTCCAAGTCACCCTGCATTCTCATAGCATCCTCCTCACAGTTCACACAGCCACCCAGCTTTGTGTCATCTGCAAATTTGCTAATGTTGCTTTGAATCCCTTCTTCCAAATCATTGATGTATATTGTAAATAGCTGCAGTCCCAGCACCGAGTCTTGCGGTACCCCACTAGTCTCTGCCTCCCATTCTGAAAGGGATTCGTTAATTCCTATTTTTTTGTTTCCTGTCTGCCAACCAATTATCTATCCATGTCAGCACTCTACCCCCAATACCATGTGCCCTAATTTTGCCCACTAATCTCCTATGTGGGACCTTATCAAATGCTTTCTGAAAGTCCAGGTACACTACATCCATTGACTCTCCCTTGTCCATTTTCCTAGTTACATCCTCAAAAAATTCCGGAAGATTGGTCAAGCATGATTTCCCCTTCGTAAATCCATGCTGACTCGGACCGATCCTGTTACTGCTATCCAAATGTGCGGCTATTTCATCTTTGATAATTGACTCCAGCATCTTCCCCACCACCGATACCAGGCTAACTGGTCTAGTAAATTCCCTGTTTTCCCTCTCTCTCTCTCTCTCTCTCTCTCTCTCGCCTTTCTTAAAAAGTGGGATAACATTAGCTACCCTCCAATCCACAAGAACTGATCCTGAGTCTATTAACATTGGAAAATAATCACCAATGCATCCACGATTTCGAGAGCAGACCATTAGGTCCTGAGGATTTATCAGCCTTCCATCCCACTGGTCTACCCAACACCATTTCCTGCCTAATGTGGATTTCCTCACCAAAAAAAAATCACCTTTTTCGATCTTCAAGTGTCCAACTTTGGTCTTAACTAATTCATTCCTTTTCACATACCTAAAGAAGCTTTTACTATCCTCCTTTATATTCTTGGATAGCTTTCCTTCGTACCTCATCTTTTCTCCCTGTATTGTCTTTTTAGTTATCTTCTGTTGCTCTTTAAACATTACCCAATCCTCTTGCTTCCCGCTCATCTTTGCTACATTGTACTTCTCTTTTATATTTATACTGTCCCGGTCGCCCCTTACTCCCCTTGGAATCTTTCTTCCTCCTAGGAATTAACTGATCCTGCACCTTCTGTATTATTCCTAGAAATACCTGCCATTGTTGTTCCACTGTCATCCCTGCTAGTGTATCTTTCCAGTCAACTTTGGCCAGCTCCTCCCTCATGTCCCCATGGTCCCCTTTATTCAACTGTAACACTGACACCTCCGATCTACCCTTCTCCCTTCAATTGTAGATTAAACCTGACCATGTTATGGTCACTACCTCCAAATGGCTCATTAACCTCAAGTCCCTTTATCAAATCCGGTTCATTACATAACACTAAATTGCCTTCTCACTGGTAGGCTCCAATACAAGCTGCTCTAAGAATCCATCACAAAGGCACGCTACAAAGTCCCTTTCTTGGGGTCCAGTACCAACCTGATTTTCCCAGTCTACCTGCAGGTTGAAATCTCCTATTACAACTCAGCATTACCTTTGCTACATGCCAATTTTAACTCCTGATTCAACTTGCACCTTATGTCCAGGCTACTGTTTGAGGGCCTGTAAATACGTCCCATTAGGATCTTTTAACCCTTACAATTCCTTAGTTCTGTCCATATTGACTCCACATTTCCTGTTTCAATGTCACTCCTTGCAAGGGACTGAATTTCATTCCTCACCAACAGAGCTACCCCACCCCCTCTGTCTGTCTTTTCGATAGGAGGTATACCCTTGGATATTCAGTTCCCAGCCCTGACTTTCTTGCAGCCATGTCTCTGTAATTCCCACAACATCATACTTGCCAATTTCTAACTGAGCCTCAAGCTCGTCCACTTTATTTCTTATACTTCACGCATTCATATACAACACTTTGACCTCCTTATCCACGTTCCCCTCGCACCGCTAGGGTCCAGTAGGATAATGCCATACCCTCGATATAACGCTCTTGTGCTTATGAGCGATGCCTGTTCCACGCATGTCCCAGGCTGTTGAAAGCTTGGTTTTAAATATGTTTTTAAAAAAAAGACAAATACATCCCAGGAGAACATGGATAGCTAACATGGATGGGACCTTTCTCTAGATTACTGCTTTCGTTGTCTCAGTTATATTTAAAAGCCTGTAAATATTTCTTTACAGGTAACACAGCAGTCAAAGTATGCAAATTATTCATTATCATTGTCTGAAGAAGGGTCCTGACCCGAAACGTCACGTATTTCTTTTCTCCAGACATGCTCTCTGACTTGGTGAGTTACTCCAGCTTTGTCTGTCTATCTTTGATTCATTGCCACAGACAGTTGTGGAACTGAAGTCATTTTTAAAACAGAGATTGACAGGGTTCCCAACTTTGGGTGAGAGTTGAGAGTGAGAAATTGCAAGGGAGCGCAGTGACCAAGCCCGAAGGAGGGAGCTTTTGCATTTTTTTAGCTTGAAATTGTGCAATCTGGTGCATACTGTAGCGGGTATTTTAACTTACACTTGAATGCAACACTTATGGTTTAAATTGGATTAGGTATGAATAAGGTTAGGCTAAATTACATTCCTAATCGCATTCCACAGTAGAGCCAGGCTCTGTTCAACAGGTGCAGCACATGAATGACCTTAGTAAAGCGTTGTTACAAAACCCTACCAGTGGCTCTCCAGATCTGCCCACTGCCAGTTCGTGCGATTCCGGAGGCTGTTGGTGGGGTGGGATTAAAATGCAGGTTTGTATTGGTTGTCGGAGAGGAATTTGCTCGGACTTCAAGCTGATGAAGCTTGCGATCTGCGATCCCGCCCTTTTTTTTTTAAAGTTGCTGGTCGATTGCGTCGCTGGATTGAAGTTAAACGCGACTTCTAACGCCTTCAACATCACGGATCGCAAGTGCTGGACAAAACAAAAGGAATGTTGTTTATTTCACATATTTTCTTGCTTTTTGGTGTGGTTTCATTGTAATCTGATGATGCAAAAAATGTTATTTAGGCCCCGATACGATATCGCCCGTGTCTTGCCTGCCGATAGGGGCTTAAATCATAAATTTTGCGGCCACATTCCGATTGATCACAATCCAGAAACAGCCACTCTCAAGATAATCAAATTCTCTTTTTTTTTTGCACAATCATGTCACAAGAACATCTAAATCGTCTATAATTTGTGTTGTTGTCTATCCATGATCAATATATTCATACTAAATATCTGAAAACTTCCACCGGAAGGTTTTTGTGAGATGTTTAGTATGAAAATATTGATTGTAGATAGAAAATAACACAAAATATAGATAATTTAGATGTTCTTATGACATGATTGTGCAAAAAATAATGATTTTGATTATCTTGAGAGTGGATGTTTCTGGATTTTGAACAAATGTTTGTGTAGAGCGGCCCTTGCCTGCTGCAGTGAGAAAGAGTAAAATTTATGGATATTAATTATTTCCATTTGGCATAGAAATTCATGACAAAGTGGGATTTACAAATCATATTATATTGTGAATTTTTGCGTGAATGGGATCAGTTTGTTATTTGGATACTTTGGCTATTTAAATCATTTTTAGCCTTTTCTTAAGAATGGGATAGATGTTTAGATCTAGTAATTGAATTTAGATTAATTTAATTGATTTGATGACACTGATGAATATGATTTTTTGTGGTGTATTTACTATTTGTTTTAACGTTACAATAATATTAATGTTCTGATCTTGAGAATATCACATTTTTGAATTTCAAAGCAGTCTGGGTCACAACTATTTCCTTCACAACGGTTAATTTTGTATTTAGCTACTTAATTAGGTAATTAACTAATTATATAGTTTAATTTCAGGCCATCCAAGTAAGATGTATCTTATTTGTTTCAGAATGCTTCAATCTATAATAACTGAAAATTTCATTCAGTTCTCTTAATTTTTAAGAACGTTATGGGCTTTAATGTCAATTGACTGTCCTCGATCACAGCTTTTGTGTTAAGTTAATGGAAAAGCAATAGGGACCAAGATGCTAATTTCCGAGTATGAAAATAACCATAACTTTTTTAATACTGAAGATATGAAAGTGAATTAGGTGTCAAATTAAAGTTATTTTTAAGCTTCATCTGATGGGATAAATTACAGGCTCAATATTTTGTAACATTCCTATTTAGTATATTCATGTATGGAAATCAGATTATAATTCATATTGTTATGCATATATATAGAGAATAAAAACATAGAAACAAGGCAAGAGGAGGCGAACTTCCATGACTGTTCTGCACAAATAACTCAATCAACCTTACCCTTTGACTATAGAAACAATACAAAAATAATGCCACTTATTCAACCAAGTATATGGTTCAATGAAATTAAGATATATATGTAAAATTGTCTTACCACAGAACCCCATTGAAGATAAATGTTCAAAAGTTCCATCATTAATATGTGACCAGCTTAGTACAAGGCTCACTTTCCCTAATCTGTGAAATTTGGTCTGAATGGACTCTGGGTTCTTAGTTTTTTGTCCATGAATTTCTTAACGTACAATTTTGGTCTCCAAATCTGAGAAAAGACATTCTTGCCATAGAAGGGGTACAGAGAAGGTTCACCAGACTGATTCCTGGGATGTCAGGACTTTGAGATGAGGAAAGACTGGTTAGACTTGGCTTGTACTTGCTAGAATTTAGAAGACTGCGGGGGGATCTTATAGAAACTTACAAAATTCTTAAGGGGTTGGATAGGCTAGATGCAGGAAGATTGTTCCCGATGTTGGGGAGGTCCAGAACAAGGGGTCACAGTCTAAGGATAAGGGGGAATTCCCTTAGGACTGAGATGAGGAAAACATTTTTCACACAGAGAGTGGTGAGTCTCTGGAATTCTCTGCCACAGAAGGTAGTTGAGGCCAGTTCATTGGCTATATTTAAGAGGGAGTTAGATGTGGTCCCTGTGGCTAAAGGGATCAGTGGGTATGGAGAGAAGGCAGGTACAGGATACTGAGTTGGATGATCAGCCATGATCATATTGAATGGCGGTGCAGGCTCGAAGGGCCGAATGGCCTACCCCTGCACCTATTTTCTATGTTTCTATGTTAACCTGAGCATGTTCTTTGTTGCAACTGTAAGTTGCCCTGCGAGGTGCATTAATCACTTAATTCCTTTGGAGTGTTAGAATTTAAAGCTGTTCCTACTCACCACTAAGTTGTACTGGTAGTTCGGAGAGTGATCCCTACTGTTGACTAGCCAGAATAGATGAGGAGTCCTAGCGATTGTGGTGATAACTATATGCGATAGATATATACAGTTGGCGCTCTACTGCTATGGGGAAACATCCATAAAATGTCCCCAATTAGAAATACAATATAATCAGCCTGGAAATGACACCAAACAGAAAAATCTCCTGCCGCGTCACAACGTGCGATGCTTGGTGAAATACAGCTGAATGAAGTATCGACAACAGTCCTTACTGGGGGCAAATTAGCAAAGCTAACCTCTCATCCAGTCTTGATGGCTCGTCGATACAGGAGGGTTGTATTTTGAAAGAAGAGTCAGGAAGAAACAGCTTGACCAGTCAACAATGTTCCTTACTGTACCTTAATGTGTTGAACACAGACACAGGCCCTTCGGCTCACCGAGTCAATGCTGACCATCTATCATGGTAAGACCCTGAGCAGCATTGATATGCAGGGGGATCTTGGCGTCAACTTCATGGCGCACTGAGGAGGCAGCACAAGTAGATAAGATGGTAACAAAGGCGTATAGTATACTTGCATTCATTGCTAGGGGCGTTGAGAAAAATGGTCAGGAAGTCATGATGCAGCTCTACATGACTTGATCAGACCGCATTTGGAGTATTCCATGCAGTTCTGGTCGCTCCATTACGGAAAAGATGCGAGGGCTTTGGCATGGGTGCAGAGGAGCTATGCCAGAATGCTGCCTGGATTACAGGGTTTGAGCTACAGGGAGAGATTGGATAGACTTGGATTATTTTCTCTGGGATGTCAGAGGTTGAGGGGAAATATGATGGAAGTATATAAAATTATGAGAGGCATAATATAGGGGAATGGCAGACAGTCAGAACCCTTTTCCCAGGGTGGAAATGTTCAACATTAGAGGGCATAGCTATAAGGTGAGGGGGAAAGTTTAATGGAGATGTGTGGGGCAGAGAGTGGTGGGGGTCTGGAACGCGCTGCCAGGCGTGGTGGTGGAGGCAGAGTAGATGGTGGTGTTTAAGGGACTTTTAGATAGGCGCATGGAAGTGCAGGGAATAGAGGGATACGGATCATGTACGGCCAGATGAGATCTGTTTAACTTAGTATCATGTTTGCACAAACATTGTGGGCCGAAGGGCCCGTTCCTGTGCTGTACTGTTTTATGTTCTCTGTTAAATGCAAGTATTTCAGGAATCTTACTCATGTTCGGCACAGACATTAAGGGTGAGACGTGGAAGATGTTGGAATGAGGCAAGGCTCATCTCAGTGTTTTGGAGTTTAGCATGTCGTGGGAGAAGGGGGGAGGGAGAAGGGGAAAGAGGGAGAAGTAGAGGGAGAGGGGGATCATATTTCCCAGGAAAAAGACTGTGCATTCACCTTCTACATTCCCCTCATGGTTTTTACTCACCTCTAAAACATGTTTTGCTTTATTTTGAATTTCCACCACCTGCAGATTTTGGATCCATGAATGTCAAATGGAATCATTAGTACTGCAGTTACATTGCCATTATAAATGTTTAAGAAAGAACTGCAGATGCTGGAAAAATCGAAGGTAGACAGAAATGCTGGAGAAACTCAGCGGGTGAGGCAGCATCTATGGAGCGCAGGAATAGGCGACGTTTCGGGTCCTGACGTTTCTTCAGACCTCTTCACCCGCTGAGTTTCCCCTGCATTTTTGTCTACCTTGCCATTTTAAATAGCGTGCGATGGGCTTAAGCCAATCAAATTGCTCGTTCTTTACGGGAAACCCGCCGACAGAAAACTATTCTCATTGGTGAGTGTGGAGGAGATCTGGAAGCCTTGGGCGAATTGAATTGTTCGTGACTTTCTTTATTTTTTATCTTTATTTTATTTTTTTGAGCGTGATGAATTCTGTGATCCGCGTGAGAGTTGGCAGCCGTCGGTTGATAAGACTAGTAAGGGCATCAAAGGTTATGGGGAGATGGCACTCAGTATTGAACTGGATCGATTGGCTAGACATTTGAGCTCAGGTTTATGAATTAGACTTAAAGCAGAAGCTTCTGAGTCATAGCTAACCTGACTTCCACATCCAAACACTTTTGTGAGAAAAAGCGCTTCCTGGACATATCAGGAGCATAATTGATCCAATAATGATATTTACTTTAAAAACCTGGTTCACGCTTACCAGACAACTTAAACTGAATAAACGACAAAATGTTTTAAGATGGATAGCTTTGGATAATGAATTTAAACCAGGGATGTATGACTCAACATTTAAAGAGTGGATGAAGAAAGGAATGACTGCATTTTGTACTGTTATTGAAAATGGAGACCTAAGAAGTTTTCAAGATTTGAAGGATAGATTTGCACTTCGGAACCAAGACTTGTTTAGATACCTCCAACTGAGAGATTATTACAATAAAAAGGTAAAAAGGGAGGCACTAGAAGAAAAGAATCCAGTGATAGAAGTGATAATTAGTGCGTATCATCAAAAAACATTAAGCATTATTTCTAAACTTTATCATAGTTTAATGGAATGTCAAGCTAAAACTACATTTTATGTAAAATTTAAGTGGGAGAAGGAATTGAACATTACGATCTCAGAAGAAGAATGGCATCATATGTGTGTAACACTACAGACATCCACCAATTCACAACATTGGAGAGAATTTAATTGGAAAAATTTGATTTGTTTCTTTATTATGCCTAACATAAAAAGCAAGCAAATTCTAAGGCAGCAAACATGCTGGAGGCAATGTGGCCAAACAGACGCAAACCATGCACATATCTTCTGGAGTTGCCCAAAAATAGAACCATTTTGAGACAGAGTGAATTCAGAATTAACTGAGGTATTAGGATATATAGTCTCCAAGAAGTGTTCCATTTTATACCTGGGTAATATAAATACAGTGGTGCTGAAGGAAGACCATTACTTGGTTAAAATCCTACTCACAGCTGGCAGAAAGGCCATTACAAGAAACTGGCTTGCAGCGGACACACCCAGACTTAAAGAATGGTTAGACATAGTACAGGAAATATTTGTCATGGAGAAAATGACATATTCTCTAAGAGTGAAAGAAGAAGAATTTAAAAGAAAATGGGGAAAATGGATTAGGTATAGAAATAAAGACATCAACACTGTATAATTGTATAGACAATAATGTAAGTTATTGGAAAATGTTGTAATATGAAAATAGTTCTGTATACTGCATCATTAATTGTAAACTGAACCCCCCGCTACACTGTTGTACGTTTCATTGTAATGTTGTATGTTTCGTTGTTATATTTGTGTTTTATTTGTGTATACATAAAAGCAATAAAAACTAAAAAAAAAAAAAAAAAAGAAATTACAGCTAACCTATCGCCCATTCTGAATTTCTCTCCTCTACTCTGTGATATGTATATATTTTTTCATTCTTCAACAGAAAATTGCAAAAGAAGAAGAGGTTGCTTCAAATCAAATATCGCATCAAAATCTGACGGGGTCATTTGGTGCATCAACGTCCAAATTTCGTGCGAGGAAGAATGTTTGCCTTTGGAGGAAAAAATTCAAACTGGAGAGTCAGCAGCAAGGCAGCGTGTTTATCACTCTCAGGTGGGGATGGTCCCAAAGACAAACTGTGGAAAGACATTTAAAACATTCGACAGCCAGTGAAGTCATCTCGGCACACACACAGAGAGCGAAACCATCCGTATGTTCTACACGTGTGAGAAAGGGTTTGATAATTGACTGAGCCAACACAAGAGTTTGTACAGTTTTCTACAAAGCAAATATTTTACTGATAACAGATAATGGGTTGTTGATGTTTCCAAGGAAGAAATCACAGAACCCAATTGGTATTGCATTGCGTGCATGAAGGAACTGCAGATACCGGTTTACACCGAAGATAGACACAAAATGTTGGAGTAACTCAACGGGTCAGGCTGCAGCTCTGGAGAAAAGGAATGGGTTGAGACCGTGCATCACACTCAGAAAAGGAACAGATGATATTTCGGATCGAAACCATCCTTCAGACATTAGATTGGGACTTTACCACTTTTGTGGCTGGGAGTGATTTAAATCCTCTTGTTCGGACACTGTTCCCTTACACCAATGAAACCGTTCCCATGTTCTGACTGTGGAAAGAACTTCAAGCAATCAAGTGATCTCATAAAACACAAGCGGGTTCACACAGGGGAGAGGCCGTTCACCTGCTCCGAGTGCGGGAAGGGGTTCACTCAGTCGTCCTCTCTGCTGACGCACCAGCGGGTCCACCGCGGGGACAGACTGTTCACCTGCTCCGAGTGCGGGAAGAGGTTCAGTCGGTCATCGTCCTTGCTGACCCACCAGAGGGTTCACACGGGGGAGAGGCCGTTCACCTGCCCCGACTGCGGGAAGGGATTCACCGAGTCGTCCAGCCTGTTGAGGCACCAGCGGGTCCACACTGGGGAGAGGCCGTTCACCTGCTCCGAGTGCGTGGGAGGAGGTTCAGTCGGTCATCGTCCTTGCTGACGCACCGGCAGGTCCACACCGGGGAGAGGCCGTTCACCTGCTCCGAGTGTGGGAAGAGGTTCACCCGCTCTTCCAGCCTCGTCACGCACCGGCGGATTCACGCCAGCGAGAGGCCGTTCGCCTGCCCCAAGTGCACAATGCGGTTCACTCAGTCGTCCAGGCTGGCGACGCACCAGCGGGTCCACAGTGGCCACAGGCAGTTCATCTGCCCCGAGTGTGGCAACAGCTTCGACCAGTCATCCCACCTGGTGGCCCACCAGCGCATCCACACCGGGGAGAAGCCATTCATCTGCGCCGAGTGCGGCAGGGGCTTCGCGTGGCCCTCCAGCCTGCTGAGGCACCAGCGGGTCCACACCGGGGAAAAGCCCTTCACCTGCTCCGAATGCGGGAAGGCGTTTTCCCAGTCTTCCGACCGACTCATACACCAGCAGATTCACAACAGGGAGCACATGTAAACACAAAGTGCTGGGAACATTTAACTGATGGCCAGCTTCAGATTGTCAGTGTGTCCATAGGACATATGAGCAGATTTAGGCCAGCCTGTCCATTGGTCATCTGCCTTGGTCCCTTCAAGTCTGCTCCACCATTCAATCTTGGCTGATCCATTTTCCACTCTCAACCCCATTCTCCCCATAACCCTTGACGCCCTTATTAATCAATAACCTTCAATCTCTGGTTTCAAGATACCCAATCAATTCCACAGATTCACTACCCTCTGGTTAAAGAAATTCCTCCTCATCTCCATTCTAAAGGCAGGTCTTTTTATTCAGAGTCTGTGCCCTCTGGTCTTAGATTAGTGGCACAACCGGTAGAGCTGCTGCCTCACAGCACCAGAGACATATGTACGATCCTGACTAGGGGTGTGGAGTTTTCACGTTCTCCCTGCGACAGGCTGGGTTTCCTCCAGGTGCTCTGGTTACCTCCCACATTCCAAGGACATGCCAGTTTGTAGGTTATTTGGCTTCTGTAAATTGCTCCTAGTGCATAGAGAGTGGATGAGAAAATGGAATAATGTAGAACTAGTGCGAACAGGCGATTAATGTTGTGGACTATTTTGGCTGGAGAGCCTGTTTCCATGCAGAATCTCTAAACTAAACTAAACTCCTCCACCACTGGAAACATTCTCTTCTCACCCACGCTATCCAGGTTCTTTATTATTTGGTAGGTTTCATTGAAATCACCCCCTCATCCTTCCAAACTCCAGCAAGTACAAGCCCAAAGCCATCAAACGCTCTACAAAACCTATCCCTAACCAGTCTGAAGAAGGGTCTTGTCCCGAAACGGCACCCATTCCTTCTCCAGAGATGCTGCCTGTCCCACTGAGTAACTCCAGCTTTTTGTGTCTATCTTTGGTTTAAATCAGCATCTGCAGTTCCTTCTTACACGCTCTTCATACAAATACCCACTCATCTCCAGGATTATTCTCATTATGTCTCGATTCTGCAGTTACTGGGCCGCATTGCATTGACGACCGAACATTTTCCTTTGTTGATCGTCTGTGCGGCAGTTGACAAGGCACTGACTGATCACAATAGAGCCCACCTTCCAACCAACTTCCCCTTCCGCCTTCCTCTTCCTGTGTTCCAGCCTCCATCACAACCTTCCGGCACTACCGCAGCACTGATCAAGTCTCTGGGACAGAGCAGGATCTTTGTTTCCATCTGGTACATTGTGGCCAGAGATAAGCTCATCGTTATTCTATAAAACGTCAGGGATTTGAGCAGAATAAATGCTTTGATTTTTTTTTTGTTGGTTGTTGCTGCCTTGTTAATGCTGCAGCTGAAACAGATTTACTGATTTTATTGATCGTTAAAATATTTAATTGTTATTTAAGGTAACCCCTCGTTATTACAGACATTTCTTAAATGGATTTTGCTTATGACGGACTGTCTGATGAAGAACGCAGGCTGCTGGTTACGCTGCGGAGGCCATTGAAATTAACAAGGCATTGATATTGACAAGGCATTGACAAGGATAGATATTCACGAGGCATTGATATTGACAAGGCTCCATTAGCTAGCTCCATTACTGTGGACCATCAGCAGTAACGGACACCATCCCCCCCCTGCCCAAGAGTTGCTGCCTTACAGCGCTTGCAGCACCACGGATCCGGGTTAGACCCCGACTACAGGTGATGTCTGTTCTTTCCGTGACCGCGTAGATATTCTCCGAGATCTTCGGTTTCCTCCCACACTCCAAAGACGTAAATTGTCCCTAGTGTGTGCGGGAGAGTATTCATGTGTGAGGATCGCTGGTCGGTGCGGAATCGGTGGACCGAAGGGTCTGTTTCTTGCCATAGAGGGGGTACAGAGAAGGTTCACCAGACTGATTCCTGGGATGTCAGGACTTTCATATGAGGAAAGACTGGATAGACTTGGCTTGTACTCGCTATAATTTAGAAGACTGAGGGGGGATCTTATAGAAACTTACAAAATTCTTAAGGGGTTGGATAGGCTAGATGCAGGAAGATTGTTCCCGATGTTGGGGAGCTCCAGAACAAGGGGTCACAGTCTAAGGATAAGGGGGAATTCCTTTAGGACCGAGATGAGGAAAACATTTTTCACACAGAGAGTGGTGAGTTTCTGGAATACTCTGCCACAGAAGGTAGTTGAGGCCAGTTCATTGGTTATATTTAAGAGGGAGTTAGTTGTGGCCCTTGTGGTTAAAGGGATCAGGGGTATGGAGAGAAGGCAGGTACAGGATACTGAGTTGATGATCAGCCATGATCATATTGAATGGCGGTACAGGCTCGAATGGCCTACTGCACCTAATTTTCTGTGTTTCTGCCCTGTATCTCTAAACAAAACTAAATAAGATTTCAGTGTTTCCCTTTGCAAAATCCGGCCATGGGTTCTGTCTCCTACGATGGTGAATGATCCTGGATAAGAAAGAAGAAAAGACACAAGGTAGACAAAAATGCTGGAGAAACTCAGCTGGTGAGGCAGCATCTATGGAGCTAAGGAAATAGGCGACGTTTCAGGTCGAAACCCTTCTTCAGACTGATGTGAGGGTGGGGGGGGGGGGCGGTAAGAAGAAAGGAAGAGGTGGAACCTGTGAGCTGAGAAGGGGAGGAGAAAGTAGGCATTACCTGAAATTAGAGGTCAATGTTCATACTACTGGGGTGCAAGCTGCCCAAGCGAAATATGAGGTGCTGCTCCTCCAATTTACGGTAGTCCTCACTCTGGCCATGGCGGAAGCCAAGGACAGAATGGTTGGATTCAGAATGGAAGGGGTAGTTGAAGTGCTGAGCCACCGGGAGATCAGGTTGGTTATTGCGAACCGAGCTGAGGTATTTGGCGAAGCGATCGCCAAGCCTACGCTTGGTCTCACTGATGTAGAGCAGTTGACATCTAGAGCAGCAGATGTAATAGATGAGGTTGGAGGAGGTGCTGGTGAACCTCTGCTGCACCTGGAAAGACTGCTTGTGTTCTTGAATGGAGTCAAGGGGGGAGGTAATGTGACAAGTGTAGCATTTCCTGCAGTTGCAAGGGAAGGCGACTGAAGATAGGGTGGTTCAGGTGGGAAGGGACAAATTGACCAGGGAGTTACGGAGGGAGCGGTCTCTGTAGAAAGCAGGCAGGGGAGGAGATGGGAAGATGTGGCAAGTGGTGGGATCATGTTTATGTGTCCTTTGTTCAACCCTCAGAAGTCAAAAAGGAGAAACTCTTGCACCGAGGGCTGTTCAGTCGCAGTCAATCTCAAAACGTTAATCGAATCCCAGATTTCTTTGTTCAAGGGGTGCACCGACACAAAGTGCTTGGAGTAATTCAGCAGGTCAGTCAGCGTCACCTATCCACATTCCCCAGAGATGCTGCCGGACCTGCTGAGTTACTCTAGCGCTTTGTGTACTTTTGTGTATTAACCACCATCTGCAGTTCTTTCCCCCCCCCCCACCCCCTGACACCCTCCACCCCCCCACCACACAACGCTTCGTCCTCAGTCCACTCACCTGCCTTCCTCCGGGGTGTTTCTCCCCCCGGACCTCCCCCTCTTCCTGACATCGAACGGTCTGTCCTCAGCAGAGGTGTCCCCCTCCGTCCCCACCTCAATGAGTTCGCGTGGAGCTCTTCTACCGTCGCCTCGCCTCACAGCGTTCTTCACGGGACGAAGCCCTCACCCCCCACTGATGATCCCTTTTCCTGTCTCCCACGTACCCCCTCCACCTGGACTCCCCCTCGTAGCCTTCTCTAGAACTATTTATCCAGAACTGCCGTCGGACGCCTCGACTTCTCCACCCCCCTGTCTCACTCCAATCTCTCCAGCCCCGAGTACTTGACGCAGTAACAACCCAGCAAACCCGCGACAACCGTGGTAGTCTGGCGCGTCGATCTCTACAAAGCGTCTCGGACAGTTACCCTGGACCATGACGACGAATGAGCACCATAACCGACTTCATCAGCTCGCTCCCGAGCCTCCGACCTCATCGTTTCCCAGCCCCGCACGGCCCCGATTTTTACCTGACTGCCCTGCACCCATTGTCTCTGCCTGTTCGTGCCCCACTTTCCACATACACCTTGGCCACTTTGTTAAATCGTTCAAGACACCTCAGACACTCTCCGTCGCAGGTAGGCCCCATCCTCTCATCTTTACCATGAGTCCAGTCACTCTACACTCCATACCCCCACCAGGACGGTCTCAAAGCCTCCCGGTTCTTCCTCGACCAGCGTCCACTTCCTCCGCGGTCCTCACCCTCAATCACTTCTCTTTTGATTCCTCCCATTTCCTCCAAACACCAAGGCGTAGCTATGGGCACCCATGGGCCCCCAGCTACGCTTGCCTCTTTGTTGGGTACGTCGAACAATCCTTGTCCCCGACCTCTACCTCCGCAATCGACGACTGCTTGGACCTCCTGCACACACACAACTGACTGACTTCATTCATTTCACCACCAACTTCCATCCGGCACTCAATTCACTTGGACCATTTCCGACACTTCCCTACCATTCCTTGACCTGGACGCTCCTGAGTCACTACAAACCACTGACTAACTGACTCCTGCCCCTGTAAGGACCGCCCCGCCTGGCCGCCTCCAGATCCGCATTCGACCCGGGGGGCATTCCCCCGCTTTGCCAGTCTCGCCACCGCGCCCTGGCCTCCCCTTCCATCCGATGCATTGCGGGCCCCGGGCCGCGCAGGCGCGTCTGCGTGCAGCTGTCACTCGCAGAGCGGTTGCAGGCGCGATGCGGATTGTGGGTAATAAAGCGGCCATTGATTACCAATCCTGGGGACTTGTGGCTGCAAAAGAAAGGTTAGGCAGCAACTCTGGAGAACATAACTAAAGAACGTTTCGGGTCGGGACACTTCGAGCAACAGTTGCCGATCAATACAGTTGGAAAGTGAAATAGTTAATCAAGGGCAGGATGGTGGCGCAGCGATCAAGTTGCTGCCTCGCCACGCCAGAGACCAGGATTCAATCCTGACTACGGATGCTGTCTACAGAGTTTGTACCTTCTCCCTGTGACTGCTTGGGTTTTCACTGGGTGCTCTGGTTTCCTCTCACACTCTAAAGACGTGTAGGATAGTGCTAGTGTACGGGGTGATCGCTGGTCAACACAGAATCGGTGGGCTGAAGCGTCTATTTCCACGCTGTATCTCTAAAGTCTAAAGTATCTGTAACTGGACGGAAGCTCTTGACGAGAGTGAGTACAATCTACTAACACACCGCCCACCATCAAGATGGAGATTATTCCAAATTACTGTGCAATTATATATATTTATTTTAAATGTATTTTGCAGATATTATAAGCAGCGTGTTTATGTATTGGATTATCAAACCTGTCATCTTGTCAGATCTGCGGTGTCAGGTAATTCTCCAGCAACTGAATGTCATTGATCTATGAAGGAGTGGGAGCCACTTGTCCATTTCATGTTTGGGAGATGACTGCAAACTGCGGTTGACCAGGAAGGCACTGATACGTTCACAACCCGTTTATGGCACAACCCATACACAGAGCAACTAGAGTCACAACCACTACGTGAATCTACGACTGGAAAGAGCTTTGGCCCAGTTACACAGCAGAGATGGCTTCCTGAACGGAGCCCAGAAAGGAAAACTAACCAACTAAGTGAGAGAGTGACTGAAGAAGGGTCCCAACCTGAAACGTCACCTATCCACGTTCTCCGGGAATGCTGCCTGACCCGCTGAATTACTACAGAACTTTATGTCTATCTTTGGTATGAACTAGCATCTGTAGTTCCTTGTTATCGGTAGTGAGGGAATGTATTGGATGAATCAAGGTGGAGAGAAGCAAAGCGTTAACATTAATCCAAAGTTCAGAAGGAGTAGGCATACGCAGTAAGCCTTCATTTTTATAGACGTCTTTGCAATGGATTTCGGTTATAGCAGACTGTCTCTTTAAGAACACAGACTTCCACTGCGGAGACTATTGACATTGACAAAGTATTGAAATGAACAAGGAATTGAAATCAAGCAATCCCGACACTTGACCCTATTAAACAATGTAACAAACAGCCTTTAGTATTTTTATCAGTAACAAAAATACATTTTTGGCTGTTTAAAAAAAAACGTATTTAAACTAACTAGTTATTTCACCGCGAAGTGGTTGGAGCAAATTCCATACCTGGTTATAGCTGATAGTAACGGGCACCATTCACTCCCCCTGTGGTCCATTATGACAAGGGCATACTGTATTTCCCTAGGTCAAAGAAATACATGAGTCCTGGTTGTCGAACCTCGGAATACATTTCCTCTCCAGATTGAAACCAGTGAATCATGGTCGGGAGGGATTTTCACCTGTTCTGTGTGTGGGAGGAGATTCTCTGATTTCTTCTCCTGTGACAGCGACATTATCCCGGCGTCAATAACCCAACGCCGTGAGAACACGCCAGCGGCTCGATGAGACGTAAGCAAGTCCACGCTGTGGAGAGGCCGTTTACCTGCCCCGTGTGTGGGAAGGGATTTGCTCAGTCGTCAGGTCTGGTGAAACACCAGCGATACCACTCGGCGGAGACCCCCTTCATCTGCCCGCAATGTGGGCAGGAATTCACTCGGTCGTCCAGCCTGATGAGGCACCAGGAGGTCCACACCGGGGAGAGGCCGTACACCTGCACCGAGTGTGGGAGGGGCTTCACCCGCGCCTCCAGCCTGATGAGGCACCAGCTGGTCCACACCGGGGAGAGACCCTTCACCTGTTTTGAGTGCGGGAGGGGATTCACTCGCTCCTCCAGCCTGATGAGGCACCAGCAGGTCCACACTGAGGAGGGACCCTTCATCTGCACTGACTGCGGGAAGGGCTTCAGCCGGTCGGCCAACCTGCTGACCCACCAGCGGGTCCACACTGGTGAAAAACTGTTCATTTGCACCGAGTGCGGGAAGGGCTTTACCCAGTCATCCAACCTGCTGACGCACCAGCACATCCACACCGGGGAGAGGCCGTTCACCTGCTCTGAGTGCGGGAAGGGATTCACCCGCTCGTCGGACCTGATCATACACCAGCGGATCCACACCGGGGAGAGGCCGTTCACCTGCACCGAGTGCGGCAAGGGCTTCACCCAGTCGTCCAACCTGCTGAGGCACCAGCGTGTCCACACCGGGGAGAGGCCGTTTACCTGCGGCGAATGCGGGAGAGAGTTCACCCGGTCCTCGCATCTACTGAGACACCGACGAGTGCACGCTGAAGGGAATGTTTAACCATTAGCCAAGAAGCCAGTGAATGACTGCCAGTGTTTGATTCTGCCATTACTGCCTCTGTCCATCACACCCAAGACTGATCCTTGGTCACTGGGCACAGTCGGTGTCTGTTTATGCTGAAATTAATCGTTCCTGTAACTGGGGTGCATTTTAATGTTCTGGATCTGTCACATATAAATCTTTTATGGTTGAAACACTGAGTCTCAAGTCTTTAATTAATGCAGGGAAAACGTGTCAAGAGTCAAAGGGGTCAAGAGTGTTTTATTGGCATATATTTTGAAACTGAACAATGAAATTCTTACTTGCAGCAGCACAACAGATAAGTAAACATAGTACTCTGTTAAATGCACAAGATATGACAAAAATCCTTCATTATATATAACAACACATCAAATAGATAGTTTTTGTTAAGTTTATTGTCACGTGTTCCGAGGCAGAATGAAAAGCTTTTGTTGCGTGCTAACCAGTGAGCAGTAAGACTATGGAGTTTATACATTCTTCCCGTAACCACGTGGATTTTCTCCGAGTGCTCCGGTTTCCTCCCACACTCCAAAAACGTGAAAGTTTGTAGGTTAATCGGCTTTGTAAAATAGTCACTAATGTATAGGATAGTGCCAGTGTACGAAACGATCGCTGGTCCGAAGGGCTTCATTCCATGCTGTGTCTCTGAAGTAACGACAATACATGATTACACTCAAGCCCTCGGTACAGATACACAATAAAGGGAATAATAATAATAATAATATCTTTTATTGTCATTACACATGAGTGCAACAAGATTTGGTTTGCAACTTCCATCCGATGTCATAACTTAATCGAATAATAAAATTTAGGTTTAAATACCCTGGGAACAAGGTTTGTAAAAACGAACATTAGACCAGTAAAATCAACACAGACTAAAGTGCGCGGCCGGGGCAGACAGTCCATGGGGTGGGGGGGGGGGGGTACTCAGCAGGGCCGGTTCAGAGCTGCTATAGCTCTGGGAATGAAGCTGTTCCTGAGTCTGGTGGTGCGGGCGTAGAAGGCCTTGTAACGTCTGCCGGAAGGGAGTAGTTCGAACAGTCTATTACCAGGGTGAGAGGAGTCTTTATGGATGCTGACGGCCTTCCTGAGGCACCGTGTGTGGTAGATGCCCTCCAAGGCTGGTAGCGGTGTCCCAATAATCTGTTGCACTCTGTGGACAACGTGCTGAAGAGCTCTCCTCTCTGCCTCCGTGCAGCTGAGATACCATACGTTAGTATGCTATCTGTGGTGCAGCGGTAGAAGGTCGTCAGCAGCTGTTGGGGCAGACCAGTCCGTTTCAATGTTCTTAGGAAGAACAGTCGTTGCTGTGCCTTTTTGACCAGCGCAGCGGTGTTGGTGGACCGTGTGAGGTCCTCTGAGATGTGAGTGCCCAGAAACCTTAAGCTGGACACTCTCTCCATGCTGTCTCCGTAGATGGAGATTGTGGCGTATTCCCCATTCTGTGACCTCCTGAAGTCGATAATCAGCTCCTTGCTCTTGGATGTGTTTAGCGACAAGTTGTTCCGTGAGCACCAGTCCGCCAGGTTCTGCACCTCCGCTCTATAGTTTGTTTCATCACCGTTGGTGATCAGCCTGATCACCGTTGTGTCGTCTGCAAACTTGACAATGCAGTGTTATTGTCAAATGCAGGGACACAGTCGTGGGTGAAGAGGGAGTAGAGCATGGGGCTCAGTACACAGCCCTGTGGTGTGCCGGTGCTCAGGGTGATAGTGGAGGACAGGTGCGGCCCCAGTCTCACTGCCTGCGGTCGCTCTGTCAGAAAGTTCAGGATCCAATCGCACATTAGTGAGCTGAGGCCTAGCTGGTGGTGTTTGGTGGTGCGTTTGGTGGGGATGACCGTATTGAAGGCAGAGCTATAGTCAATGAAGAGCATCCTCATGTAGGTGCACTGTCTATCCGGTTGGGTCAGGACAGTGTGAAGAGCCACAGAGATGGCATCCTCTGTGGATCTATTTGCCCTGTATGCAAATTGATGAGAGTCCAATGATGCAGGGATGCTGGATTTGATGTGGGAGAGGACCAGCCTTTCAAAGCACTTCATTGGTATTGGCGTTAGGGCAACCGGGCGGTAGTCATTCAGTTATGCAAAGTAATAATGCAAAGTCAAAAATAATGACAAATCTATATATTTTGGAGCATATTTGGGGGTTTTAGTGTGTAATAGCCTGATGATTGTAGGGAAGTAGCAGGCTCGTTCTTTACGATGGCTGGAGTGAAATGAGAGCCTGACCCGGGTGGTGTGGGTCTCCGTTGATGCTGGCTGCCTTCTTGAGGCGGCGACTGTTGTAAATGCCTTCGAGTGATGCAGAGTAATTCACTGGATAATCAAGCTCTCTCACAAGCCTACTCTCTCTGCCTCTTCCTCTCTTTTCCCCACCCCCTCCCACCGACATCAGTCTGAAGAAGGGTCTCAACCCTAAATGTCACCATTCCTTCTCTCCATAGATGCTGCCTTACCCGCAGAGTTTCCCCAGCATTTTTGTCTACACTGGATAATTAAGGCCATTCAGCCCATTGAATGCCGCCAGTGTTTCTGTTGTGTGCTGCTTTTTTCCATCTGGCCTCATTAAACTATTCGCAAATTTCCTTCCCTTTGCATCAGTGCAGCTGGTAGAGTTGCTGCCTCATGGCGCCAGAGACCCAGGTTCGATCCTGACCTCGGCTGCTGTGTATGTGTGTGGAGTTTGCATGATGTCCTTGTGACCCTCTGGGTTCCTCCTACATCCCAAAGATGTGCGGGTTTGTAGATTAATTGGGATCTGTAAATATTGTCCCTGGTGTGCAGGGAATGGATGAGAACGTGGTACCAGAGGGCAGCCAGCACAGGGTTGCTCGGCATAATCAAGGACAGTCTCGGCCTTCTCCCATCAGGCAAGAGGTACAGAAGTTTCAAAACACAAACCTCCAGATTCAGGAGCATCTACTTCCCAGCTGCTATCAGGCAACGGAACTGTCCTCTCATCAACTTGAGTGCAGTCCTGACCGCCCGTCTAGCTCATTGGAGACCCTTGAACTATATTTAAAATGGACTTTATCTTGCTCTAAAAGTCAATCCCTTTATCCTATATCTTTAAACTGTGGACGGCTTGATTGTGCAGTCTTTCCACTGTCTAGATAGCGCGCAACAAAACAGCTATTTATTCTACCTCGGTACACGTGATAATAATAATAATAAACTAAACTGAAGAAATTGCAACTTTAGAACAATAACCAAGCTCTGATTTATTGTGGCCTAGTGCGAAAATGAGTGTAGTGTGTAAATTGTACACATCCAACAAACTTGAACCAAACGTGGTGTTTCAACATGGAGGAGGACTGAGCGAAGCCCTTCCCGCATTGGGGGCAGGTGAACGGCCTCTCCTCGGAGTGGACTCTCTGGTGTTTCATTAAATCGCTCGATCCGTTGAAGTTTGCCGCAGTCAGAACATGGGAACGGGTTCGAGGCGAGAGCTCTGATCAGGGATTTAATCAGGGAACTTCCTCGGCCTGGTGGAGACTCCCGACAGTTCGGTTGAGGATAATGTGTGGGTTAAATCTACACCCAGGGACTGCAGAGCGATTACCCGGTTGCAGGAGACGCCGCTGCCGGGACCCCGGGCTCCAAACCCCGGTTGCAGTAAAACGCTGCTGCCGGGACTCCGGGCTCTAAACCCCGGTTGCAGGAGACGCTGCTGCCGGGACCCCCGGGCTCCAAACCCCGGTTGCAGGAGACGCTGCTGCCGGGACCCCGGGCTCCAAACCCCGGTTGCAGGAGACGCTGCTGCCGGGACCCCGGGCTCCAAACCCCGGTTGCAGGAGACGCTGCTGCCGGGACCCCGGGCTCCAGTCTCCGGCTTTGTCCTCCAGCCTAGTCCAGGATGCATTGCAGACCCCAAGGCGACGCATGCGCAGCGTTAGCACGGCGGGCATAGAACATATTCCAGACGCGGGAGGATTGTGGGTAAAGAAGCCTCCATTGATTCAGCCCACTCAGGGGATTTTGTCCCCTCTTCAAAATTACGCGCTGGAATTACAGGGAGTAGGGATAGAAATGGTAGTGGGGAGGGAGTAATATGCATATGGTGAAAGATAGACACACAAGGAACTGCAGATGCTGGTTTACAAAAGTAACTCAGCGGGTCAGGCAGCATGTCTGGAGTAAAAGGATGGGTGACGTTTCCGGTAGGACCCTTTTTCAGACTGAAAGTAAATGGGAGGGAACTGGAGGTGGATAAAGGCAAGAACAAATCAAGGTCGGCAACCGGAAACCAAGGAAAGGTGATGCCCATAATGGCCCCGGTGTTGGCTGAGGAAGATGAGTACAATGATGCAAACAGAGGAACTTGTAGGTTCACGAGGGTGGGGGAGGGGGTCAAGAGAAAAGGAATGCAGGGGTTACGAAATTAGAGAAATCAATGTTAATACCGCCGGGCTGTAAGCTGCCCAAGCAAAATATGAGGTGCTGTTCCTCCGATTTGCATGTGGCCTCACTCTGACAGTGGAGGAGGCCCAGGACAGGAAGGTCAGTATGGGAACGGGAATGGGTTAAAATGTTTGGAGATAGCGTAGGCCAAGGCAGGCTGAGGATAAATGTTCAGTGAAATGATCAACCAGTTTACGCTTGGTCTCGCTCATATATAGGAGCCCACACCAAGAACAACAGATATGGTAGGTAAGGTTGGAGGAGATGCAAGTGAACCTCTGCCTCACCTGAAAGAACCATTGGAGTCCATGGATGGTGTTGAGGGTGGAAGAATAGGGACAGATGTTGCATCTCCTGCAGTAACATGAGAAACTACCTGAGGAGGGGATGGTTTGGGTGGGAAGGGATACGTGAACCCGACGAGTGGAAAGCAGGAACGGGTGGCGATGAGAAGATATGACTAGCGGTGGTCTCACATTGCAGGTAAGCATGTTTTGCTGAAGATGTGCTCAGACTGCCTTGGCTTTGCAATGTTATAATTTGTGTGTGTGTGTGTATATATATATATATATATATATATGTGTGTGTGTGTGTGTGTATATAATTTATTGTGTGTGTATATATATACACACGCACACGCATATATATATGTATGTATACATATATATATATATATGTGTGTGTGTGTGTGTGTGTGTGTGTGTGTGTGTATACCCACATACATATATACTGAATATATGTACTGAACTTTTTTGTGTAGGTAGGGAGAAACTAGATGTTGGTTTACATCGAAGAAGTGAACCTCTACCTCACCTGAAAGGACTGCCAGGTTCCCTGGACGGAGTTGAGGGAGGATTTATAGTACACGTATTTTTGCTGTTTAGTGTGGTGTTTACACTATACTCTGTATTCATAACTCTTGTGCTTCTCTAAGTTGTTCTGTGTCTGGGAGAAGATTCATTGTTCTGTTTCAAGACTTGGCAATAAAACATTCTCGACTTGACTCTTGACACAATGTTTAAAGCAAAACTGATTTATTTCTCACAGGCTCTGAATATTAAAGTCCAGCCCAGTTTTCGGCGTGAATAATGTGTCCGCAAAAACAGACCGCGACTGTGCCCAGTGATGAACATCAGCAGAAACCGCAGAGTCCAACACCCTCAGTTGCTTGTGAAACCTCTCTCTACTGAGGTTCACTGCTTGTGTTGAATTTTTCTCCCAGCCATGAGCTTGAGGGTGCGTCAGCAGCTGCAAGTTAAGTCTTCAACATTGGGCACATTTAAACTTTCTCCCCGTCGTGAACCTGTTGATGTCTCAGTAGGTTGGACGAGCGGCTGAAGACCCTGCCGCATTCGGAGCAGGAGAACGGCCGCTCCCCGGTGTGAATCTGTTGGTGCCTCAGCAGGTGGGAGGAGCGGGTGAATCCCTTCCCGCACTGGGAGCAGGTGAACGGCCTCTCGCCGGTGTGGACCCGCTGGTGGGTGAGGAGGTCGGAGGACCAGATGAAGCCCCTGCCACACTCGGTGCAGGTGAACGGTCTCTCCCCGGTGTGGACCCTCTGGTGGGCCAACAGGTTGGTCGACCGGGTGAAGCACTTCCCGCACTCGGAGCAGGAGAATGGCCTCTCACCAGTGTGGACCCTTTGGTGCGTCAGCAGGTGCGACTGCAAAATGAACCCCTTCCCGCACTCGGAGCAGGCGAACGGCCTCTCGCCCTTGTGGACCTGCTGGTGCCTCCTCAGGTTGGCTGACTGATTGAACCCTTTCCCGCACTCAGAGCAGGTGAACGGCTTCTCCCCGGTGTGGACCCGCTGGTGGGTCATCAGGCTTGAAGACCGTGCGAAGCCCTTCCCACACTCATTGCAGGTGAACGGCCTCTTCCCGGTGTGGACCTGTTGGTGGGTCGCTAGACTGGACGAGAGAGTGAAGCCCTTCCCGCAGACGGAGCAAGTGAACGGCCTCTCCCCGGTGTGGACCCGCTGGTGCCTCATCAGATCGTACGACTGAGCGAAGCCCTTTCCACACTCGGAGCAGGGGAAAGAGCGCCCGCCCGCGTTAACTCCCTGGTCAGACGACATTGTGTATCCGACCCGCATTCCATGCAGTCAACTGACTGGTCTCTGGACCCTGAATTATTAACCCAAGGTCAACATTGTCACAACCAGGAGGAGAAATCAGAGAATAACCTCCCAGATACAAAACAGATAGTCTCTTCCCTCCATGATGCACCGATTTCCAAAAATCAACTGTGCTTTATTACCAGGTGCAAACGCACAGTGAAATTCTTTTCTTGCGTACAGTTCAATAAAGTATTGCCATACCTAAGCACGTTCCTTGATTAGCAAATAATCCACTGACACCAGTAAGAATGGAGAATTCTTTCTTGTCCAAACGTTAACTAAAAGATTGCTGGATTGTTTTTATCAGGGAGAATACTGACACAGAAGGTGGCTCCTGTCTAGATTGGTTCTTGGAATCCTCTCTCTCACACACGTGCTTGTTTTTTTCACCGCTGGTGATTGTGCAGAAAGTTATCTCTGGCCGTGTAACTGGGCTGAAGTTTTCTTCCCACAGTGTGTACAGTCAAACAATATCACTGTGCCAAGCTGATGGCGATAGAGTTTGCAGTCTTCTCCCCCAAGCAGCTCCCATTTCACAAAGATCAAAGACGTTCAGGTGCCGGAGAACTGACTGATAATGTGGTCCTGGTGTCAATTTGACCATGGGGTTCCCACGCACAAATCTCTGCTCAATTTAACCTGCAAAATAAGCATACAAAAGTCACCAACAGACACGGCCATTTCAGACGAGAACATTTTAGTCTCTGTGTTGAACTGCAATTTATTTGGTGGCACATTTACCACTGATCGAGTAGAGCCGCCACAGATGCTGCCTGACCCGAGTTTCTCCTGAACTTTGCAATTTGCTCAAGATTCCCAACATTGCAAGTCGGCACAATGGTGCAGCAGTAGAGTCCGGGGTTCGAACCTGACTACAAATGCTGTGTGTATGGAGTTTGTACGTTCTCCCTGCCTTTCTGGGCAACTATGCGAATGGGAACAATTTACAGAAGCCAATGGACCTGCAAATATGTGCAGTTTTAGTCCCCTAATTTGAGGAAGGACATTCTTGCTAATGATGGAATGCAGCGTAGGTTCACAAGGTGAATTCCCGGGATGGCGGGACTGTCATATGCTGAGAGAATAGAGCGGCTGGGCTTGTATACTCTGGAATTTAGGATGAGAGGTGATCTTATTGAAACATATAAGATTATTAAGCGTTTGGACATGCCAGAGGCATGAAACATGTTCCCGATGTTGGGGGAGTCCAAAACTAGGGGTTACAGTTTAAGAATAAGGGATAAGCCATTTAGAACGGAGATGAGGAAAAACTTTTTCACACAGAGAGTTGTGAGTCTGTGGAATTCTCTGCCTCAGAGGGAGGTGGAGGCCAGTTCTCTGGATACTTTCAAGAGAGAGCTAGATAGGGCTCTTAAAGATAGCGGTCAGGGGATATGGGGAGAAGGCAGGAACGGGGTACTGATTGGGGATGATCAGCCATGATCACATTGAATGGCGGTGCTGGCTCGAAGGGCCGAATGGCCTACTCCTGCATCTATTGTCTATTGTCTAAATCGACACTTGTCCCACCTGACTGCGTTTGCCCCATATCCCTCTGAACTCCAGCCCATAAACACTAATTAAGGACAATGTTAAAGAGGCCCCAACGTCTTTGGGATGTGAGAGGAAGACGGGGAACACACTTCACAGGGAACCGTGGATTCTCCACACGCGAGGCGGCGACTCTCTCGGGCACAGGGGAGGTTGAAAGGGTACTTGGTAAAAGTAGTTAACACTTACAGGTGTATAGAGGGGGGAAGCAGATGGCTCACAACGACACAAGGGCCATGAGCCGGACGAGGTCCCCGCGCTCCAGTCAATGGTAAATGAGCCGGAGGCGCGAGTGCAGGAGCCGGAGGAAGCAAAGGCCGGAGTCGCGGGCGCGCGCACGGCCACTCCTTGGGCGCGACCCCGCACAGCACCGCGCATGCTCCGCCGCTCCCTTCCGACCTCCCTCTTGTGCGCATGCGTCGCCGTCTCCATCAGCGGGGATAAGATCTATTCCCCCGCGCTAGTGTTCCTGGGTAACTATGCGGCCATTCACACGTCTGTAAAACTGTGATGCTCGCCAAACAGCTTCTCAAAGGCTTAAAGAAGATACTGCAGATGCTGGAAAATCGAGGGTACACAAAATGCTGGAGGGACTCAGCGGGTGCAGCAGCATCTATGGAGCGAAGGAGATAGGTCCGAAGAAGGGTTTCGGCCCGAAACGTTGCCTATCTCCTTCGCTCCAGAGATGCTGCTGCACCCGCTGAGTTTCTCCAGCATTTTGTGTACCCAAGCTTCTCAAAGCCTTCCTGGGACAGGTTTGGCTTTTTAAAAAAACGAAACAGTGAGCGTCTCTAAATAGGAAGAAGCTTTTCTGAAATTTGGAGTTTTGCAGCATGTTTTGGCTTCTTCTGTGGTGATTTTAGAAATTGCAGATGCTGGTTTGCACATAAAAACACAAAGTGTTGGAGTAACTCAGCGGGTCAGGCGGCATCGCTGGAAAACATGATAGGTGACGTTTTGGGTCGGGATATTTCCAGTCTGAAGATGTTACTACAACATTTTGTGTTTATTTTTCACCTTTCCAATTCCACCAAAGGGTCTTTGACCTGAAACATTAACTTTTCTGTTTCCAGAGATGCTCCCTGACCTGCTGAGTGTTTCAGATATTTTCTATGATATTTTCATGTTTCCAGCATCTGCAGCTTTTAAAAAAATCAGTCATGAGATTCCATCATTTGTTAATGTGCAAAATTATTTGACTTTACTAGACTATTCCCTGCCCATTAAAGCCATGATAAGGCAAATTCCGTCGACCTCCATTTTAGTTTCCCATTAGATTATTAGTTTCCCAATAGATTGTTTTTCAAGTAGAAATTCGAAAGATAATGGCCAAACACATGCAGGCAGGACTATTGTAGATGAGGCATCATGGTCAGCATGGACAATTTTAGGCTGAAGGGCCTATTGTCTATGGACTATGACTCCAAAAACCAATATAAAACACAAGAAAGGGTGGTACAGAGACCTGGGTTCAATCGTGACAACGGATGCTGTCTGTACAGAGTTTGTTTCTTCTCCTGTGACTGCGTGGGTTTTCTCCGGGTGCTCCAGTTTCCTCTCACACTCCAAAAACATGCAGGTTTGTCAGTTTTGGTAAAATAGTATTGTCCCTATTGTGTAGGAAAGTGCAACTGTATGGGTTGATTGCTGGTCAGTGCGGAGTTGGTGGGCCAAAGGGCCTGTTTCTACATTGTATGTCCAGGGTCTAAAGTAAAGTAAAATAGCAATAGGCTGGTCTGGAATAGGAGATGATGGAGCAAGGTAGTTAAAATGGAATCAAAACAATGTTTAAAATGCAAACACATAATTCAGGAAACATTCAGCAGGTTGGGCAGAATCTGCACCGATTGAAAGCCTTCTATGCTGCATGACTCTTTGGGATATGGGCCAAATACGGGCAAATGGGGCTAGCATAGATGGAGCATTGTGATTGGCATGGATAAATTGGGCTGATGGGCCTGTTTGTGTGCTTTAACCGGGCAAGGGATTATCACTGTATAAATAGAAGAAACAAACAACTACAGTTGCTGGTTAATGCACAAAAGTACACAGAGTGCTGGAGTAACTCAGCAGGTTAGGCAGCATTTCTGGAGAGCATAGAATGGGTGACGTTTCGGTAGGTCTGGCCGGAAATGGCCAGGCATGCGTTGTAGGCATTTGGTGGCATCAGCAGCTGGCCAGGTGCGAGCTGGGGGGGGGTAGATCTATCTGCTGTAACCAAAATCTGTTATTAAGAGGATCGTTGAATCGAGGATTTACCGTACTGCTGTGACCACGCGGACACTGCTGATGTATGGTATCAGTATCCTGGGCCTCTACACCCCCTATATGATACTCTACTGGCTAAAACACAAGGCCCTGCATTTCCATGATCCCCATTTTCCAAACGTCTAGTGACTATAAATAATAGTTCTTTGCCCCATCTGGACTCACACCTATCTCTTCCCTACCCCTCCCAACTACCTTTCGTTTCTCTGACTTCACAATTCACATTTCTCGCAGTTGTCCGAAGAAGAGTTACGACAAACACAGGGATGTAATGCTGAGGCTCTATAAGGTGCTGGTCAGGCCACATTCGGAATATTGTGAGCAATTGTGGGCACCATATCTGAGGAAGGATGTGCCGGCTCTGGAGAGGGTCCAGAAAGGTTTACAATAATTATCTCAGGAATGATTAGTTTAACATATGATGACCGTTTGACAGTACTGGTGGGCCTGTACTCGCTGGAGTTTAGAATGAGGAGAACCACAGTGGGGAGGTGCCTAGTGAACTCACTGTGGTGGATGTTAAATATGTGTTTATTGTGTGTTTTGTTTTTTATTATATGTTATGACTGCAAGGTAACAAAATGTTGTTCAGACCGAAATGACTGAATGACAATAAAGGATAATCTAATCTAATCTAAAAAAGAAATGAACAGAATAGTGAAAGGCTTGGATAGAGTGGATGTGGAGAGAATGTTTCCACTAATGGGAGAGTCTAGGAATAGAGATCATAGCCTCAGAATGTAAGGACGTTGTTTTAGGAAGGAGATGAGGAAGAATTTATTTTGTCAGGGGGTGACGAATCTGTGGAATTCTTTACCACAGAAGGATGTGGAGGCCAAGTCAGTGGGTATATTTAAGGCATGGATAGATTCTTGATTAGTACAGGTGTCAGAGGTTATGGGGAGAAGGCAGGAGAATGGGGTTAGGAGTGAGGGATAGATCAGCCATGATTGAAGGGCAGAGTAGACTTGATGGGCAGAGTAGACTTGTTGGGCCGAATGGCCTAATTCTACTCCAATCACATGATCTGTCCAAAACATGACCCATCCTCGTTCTCCAGAGATGCTGCCTCAGTCTGAAGAAGGGTCTTGATCCGAAATGTAACCCATAACCCTCTCCAGAGATGCTGCCCGTCCCATTTGCAGTTCTTTCCTACACATGTTGCCTGATCCGTTGTGTTACTCCAGCACTTGGTGTTCTTTTGTGTATTAATCAGCACCAGCAGTTCTTTCTCAGATTGAATGGCAGAGTAGACTTGATGGGTCGAATGGCCTAATTCTGCTCCTATCACTTATGATCTCATGAAACGTCTCCCATCCATATCCTGCAGCGATGCTGCTTGACCCGTTGAGTTATTCCAGCACTTTTTCTGGACTACAAGTAACAGCCTGTCTGTCTGACCTCCCTTCTCTGCTTAAGGTGTTAGTTCTTATAGCACAATCAATATTCTTCTGCTTACTCCTGCAGGTAAATACCAGTGGGACAGCCGCGCTCTCTGACGCGTTCAATTCAATTGTCGTTTGTCGCATCATCTGTTGCCACCCAGTTCTGACCAATCAGCTCGTCCTGTCCGGTGATGTCACAAAGGCGCGAAGGCAGGGTCCGTGCAAGATACGCCCACTTCGAACGTCACGTGGTCAGACGTCCACACTGATTGGAGGCTGCAACATGAGCGGTAATGTTTCAGATTCTCGTAATAATGTTTAAGAAAATGTAACTCCCTGGTCAACTCGTCCCTTCCCACCCGAACCACCCCCTCCCCAGGCACTTTCCCCTGAAACATTCCCTCCGTAACTCCCTGGTCAACTCGTCCCTTCCCACCCGAACCACCCCCTCCCCAGGCACTTTCCCCTGAAACATTCCCTCCGTAACTCCCTGGTCAACTCGTCCCTTCCCACCCGAACCACCCCCTCCCCAGGCACTTTCCCCTGCAACCGCAGGAGATGCAACACTTGTCCCTTTACCTCCCCCCTGCACTCCATATTTGAGGAAGGACATTCTTGCTATTGAGGAAGTGCAGCGTAGGTTAATTCCCGGGATGGCGGGACTGTCATCTGCTGAGAGAATGGAGCGGCTGGGCTTGCATACGCTGGAGTTTAGAAGGATGAGAGGGTATCTTATTGAAACGTATAAGATTATTAAAGATTTGGACACGCTAGAGGCAGGAAACATGTTCCAGGAAACATGTTGGGGAAGTCCAGAACCGGGGGCCACAGTTTAAGAATAAGGGGTAAGCCATTTAAAACTGAGACGAGGAAAAAACCGTTTTCACACAGAGAGTTGTGAGTCTGTGAAATTCTCTGCCTCAGATTGTGGTGGAGGCTGGTTCTCTGGATAGAGAGAGCTCGATAGGGCTCTTAAGAGAGAGCTCAATAGGGCTCTTAAAGATAGCGGAGTCAGGGGATATGGGGAGAAGTCAGGAACGGGGTACTGATTGGGGATGATCAGCCATGATCACATTGAATGGCGGTGCTGGCTCAAAGGGCCGAATGGCCTACTTCTGCACTTATTGTCTATTGACTCCAACAGTCTTTCCGGCTGAGGCAGAGGTTCACTTGCACCTCCCCCAACCTCATCTACTGCATCCACTTTTCCAGGTGTCAACAGGAGAGACCAAGCGCAGAATCGGCGACCGTTTCGCTGAACACCTCAGCTCAGTCTGTCGTAACCAAGCTGATCTCCCGGTGGCCCAGCACTTCAACTCCCCCTCCCATTCCCAATCTGACCTCTCTGTCCTGGACCTCCTCCATTGTCAGAGTGAGGCCTAGCGCAAATTGGAGGAACAGCACCTCATATTTCCCTTGGGTAGTTTACACCCCAGTGATATGAACATTGACTTCTCTAACTTCAGGTAGCCCTTGCTTTCTCCCTCCATCCCCTCCCTCTTCCCAGTTCTCCCACTGGTCTTTCTGTCTCTGCCTACGTTGTTTCTTTGTCCCGCCCCCTCCCGTGACATCAGTCCGAAGAAGGGTCTCCACCGGAAACTTTGCCTATTCCTTCTCTCCATAGCTGAGTTATTCCAGCATTTTGTGTCTACCTTCTGAGTGGTAATGTATCGGTCTGGACAGTGATGTATTGGTCTGGTAGAGTGGGTAGCTGGTAGACATGTTGCCTCACTGCGCCAGAGACTTTCTCTGAAACGTTGGGGACTTTACATTCTCTGTAGTAACTATGAAGAGATGGGTCTGTTTACAAGACTGTTGGAACCCCAGGCCAGTGATAGGACAGGGACGGGTTCGATTCTGAGCTCAGGTGCTGCCTCAGTGGAGTTTGCATATCCTTGGTTTCATCCCACATCCCAAATGTCTGAAGAAGGGTCCCGACCTGAAATATCACCTCTCCTTTCCATGTACTCCAAAGATGCTGTCTGTCCCGCTGAGTTACTCCAGCACTTTGTGTCCTTTTCTGTGAACCAACATCTGCAGTTCCTCGTTTCTACTGGTTTTGTAGGTTGATCAGCCTTGGCTAGATTGACCCTGTTGTGTAGGGAGTGGATGAGAAAGAGGGATAACACAGAGCTAGTGTTAATGGGAGATCGCTGGTCTGTGTGGACTCATTGGGCCGAGGGGCCTGTTTAAAGTAAATTGTATCTTTAAATTAAATGGTGCAAAGTAGCACAAACACATTATGTTGAACGTGATGAAGGGTTTTGACTCGAAACGTCACCTACTTCTTTTCTCCAAAGATGCTGCCTGAGTCGCCGAGTTTCTCCAGCACTTTGGGTCTATCTTCAGTGTAAACCAGAATCTGCCGTTCCTTCTTACACCTTGAACAATTCCCTGGGTGCCCAGGATCAAATTAATAGATTTTATTTTTTTTCCCCGAAGAGCACTAAACTCTCATCCATCAGCAGAATGTATCCAGGCAGAGATAGTGAACAGGGCCCAAACTGGGATTTTATTGTCCACAGTCACTTGTGAACTTGCTGGTGCTTCCGTAGGTTGGATGAATAGCTGAAGACCTTTCCACACACGGGGCAGGTGAACAGCCTCTCGCCGGTGTGGACCCTCTGGTGTGACACCAGGTTGGACAACTGAGTGAATCCCTTGCCGCACGCGATGCAGGTGAACGTCCTCTCGCCGGTGTGGATCTGCTGGTGCCTCACCAGGCAGGAGGACAGGGTGAAGCCCTTCCTACATGCAGGGCAGGTGAAGGGCCTCTCCCCAGTGTGGACCTGTTGGTGCCTCACCAGGTAGGACGATAAGGTGAAACAGGTGAAGGGTCTCTCTCCACTGTGGACACGCCGGTGGGTCAGCAGGGAGGATGACTGGGTGAAGCCCTTCCCACACTCGGAGCAAGTGAAGGGCCGCTCCCTGGTGTGGAACCGCTGGTGTGTGGTCAGGTTGGACAGGCAGCAGAATCCTTTCCCGCACATGGAGCAGATGAACAGCTTCTCCCTGCTGCGCCGGTGGATCTCCAGCCAGGAAGGGTAACAGAACCCCTTCCCGCAGTCCCCACACTTCCACACCTTCTCCCCGGAGTGGGTGCACTGGTGCCTCGTCAGCCCCTCCGTCTGCAATCGGGACAGGTGAACTCTTTCTCCTCTTGACACTTTGAGCTTCCAGTCGGAGGATCCTCCATTACCAACACCCTGTGATATGTATCCAAAGCAAGAAAAGGCAGCGTGAGGGAGTTAATCAATAAGCAAGAAAGAGAACTGTTGCTGCTGTCTCTGTTTGTTGTCGTTTGCCTGACTGAGGTCAGTTGACAGGGCTCGCCACGGGGAGGTCGACAGTCCTTCTCCCGTCACGCAGCGACCCTCTGTGGCTCCGGTTTCAACACACTAGGAGCATTGGGAACCAGCTGGGAACAGACTTCAGGGCCACCGCAATTCACTGTTGCACCGAACATCACAGCCTCATGCAGCTCGGACCTGCCCCACAAAGAGTGGGTCGTCCCGAACCGGCTCGGTACAGGGGTCGACCGGTTCAACGGCAACATGCATCCCTGGGGGCTGTGTTCATCAAAAGCCTGCGTGTGTGGAGAAAACCAGCAAACATCGCAGCACGTCATTTTCGACTGCTCTATCCTCCGCCCCCCCCTGGTGGAGGGGTAGACCTCACGGCCCTCGACAACAGCAAATTGAACTGGCTACAGTACCTGGAGGGCGTTACATAACCTCTGCTGCCTCAAACAAAAGAAGAGAAAAGAAAACTGTTCCTGTCCAATATACAAATCTAGCACCCATATAAAAGCAATGGTCAAGAGAGCACACCATCTCATCTACTGCCTTAGAAATGTGAGGAAGATCAGCGTATCCCCAACAACTCTCACCGACTTCTGTAGATGAGCCACAGAAAACGTTTTATCGGGATACATCGCAGCAAGGTTTGGGAACAGCTCCATCCAAGACCGCAGGAAATTGCAGAGTTGTGGAAGTAGCCCGTCGCGCAAACCAACACTTCATGCTGCCTCAGCAAGGCCACCCTAATAATCAAGGATGAGTCTCACCCTGGTCACTCCCTCTTCTCCCCTCTCCATCAGGCAAGAGGTACAGATATTTTAAAACGCTTACCTTCAGACTAGGGGACAGTTATTCCCAGGTGATATCAGGCAACTGAAACATCCTGTCACCAGCGAGAGAGCAGTCAGACCTCCCATCTACCTCAGCTAAAAATTTACTTCTGTTACCACAAGCTAAAAATACTAAAGGCTGTTTTCTACATTGTTTAATAGAGTTAGGTGATGCTCCAAGTGATTGCTTGTCATTGTCAATGCAATTACAATTTCACTAATGTGCCAATTTCAATAGACAAGCAGTGTACCTTGCAGCCTGTGTTCTTAAAGAGACAGTTCGCTATAACCAAAATATGTCAGAATGTGGTCCATAATAAGGAGGGATTACTGTATCAGAAAGCCTTGAAGTTGACACAGAGAACTGCAGATGCTAGTTAATAAACAAAAGGACACAAGGTGCTGGAGTAACTCAGCCAATCAGGCAGCATCTGCATGAAGAAGGGTCCCAAATCAAAACGCCACCTATCCATGTTCTCAAGAGATGCTGCCTGACCTGCTGGGTTACTCCAACACTTTGTGTTTAGGAGAACATGGGTTCTGATGAAAAAATAAATGTTAATTCTCCTTCCATCTTCACAGATGCTGGTCTGACCTCTTGAATATTTTCTGTATTGTTTTTACATTTGAATGTAAAAAAACATGTTTCAAGTTGAGGAAAGGGGCGAGGGCGATGCCACCAATATTTCCAGTCGGAAACACCGGCCACAGATCCATCACTTGGTGCAGCCACCGAGAGGGTTCCTGAGTCACGTCCGGCAGAAACCATTCCAGCAATCCGGCATCCGCAGAGAATCTGTGGGAAAGGACCCAAAGTGCTGGAGTAACTCAGCGGGCCAGCACATCCACATCGGGGAAAAGCCGTTCACCTGCACCGAGTGCGGGAAGGGATTCACCCAGTCGTCCAACCTGCTGACACACCAGCACACCCACACCGGGGAGAGGCCGTTCACCTGCAGCGAGTGCGGCAAGGGCTTCACCCAGTCATCGAACTTGATGAGGCACCAGGAGGTCCACACTGGGGAGAGACCCTTCACCTGCACCGAGTGCGGGAGGGGCTTTACCCGCTCCTCCAGCCTGATGAGGCACCAGCTGGTCCACACCGGGGAGAGACCCTTCACCTGTTTCGAGTGCGGGAGGGAATTTGCTCGCTCCTCCAGCCTGATGAGGCACCAGCAGGTCCACATTGAGGAGGGACCCTTCATCTGCACCGACTGCGGCAAGTGCTTTGGCCGGTCGGCAAACCTGCTGACCCACCAGCGGGTCCACACTGGTGAGAAACTGTTTATCTGCACCGAGTGCGGGAAGGGCTTCACCCAGTCGTCCAACCTGCTGACGCACCAGCACATCCACACCGGGGAGAGGCCGTTCACCTGCTCCGAGTGCGGGAAGGGATTCACCCGCTCGTCGGACCTGATCATACACCAGCGGATCCACACCGGGGAGAGGCCGTTCACCTGCACCGAGTGCGGCAAGGGCTTCACCCAGTCCTCCAACCTGCTGAGGCACCAGCGTGTCCACACCGAGGAGAGGCCGTTCACCTGCGGCGAATGCGGGAGAGAGTTCACCCGGTCCTCGCATCTACTGAGACACCGACGAGTGCACGCTGAGGGGAATGTTTAACAGTGCCGTCTGTAGGATATTTAACCATTACCCGAGACACCAGTGAATGACTGCGAGTGTTTGATTCTGCCAATACAGCCTCTGTTCGTCACACCCAGGACTGATCCTTGGTCACTGGGCACAGTCGGGGTCTGTTTATGCTGGTATTAATCGCCCCTGTAACTGGGCTGGAGTTTAATGTTCTGGATCTGTCACATATAAATCTTTTTTGACTGAAACACTGAGCCTCAAGTCTTTAATTAATGCAGGGAAAAGTGTCGAGAGTCAAAGGGGTCAATAGTGTTTTATTGGCATATATTCTGAAACGGAACAATGAAATTCTTACTTGTAGCAGCACAACAGATAAGTAAACATAGTACTCTGTTAAACCCACAATAGACGATAAAAATCATTCATTATATATAACAGCACATCAAATAAATAGTTCTAGTTTAGTTTATTGTCACGTGTCCCGAGGTACAATGAAAAGCTTTTGTTGCGCGCTAACCAGTCCGCGGTAAAACCACAATAAGGGAGTTTATACATTCTCCCTGTGACCACGTGGGTTTTCTCCTGCTCCGGTTTCCTCCCACCGGTTTGAAGGTTTGTAGGTTAATTGACTTCTGTAAATAGTCACTACTGTATAGGAGACCTTGTGGCTGTCACTTCCAACGAGTCCACCGGGGATATACTGGATGTTGACGAGATTGGATCTGGTCCAGCGGGGGCTGTGCAGTCTGTGGGCCTGGATGGAGGTCTTGAAGGTTGCGTAGGTGGGCACGTCATCAGAGGATTGTGGGATGGCAATGCAGAGGGAAATTGCTTTAGGGAAAAATGACTGGAGAAACGCAGCGGGTGAGGCAGCATCTATGGAATGAAGGAAAAATGTGACGTTTCGGGGCGAGACCCTTCTTCTGACTGATGTGGGGGTGGGTGGGGGGGCGGGAAGAAGAAAGGAAGAGGCAGAGAAGTGGGCTGTGGGAGAGCTGGGAAGGGGAGGGAAAAGAGGGAGAAAGCAGGGACTACCTGAAATTGGAGAAGTCAATGTTCATACGGCTGGGGTGTAAACTACCCAAGCGAAATATGAGGTGCTGCTCCTCCAATTTGCGATGGGCCTCACTCTGGCCATAGAGGAGGCCCAGGATAGAAAGATCGGATTCAGAATGGGACGGGGAGTTGAAGAGCTGAGCCACCGGGAGATCAGGTTGTTTATTGCAAAGCGAGCGGAGGTGTTGGGCAAAGCGATCGCCAATCCTACGCTTGGTCACATCGATGTAGAACAGCTGATAGGGAGTAGATGATTGTGCCAGTGTACAGAGCTGGTCCGAAGGTCCCAATTCCATGCTGTGTCTCTAAATTCTAAATTAAAGACTACACATGATTACACTCAAGCCATCCCGTGTACAGACACATGACAAAGGGAATAATAGTGCAAAGTCAAAAATAATGCCAGCACAGGACATAATCAAGGACAGCCTCAGCCTTCTTCTCCCCTCTCCCATCAGGCAAGAGGTACAGACATTTGAAAACGCATAGCTCCAGATTCAGGAGCACTACTTCTCCCCGTCGTGAACTGGTCGATGTCTCAGTAGGTTAGACGAGCGGCTGAAGCCTCTGCCGCATTCGGAGCAGGAGAAAGGCCACTCCCCGGTGTGGATATATTGTAGCAATGTGACAAAATTTTGAGATTTTTAAAAATCAAGTCTGCAATAGGAATGTTACAAAATATTGAGCCTGTAATTTATCCCATCAGCTAAAGCATAAAAATAAGTTTAATTTGACACCTAATTCACTTTCATATCTTCAGTAGTAAAAATGTTATGGGCATTTTCGCACTCTGAAATTAGCATCTTGTTCCCTATTGCTTTTCCATTGACTTAACTCAAAAGCTGTGATCAAGGACAGTCAAAAGCCCATAACTTTCTTAAAAATCAAGAGAACTGAATGAAATTTTCAGTTATTGTAGATTGAAGTATTCTGAAACAAATATGAAACAATCTTACATGGATTAAAGTAACCCTAAGAAGCAAGTTTCTATGTAAAATAAATGGCTTACCTTTATTTGTCCCGTTGACGGCGTTAGAAGTCGATTTTTATTTTACTCCCAACAATTAAATTGTCCAGTGATGTTTTTAAAAAACTTCAGAGAATGGATGTCGGAGCGATTTTTCTGCAGCAGCTGAACAGGCTGAGATAGATCGACTCCGACAGGCGGGAGAAAACGGCATTTTAATCCCGCCCCCCTCTCAAAGGCGCTAAAGTCGCGCACACGGCCAGTGGCAGAACTGCAGCGCCGCTGAAGGTAAGTTTTGTAACACGCCTATATGTTGGTGCCTCAACAGGTGGGAGGAGCAGGTGAATCCCGCACCGAATTTGACCCTGAGGTTCCCACGCACAAATATCGGCAAAATAAGTTTACAAAAATCGCCGATAGACACGGCCATTTCAGACGAGAACATTTTAGTCTCTGTGTTGAACTGTGATATATTTGGTGACACATTTACCACTGACCGAGTGACATGACGCCGCTGGTAGAGCTGCTGTCTCACGGTGCAACAGATGCTGTCTGACCTGCTGAGTTCCTCCTGAACTTTGCATTTTGCGCAAGATTCCCAACATTGCAAGTCGGCACAGTGGAACAGCGGTAGAGTCTGGGGTTCGAACCTGACTACAAATGCTGTGTGTACGGAGTTTGTACGTTGTCCCTGCCTTTCTGGGCAACTATGTGAATGGAAACAATTTACAGAAGCCAATGGTCTTACAAATGGACACCAGTAGATGCTATGAGAATGCAGGGTGACTTGGACAGGTTGGGGGAGTGGGCAGATGCATGGCAGATGAAGTTTAATGCGTATAAATGTGAGGTTATCCACTTTGGTAGCAAAAACAGGAAGGCGGATTACTATCTAAATGGCGTCAAGTTGGGAAAAGGGGAAGTACAACGGGATCTGGGGGTCCTTGTTCAGCAGTCTATGAAAGTAACCATGTAGGTACAACAGGCAGTGAAGGAAGCAAATGGCATGTTGGCCTTTATAACAAAAGGAATCGAATATAGGAGCAAAGAGGTCCTTCTGCAGTTGTACAGAGCCCTAGTGAGACCACACCTGGAGTATTGTGTGCAGTTTTGGTCTCCTAATTTGAGGAAGGACATTCTTGCTATTGAGGGAGTGCAGCGTAGGTTTACAAAGTTAATTCCCGGGATGGTGGGACTGTCATATGCTGAGAGAATGGAGCAGCTGGGCTTGTACACTCTGGAGTTTAGAAGGATGAGAGGGGATCTCATTGAAACATATAAGATTGTTAAGGGTTTGGACACGCTAGAGGCAGGAAACATGTTCCCGATGTTGGGGAGTCCAGAACCAGGGGCCACAGTTTAAGAATAAGGATTAAGCCATTTAGAACGGAGACGAGGAAACACTTTTTCTCACAGAGAGTGGTGAGTCTGTGGAATTCTCTGCCTCAGAGGGCGGTGGAGACAGGTTGTCTGGATGCTTTCAAGAGAGAGCTAGATAGGGCTCTTAAAAATAGCGGAGTCAGGGGATATGCGAAGAAGGCAGGAACGGGGTACAGATTTGGGATTATCAGCCATGATCACATTGAATGGCGGTGCTGGCTCGAAGGGCCGAATGGCCTACTCCTGCACCTATTGTCTATTGTCTTTGGTCCCACCTGTCTGTGTTTGGCTCATATCCCTCTGAACTTCTATCCATAAACACTAATTAAGGACAATGTTAAAGAGGGCCGATGTTAAACAGGGCCCGACAAAACCCGCACGTCTTTGGGATGTGAGTGGAAAACGGGGAACACACGGAGGAGCCTGTGCGATCACGGGGAGACCTTGTATTCTCCACACGGAAAGTAGCTCAGGTTGGGATCGAACCCGGGCTCTGGCACTGCGAAGCGGCAACTCTCTACATTGTATGTCCAGCGTCTAAAGTAAAGTAAAAATAGCAATAGGCTGGTCTGGAATAGGAGGTGATGGAGCAAGGTAGTTAAAACAATGTTTAAAATGCACTCACATAATTCAGGAAACATTCATCAGGTTGGGCAGAATCTGCACAGATTGTAAGCCTTCTATGCTGTATGACCACGGGAGATGGGTCAAATACAGGCAAATGGGACTAGGATAGATGGGGCATTGTGATTTGGGTTGAAGGGCCTGTTTCCGTGCTGTGTGACTATGAGTTTAAAAAAGAACATAAGATTCACTTCTTGAAAAACCCTCAAGGTCAAACCTCGATGTTGAAGTTGTTAATGCCATGTATATCAATTCCAACAAACATTTGGCACTGAATGCAGTGGCCGAGGTTTATTTAATGCAGAGGGAGAACAAAGAGGGAAGAGACAGAGACTTTAAGACTTTGCCTTCCATCACAGTGAGGAGGTGTTTGGTGAACTCACTGTGGTGGATGTTACATTTGTGTTTATTGTGCGTTTCTGTCATTTCTGACCTGCTGAGTTCCTCCTGAACTTTGCATTTTGCTCAAGATTCCCAACATTGCAAGTCGGCACAGTGGGGCAGCGGCAGAGTCCTGATTTTTTAAATTATATGTGTGACTGCAGGGGAACGAAATTTCGTTCAGACCGAAAGGTCTGAATGACAAATAAATTCAATTCAATTCAATTTGACAATGTAAGTGTTGGTGTGTGAATTTAAGGCAGATGGATTCAGCAGAAACGGTGTTGTGGTAACACACGTCCTTGGTTCTGGCTGCTGTTATCTTGGGGGTTACCAACAACACATTAGTGTATAATTGTTATGTACAATTAGTGACAGAGATGATGACTGAGCATTTACAGGTACAGTAAACCTTTGTTATAGCGGACAACCGGGGGGGGGGGGTGGAGATGGCCTGCTGGCGTCCAGAAGAGAGGCAAGGATCGGCGGAGTCAATGGTCATGGTCCACGGGCGGCTGGAGTGCAAGTAAGGGTCGGCGGTGGCGGCAGTAGGTGCGGCTTGATAGCGGCCGAGGGAGCTGTGTGGCCGGCGGTGGTGGCAGTAGGTCTGGCCTGGAAGTGGCCAGGCAGGCGGTGCGGGCTCTTTGTGCCGTCAGCAGCCGGCTAGGGAGGAGGTGCAGGCTAGGCAGGGTGGATCCATCCGCTGTAATCAAAATCTGTTATTAAGAGGTCCATTGAAATGAGGGTTTATTGTACTACTGTGACCACATGTGGACACCGCTGATGTATGGTATCAGTATCCTGGTCCTCTACACCCCCTATATGATACTCTACTGGCTAAAATGCAAGGCCCTGCATTTCCATGATCACCATTTTCCAAACGTCTAGTGACTATAAATAATAGTTGTTTGCCCCATCTGGACTCACAACTATCTCTCCCCTACCCCTTTCAACTAATTTCCTTCCTATGACTTCACAATTCACATTTCTCACAGTTGTCCAAAGAAGAGTTAGGACAAACACAGGGATGTAATGCTGAGGCTCTATAAGGTGCTGGTCAGACCACATTTGGAATATTGTGAGCAACTTTGGGCACCATATCTGAGGAAGGATGTGCCGGCTCTGGAGAGGGTCCAGAAAGGTTTACAATAATTATCTCAGGAATTATTAGTTTAAGATATGATAACCGTTTGACAGTACTGGGCCTGTACTCGCTGGAGTTTAGAAGAATGAGGAGGACCTCATTGAAACGTACAGAAGAGTGAAAGGCTTGGATAGTGGATGTGGAGAGAATGTTTCCACTAATGGGAGCGTCAAGGACGAGATGTCATTGCCTCAGAATTAAAGGACGTCATTTTAGGAAGGAGATGAGGATAAATTTATTTTGTCAGGGGGTGATGAATCTGTGGTATTCTTTACCACAGAAGGATGTGGAGGCCATCAGTGGATATATTTAAGGCATAGATAGATTCTTGATTAGGTTATGGGGAGAAGGGAGGAGAATGGGGTTAGGAGGGAGAGATAGATCAGCCATGATTGAATGGCGGAGTAGACTTGATGGGTGGAGTAGACATATTGGGCCGAATGGCCTAATTATTCAACTATCACATGACCTGCTGCCAAAAACATTATCTATCCTCGTTCTCCAGAGATGCTGCCTCAGTCTTGACCCGAAATGTCACCCATTCCTTCTCTCCAGAGATGCTGCATGTCCCGTTGAGTTTTACCCAGCTTTTTATGTCTATCTTCGATTTCAACCAGTATTTGCAGTTCTTTCCTACACATGCTGCCTGGTCGTTGTGTTATTCCAGCGCCTGGAGTCCTTTTGTGTATTAATCAGCTCCTTGTAGAACAGCCATGATTGAATGGCAGAGTAGACTTGATGGGTCGAATGGCCTAATTCTGCTCCTATCACTGATGATCTTATGAAACGTCTCCCATCCATATCCTGCAGCGATGCTGCTTGACCCGTTGAGTTATTCCAGCACTTTTTCTGGACTACAAGTAACAGCCTGTCTGTCTGACCTCCCTTCTCTGTTTAAGGTGTTAGTTCTTATAGCACAATCAATATTCTTCTGCTTACTCCTGCAGGTAAATACCAGTGGGACAGCCGCGCTCTCTGACGCGATCAATTCAATTACCGTTTGTCGCATCATCTGTTGCCACCCAGTTCTGACCAATCAGCTCGTCCTGTCCGGTGATGTCACAAAGGCGCGAAGGCAGGGTCCGTGGAAGATACGCCCACTTCGAACGTCACGTGGTCAGACGTCCACACTGATTGGAGGCTGCAACATGCGCGGTGACGTATGGTGTTAAAGAAGGAACTGCAGATGCTGCAAAATCGAGGGTTCACACAAAATGCTGGAGAAACTCAGCGGGTGCGGCAGCATCTGTGGAGCGAAGGAGACAGGCGACGTTTCGGGTCGAGACCCTTCTTTAGACCTTAGTAGTACAATAAACCCTCATTTCAATGGACCTCTTAATAACAGATTTTGATTACAGCGGATGGATCCTCCCCCGGCTGCTGACAGCACAAAGGTCCTCACCTTCTCCATCATGGTCTGGTTTGGCTCAGCCACCAAGCACGACATCCGGAGGCTGCAGCGATTCGTCTGATCGGCTGGGAAGGTTATTGGCTGCAACCTTCCCTCCATTGATAAACTGTACACTGCGAGGGCCAGGAAGCGAGCGGGCAAGATCATCTCTGACCCCTCTCACCCTGGCCACAAACTTTTTGAATCACTTCCCTCTGGAAGGCGACTCCGGACTGTCAAAACTGCCACAGCCAGACATAAAAACTGCATTTTTTCCATGAGTAGTAGCTCTACTCAATAACCAAAAATCGGTAGCCCCCTTTTGCTCCGGTATTTTATTTAATTTGCATGTTTAATCAATAATGTTTTATTATTAATCTTTAATGTTTTATGTGTCATTCCTAACTGTCACTTGCGGGCAGAGCACCAAAGCAAATTCCTTGTATATGATTACATGGCCAATAAACGTATTCATTCATAAACCTATTCATCCGTTCATTTTACAAAAGGGCAGCACAGCGGCTCAGCCGGTAGACATGTTGCCTCACTGCGCCAGAAACTTTCACTGAAACATTCAGGATTTTACATTATCTGTAGTAACCACGATGAGATGGGTCTGTTTACCAGACTGTTGGAACCCCAGACCAGTGATGGGACAGGGAAGGGTTCGATTCTGACCTCAGGTGCTGTGGAGTGCGCATATCCTTGGTTTCATCCCACATCCCAAAGGTCTGAAGAAGGATGCCGATCTGAAATATCACCTCTCCTTTCCATGTTCTCCAGGGATGCTGTCTGACCTGCTGAGTTACTCTGACGTTCCTTCTTACACATTGAACAATTCCCTGGGTGCCCGTGAACAAATTAATAGATTTTATATTTTTCTCCCAAAGAACACTAAGCTCTCATCCATCAGCAGAATGTATCCAGGCAGAGATAGTGAGCAGGGCCCAAACTGGGATTTTATTGTCCAGTCACTTGTGAACTCGCTGGTGCTTCCGTAGGTTGGATGAATAGCTGAAGCCCTTCCCACACACGGGGCAGGTGAACGGCCTCTCGCCGGTGTGGACCCTCTGGTGTGACACCAGGTTGGACAACTGAGTGAATCCCTTGCCGCACTCGATGCAGGTGAACGGCCTCTCGCCGGTGTGGACCTGCTGGTGCCTCACCAGGCAGGAGGACAGGGTGAAGCCCTTCCCACACTCGGTGCAGGTGAATGGCCTCTCCCCAGTGTGGACCTGCTGGTGCCTCACCAGGTAAGACGATAGGGTGAAGCCCTTGCCGCACTCAGCGCAGGTGAAGGGCCTCTCTCCACTGTGGACACGCCGGTGGGTCAGCAGGGAGGATGACTGGGTGAAGCCTTTCCCACACTCGGAGCAAGTGAAGGGCCGCTCCCTGGTGTGGAACCGCTGGTGTGTGGTCAGGTTGGACAGGCAGCAGAACCCCTTCCCGCACATGGAGCAGATGAACGGCTTCTCCCTGGTGTGGCTGCGCCGGTGGATCTCCAGCCAGGAAGGGTAACAGAACCCCTTCCCGCAGTCCCCGCACTTCCACACTTTCTCCCCGGAGTGGGTGCATTGGTGCCTCGTCAGCCCTGATGCCCGGATAAAACTCCGTCTGCAATCGGGACAGGTGAACCCTTTCTCCTCGCTGCGAGCGGAGGCGTCTTCATCTGCGCCCAAAGGCCAAAGGTGTGTAGAGGTCTGCAGATCGAGCGACTTTGGTGGATCTTCACACTTTGAGCTTCCGGTTGGAGGATTCTCCATTACCAACACCCTGTGAGATGCATCGAAAGCAAGAAAAGGCAGCGTGAGGGAGAGAGGTAATAAATAAGCAAGAAAGAAAACTGTTCCTGTCCAACAGTCAAATATTGCACCCATATAAAAGCAATGGTCAAGAGAGCACACCATCTCATCTACTGCCTTAGAAATTTGAGGAAGATCAGCTCTCACCAACTTCTACATATGCGCTGTAGAAAACTTTTTATCGGGATACATGGGAACCGCAAGAAATTGCGGAGAGTTATGGAAGTAGCCAAAGTTCTATAGATACAGGATCAGTTCCTGTGGATTGTAGGGTAGCTAAGTTATCCTGACATCGGTGGTGGGGAAGATGCCGGAGTCAATTATAAAAGATGAAATAGCGGCACATTTGGATAGCAGGATCGGTCCGAGTCAGCATGGATTTACGAAGAGGAAATCATGTTTGACTAATCTTCTGGAATTTTTTGAGGATGTAACTAGGAAAATGGACTAGGGAGAGCCAGTAGATATAGTGTACCTGGACTTTCAGAAAGCATTTGATAAGGTCCCACATAGGAGATTAGTGGGCAAAATGAGAGCACATGGTATTGGGGGTAGGGTGCTGACATGGATAGAAAATTGGTTGGCAGACAGGAAACAAAGAGTAGGGATTAACGGGTCCCTTTCAGAATGGCAGGCAGTGAGTATTGGGGTACCGCAAGGCTCCGTGCTGGGACTGCAGCTATTTACAATATACATTAATGATTTAGATGAAGGGATTAAAAGTAACATGAGCAAATTTGCAGATGACACAAAGCGGGGTGGCAGTGTGAACTGTGAGGAGGATGCTATGAGTTTGCAGGGTGACGGACAGGTTGGTTGTGTGGGCAGATACATGGCAGATGTAGTTTCATGTGGATAAGTGTGAGGTTATCCATTTTGGTGGCAAAAACAGGAAAGCCAATTATTATCTAAATGGAGTCAAGTTGGGAAAAGGGGAAGTACACAGGATCTGGGGGTCCTTGTTCATCAGTCAATGAAAGTAAGCATGCAGGTACAGCAGGCAGTGAAGAAAGCAAATGGCATGTTGGTCTTCATAACAAGAGGAGTTGAGTATAGGAGCAAAGAGGTCCTTTTGCAGTTGTACAGGGCCCTAGTGAGACCACACCTGGAGTATTGTGTGCAGTTTGTTCTCCCAATTTGAGGAAGGTCATTCTTGCCTTGAGGGAGTGTAGCGTAGGTTAACCAGGTTAATTCCGGGGATGGCGGGACTGTCATATGCTGATAGATTGAAGAGGCTGGGCTTGTATACTCCGGAATTTAGAATGATGAGAGGCGATGTTATTGAAACATATACATTTATTAAGGGTTTGGACATGCTAGAGGCAGATAACATGTTCCTGATGTTGGGGGAATCCAGAACCAGAGGCCATAGTTTAAGAATAAGGGGTAAGCCATTTAGAACAGAGACGAGGAAAAACCTTTTCACACAGATAGTTGTGAACCTGTGGAATTCTCTGCATCAGAGGGTGATGGAGGCTGGCTCTCTGGATGCTTTCAAGAGAGATCCGGACAGAGGAGTCCAGGGATATGGGGAGAAGGCAGGAACGGGGTACTGATTGTGGATGATCAGCCATGATCACATTGAATGGCGGTGCTGGCTTGAAGGGACGAATGGCCTCCTCCAGCACCTATTGTCTGTTGTGCATTATCACTCAAACCAACCTCCCTTCCATTGACTCCATTGACACTTCATGCTGCCTCAGCAAGGCCACCCTAATAATCAAGGATGAGTCTCACCCTGGTCACTCCCTCTTCTCCCCTCTCCATCAGGCAAGAGGTACAGATATTTTAAAACGCTTACCTTCAGGTCAGGGGACAGTTATTCCCACGTGATAGCAGGCAACTGAACCATCCTGTCACCAGCGAGAGAGCAGTCAGACCTCCCATCTACCTCAGCTAAAAATTTACTTTTGTTACCACAAGCTAAAAATACTAAAGGCTATTTTCTACATTGTTTAATAGAGTTAGGTGATGCTCCAAGTGATTGCTTGTCATTGTCAATGCAATTACAATTTCACTAATGTGCCAATTTCAATAGACAAGCGGTGTACCTTGCAGCCTGTGTTCTTAAAGTCCACTATAACCAAAATCTGTCAGAAAGTGGTCCATAATAAGGAGGGATTACTGTATAGCAAAGCCTTGAAGATGAAACATAACTAGATGCTAGTTAATAAACAAAAGGACACAAGGTGCTGGAGTAACTCAGCTGGTCAGGCAGCATCTGCATGAAGAAGGGTCCCAAACCAAAACGCCACCTATCCATGTTCTCAAGAGATGCTGTCTGACGTGCTGAGTTACTCCAACACTTTGTGTTTAGGAGAACATGGGTTCTGATTTAAAAAAAAAAAATTTAACTCTCCTTCCATCTTCACAGATGCTGTCTAACCTCTTGAATATTTTCTGCATTGCTTTTACATTTCAATGTTTAAAAAAAACAGGTTTCAAGTTGAGGAAAGGGGCGAGGGTGATGCCACCAATATTTCCAGTCGGAAACACCGGCCACAGATCCATCACTTGGTGCAGCCGCCGAGAGGGTTCCTGAGTCACGTCCGGCAGAAACTATTCCAGCAATCCGGCATCCGCAGAGAATCTGTGGAAAAGGACCCAAAGTGCTGGAGTAACTCAGCGGGCCAGCACATCCACATCGGGGAGAGGCCGTTCACCTGCAACGAGTGCGGGAGGGGTTCACCCAGTCGTCCAACCTGCTGACGGAGAAGCTGCCAGACCGGCCGAGTTACTCCAGTACTTTGTGCCCTGTTGTGTAAACCAGCATTAAAGTCATCTAACGTCGAACAGCACAGTACAGTCCCCTTGGCCCACAACATACATGCCGAACCGAAGATGATGCCAAGTTATAAGGGATGGTTGTTCATTCGGGTCGAGACCCTTCTTCAGGCTGGGTCTGAAAGGTCTCGACCCGAAACGTCACCCATTCCTTCTATCCAGAGATGCTCAGTGTCCCGCTGAGTTACTCCAACATTTCGTGTGTGGCTTCGGTGTAAACCAGCATCTGCAGTTCCTTCGTACATCAGCATTCATATTATCCATGACCCTCCTTTCCTTGCATATCCGTAAAAGCCTTTGGAGGCAGAGAGGGGCGGAGGGGTAGAGGGAGGAGGGGGCGTTCCTCCCGCCAGCGGATGCTCGCCGCCCCGCTCCTACCTGGTCCAGTTGCCGGCGCCGCTTCTCGGCTCAGACCCACTCCCACTCGCCGAATCCCCCCAAGAACCCTGATAGAGCGGATATCATTTCTCTGATAGAGCGTATTCCGTGCCCCGGAGGCCTCTGGGAAATATCGACGCCATTTAACACATCTTTATGAAAGATACCTAGTGCTGAGGTGCTCAAAGACAGACACAAAATGCTGGAGTAACTCAGACAGCTTCTCTGGAGAAAATTGATAGCTGACGTTTCAGATCGGGCCAAACCCTCCAGAGATGCTTAGTTACTTCAGCATGTTGTGTCTCTCTCTGGTATAAACCAGCATCTGCAGTTCCTTTTTATTACATTATTGATGAAGCAATTTAGCGGGTCAGGAAGCCTCTCCAGAGAACATGGACAGGCGACTTTTCGGGGCGGGACCCTTATTCAGACTGTTTGTTGGAGGAGGTGCACATGTACCCATAGGCCGCGGGGCCGGGGGGGCAGCCCCCCCCCCCCCCCCCCCCCCCACCACTTTTATGGCTAGACATGTTTCAATGTCTCCGGCTTTGGATGAGGCGCTGCTGTGCTGTGAGCAACCTCTTGCAGAGCCGGGGCGGAGGGAGGGAACAGAAGCAGCGGCGGGGGGCAGATGCGGACGGGGAGCCGGGGCTGGCGAGTGTTTGCCGGGCTGACGAGTCGCTCACTGCAGCTCCGTCCATGGAGCCGCCTCAGTGCAAGAATCCCGGGCCATCGGAGGCATCGGAAGCGTTGTGCCGCTGCTATGAGTGTCTCTGCGCCGAATTTGCCCTGGTGACCAGCATGGACCAGGCTGCGGCTCGGTGCATCCTGGAGGACAACCAGTGGCTGCTGGAAGTAAGTACCAAGCACTGGGTAGAAGTGGTGGAAGATATAGACCTTCCGTCCAGAGACATTAGGTTACACGAACTAGGTACCAATGTCTGACTATGGGAGTGTGTCGGGGGTCACATGAAATGAACGGAATTGGGAGTCTGCCTGGTACCACCCGCTGCGTGTAGACCTGGGGAACCCCCCAAGAGGCCAAAATATGGGTGCTAAATAGATAAGTGAGGTACCACTTAAATCCACTACCATGCTGTGCTCACTGCCACGCCTATATCAACAACACACACGACTGACATTTTTCCCGCTGCAAAAGGCCCGCTAGATCCCCCACAAAGGGCCTAAAAAATGGACGAGCAAGGTACCACTCAAAAATAATGCCAAATGAACAAGTTGAGCTCATAGAGTACAAAATGGGTTACGCCAGACCAATAGTCCGCTGTACTACAGGTACCAGACACCCCAAAAATGTACACCCTTGACCCTCCTGTCCAACTAGGCTAGCCTAGATATTGTGGGTGCCAGCTAAAACCAAGTTTAAATGTGTTGTCGGCAAATTTAATAATGGTGTTAGACAGGTGGGCGGGTGTGCAGTCATAGGAGTAAAGGAGTGGACTCAGCACACAGCCTTGAGGTGCACCGGTGCTTGGTGTGATGGAGAAGGAGATGTTGGGGCCGGTTTTAACTCTGTGGGCGGTTTGTGAGAAAGCCTTTGATCCATGTGCAGATGGGGGAGGAGAGGCCTAGGTCAAGCAGTTTGCTGATTAAAATGTCCGGAATGATTCTATTGAATGCTGGGCAATAATCAATGAATAACATCCTCACATAGCTTTCCCGATGTTACAAATGGTTCAGCGTGGTGTGAGGGCATATTTGTGATTTTTCTTAACATCTCGATGCGCAACCCACTAAATTTTCCACATGGTTGTGAAGATCATATCATCTATATTAAAACATATATAAAACTTAGAAAGTTATCAAGCTATTTTTTTTCTCATTGCAAAAAATGTCCCAGCTGTTCACTTTTTGCCAATTTTTCTAAAAACTTCAGACTGCCTTTGGTGCAAACTGTTTATTTTGAAATGGCCATACCTAGGTAGACCCAGTTTTCTTTTCAGAATTATTCTCAGATAAACATATTCGAGTACAGAATATGTTACACAATTTGGAGTAAATATCTTTCGAATTTAACGGTTTAAAGGTTTAGTGTAACTATTGTGAGGGATAAAATGATTAAACCCCACTATTGTAAGGGTTCAGGAGAGGATTCTAACCGACAGAGGCCAGGGAGAGGATTCTGACACAGCTGTGGATGAAGTTACCAGAACTGTCCTTGAGTAAGGATTGATGGCGTTGTATAGCGGTAGAAGGGGAGTGATGGATGCGACCCTTATCAGTAGAGACTAGTGATGGATGCGACCCTTGTCAGTAGAGACTAGCTTTTAATTCAGATACAAGAAAGCTGAGACAGGTCAGTTGGAGGTGAGCAAACTGGGCCAGGTCATTTATAATTGAGCATGCTTAATGAAATAAATGAATATTACTAACACACCCCTGGTTGAGAAACTGCTCATTACCATGAACATGTGATGTATGATGTGGGAGGTACTGGGGGGACGTACCTATAGACTGTGCACCTCAGTGCTCTGATTGGGGAGAGCCAGAAGGGGAGGTTAAATGTAGAATTGCGTGTATAAAGGGGCTTTACTTCCCTGACTTTGGTGTGTCTCAACTTGGAGAGGCACCCGACCCTGCAGACTCGCAAATAAAGCATTTCTTGTTTCCATGATTTAGTCTCTGAGTAGTGATTGTGAGCACAACCTATATCTCACACTATGTAACATAACAAAATAAAATTTCCTTAGGGGTCGGGTTAACATTTGAGTGTTATTCTTTAATGAATCATTCCTTGCACAATACATTAATAATAAACTTGGAAATTACATTGGGCCATATACGAATTACCTTGGGACCCACATGTGAATTTGGGACCCCATGTTTGCCATCAGGCGAAATGTTTGCTTTAATGATCAATCACACCTTGGGGAATAGAAAAGGACCGATGCCGGAGCAATTATCTGCTGCCTTGTGCCGATCAGACCTCCCACCCCCCCCCCCCCCCCCCCAGTTGGGCAATTAAGAGACTATTTGGGGAGTCTGGTAGGACCGAGGCAATGGATTATTATTCTGACATGGGTGATTTTGTATTTCCTAGGCTGCGACTGATCATCTAAACCTGGTTTTCGCTGGTACCTTTAATATCTAGGCTAGGCAAGATGGGCCCAAGGGTACAGTCTTTTTTTTCCTATCAAGATTTTATGTGTAGCTTTGCTTTTATGAGCTGTCTGTGTCTATGTACCTGTGATGCCGCTGCGAGCAAGATTTTCATCATACCTGTATCTCAGCTTACCTCTGTAAATGACAATAAATTTTACTTGACTTTCTCAGGTGACAACAGAAAGACCCCAATAATAATTCAGCGCGTCAGGCAGCATCGCTGGAGAACATTGATAGGCGGCGTTTCGGGTTGAGACTCCTTCAGATCCACATCCGCGACCCTGGGCTGTGACTTTGCCTTCCCTGCTGTATTGATCCCGCTTTGGCTTCTAGTCCATTGATGGACCATTGATGGACCATTGATGCATGGCCATTGATGGACCATTGATGCACCATTGATGCATGGCTAAAGAGCCCTCGCTCTGCTCATACTTTGCTGCAATCAGAGCAGAATGACTCTTTTATTTGAGGGCCCAGGATAGGGGGGAGGTGAGGAGTGGTGGAGCAGGGCGATAGAGGGAGAGGGGAGGGGGGTAGGGAAGGGAGAGGGGTTATGGAAGGGAGGAGTGACTGAGGGTAGGGGAAAGAGTGGGGGGGGGGGTAGGGGAAAGAAGAGGGAGGGTGAAGAGGGGGAGGGAGTGCTGGGGGATGAGGTGGAATACAGGAGGAGAAGGGTAGGAAGAGGGATTGGCGAGGTAATGGAGGAGGAGAGGGGGAAGAGGAAGGACGGGAGGAGTGCCCCCCCCCCCCTCCGGGGTTGATTGAATGGCTCCGAGCTCCGGCTCCCAAGTTTCAAACAAAAAGCGATTTTCATTGTGAGGTTGTGGGATAGGGGGGAGGTGAGGAGTGGGGAGCAGGGGGATAGAGGGAGAGGAAGGGGGTAGGAACGGGAGAAGGGGGGAGGGACGGGAGAGGAGATGAGATGGGGGGGGGGGGGGGTGGAGCAGGCATGACATTCACCTCTAGAAAAAAAGTATTGGCCGGGGGTCCAGGAGGCCGGCAAGGCACTTGGCGGGATCCAGGGCAACGCCCCCTGATGCTCCTGCATTTCCAACAAATTGTGAGTGATTCCCAAGCTTTCTGCTGGTAGTTTACATAACAGAAGCTTAGAATTTTTCTGGCACATAACCAGTAAGATAACCCCCAAAAGATAAATATTTCATGAAATAAATGACTTCATACAGCTAAAAAAATCTTTCCAAAAAACGTTACCTGAAATGTTTATTTTGCTAACACTGTGTGCAAACAGCATAGAAAAATGTGATTGATAAACGTATGACAGGAGTAAACCTGCTCATGGCTGCCCTGCGCTTCTTCCTTGCCAGTTGAGCTTCCCGTGGCTTCTGCAGCCATCTTCTGCTTCAGGGAGGTTAGCTGGTCGGTGATTGGCCGCGACGCCCCTGGAGACTGCGTCTAATTGGCCACCGAGTGTTCGGCGCATTATGTGATTGGACGCAACGGCCCTGGAGACAGCGGCTGTTCTGAACAGCAAAACAACAACAACAAAAAATCGGAAGAACACCAAGCCTGATAGACGGGGAGGAGGGGGGAGTGGGGGAGAAGGGGAGCAGGGAGAGGAGGGGTAGGGGTGATGGAGGGAGGGAGTGACTGAGGGTTGGGGAAAGGGGAGGCGAGGGAGGGAGTGGGAAAAGGGGAGGAGAAGGGAAAGAAGAGGGTGGGGGAAGTGCTGGGGGATGAGGGGGAATGGAGGATAGTAGGAGGAAGAGTGATGGCCATGCACTGTTGGGGAAGGGTTGCTGTGACTCGTGTCACAACAGGGATCTGTGGCGTCACAACGGGAGCCCGTCAACTGCGCCTGCGTTTCGGCCTACAAGCCCAACCTTGGCCTACTTAAAACCACTCATTTTGGCCTACAAGGCCGCTATCAGCCCAGAAACCAGTCCCCTTTTACCCAAAATGCCCGTATTAGCCCAGGAGGAGCATTTTGGCCCAAAAGGCCCATGCCATGAAAAGTCCAGAAAAAGTGTCTTTCACTGAGATTTCACTCAGATCTTTTTAAAGTCCCTTTGGCCAATCAGACCTGTACTAGCCCAGTAGTCCCTTCGATCATCGGTAAGTATTCCCCCTGCAAGTATTAAACCTCACCCCAGTATTTTTCTCCCTCCCTTCATTGGCTCCCTGTGAGATCCACGCAGGATAGATTTTCTTCCTTAATTGCTGTGATCTGTAGAAAAAGATGAAAATGTCTAATATTGATTCTCCACCCTCTCCCCCTGCCAGGCCTGAGTAAGCTGCAAGGCCTGAGCTGACAGGCCTGAGTGAATCCATTCGACCCACAATGTCCACACTAGCCCTCTGGAAACCAGTCCCTTCGGCCCACAACACCCGTACTAGCGCTCCAGAAAACCCCACCACCCCCACTGGCCACCAATATTGGAATTGGTGGAGAGGTGGAATATTGCGTTGGATTCCATCCCTCCCGTGTGAACATGGGACTCAACAGGTCCCACTTAGTCTACTACTAAAAGTCGTCTTGTTTGGACATCTGTCTGTCTTTCTGACTGTCTGCATGCGAATGATCTCAAGGAACTACGCCAAAACGGTACACAATAATGCAAACATTTTTGCACCACCTTACTCACGTTCATCCCGTGGTCGCTTGTGTAAAGTTTTGTTCAGATTGATTTTATAATTCACGTTATTTACATTTAAAAAAGCCCACTTTGAGAAGAATAACCGTGACTGTGCTGTGAGAGTTCCCTGGCAGTTTCCAGCTATGATGTCAAAATGGCATCTCACAGTCTTCCTATCACAATGGGATCTCATTTACATACGCTGCCGTGAACATTCTGCCACCAGACAATGACATCACAATGGGATCTCAGCTGCCAATCAACAAGCTATGATAGTTTTCTTACATTGCTGAAAGGAGAGGGACAGTGTGGGGGGAGGGGGAGGAGAAGAAATGTTATTTAAACTTTGTGTTTAGTGGGGAAGAGCGAAAGGGGAGAGGTAAGGGAGTGACTGAGGGTAGGGAAAAGGAGGAAGAGGTGACAGACAGAAATAGAGACGGATATGGGGTTAGTGTGTGTGTGGGGGGGGGGGGAGGGTTAGTATGGGTGTATGGGGGATTAGTGTGTGGGGGGGGTTAGTGTGTGGTGGGGGTTAGTGTGCGGGCAGGAGGGTTAGTGTGTATGAGGGATTAATGTGTGTTTGTGGGGGATAAGTATGTGTGTGGGGAGGTAGTGTGCATGGGGTGGGTTAGTGTGTGTGGGGGGGGATTAGCGTATGTGGGGAAGAGGGTTTAGTGTGTGTGTGGGGAAGAGGGTTTAGTGTGTGTGTGTGTGGGGGAGCCCCACTTGGTATAGTATATTACTAAAACTCTGTACAGGTCCCATTTTGTCTAGTATAGTACTAAAGCTCTCGTCTTGTTTGGCCGCCTGTCCGCGTGTCTGTGAGCTCAAGGAACAACGGAAATACAGTACACAAAAAAGTTGCACCACCTTACTCATCATTGTCCCGTGGTCATTTGTAAAAAGTTTTGTTCAGATTGATGTTATATTTCACACGTTATTGACATTTAAACGTTTAAAAAAGCCCACTTTGAGAAGAATAACTGTGACTGTGCTGTGAGTTTTCTGGCAGTTGCAGCTATGATGTCACAATGCCATCTCACAGTCCTCCAATCACAATGGGATCTCATTTACATACGCTGCCGTGAACATTCCACCACCCGATAATGGCATCACAATGGGATCACAGCAGCCACCCACTTTACCCACCTTTGTCGCATGGTCGTTTGTGTCAAGTTTCCTTCAGATTGGAATAAGCATGTCATTAGTGTGTGTGTGGGGGGGATTTACTGTGTGTGTGTGGGGGAGGTTCGTGTGTGCGGGGAGGGGGAGATTAGTGTGTGTGTGGAGGGTTAGTGTGTGTGTGGGGGGGTTAGTGTGTGAGGTGATCGGTGTGTGTGTGTGTGTGTGTGTGTGTGTGTGTGTGTGGGAGGGTGGGTTAGTGTGTGTGTGCGTGAGAGCTAGTGTGTGTGGGGAGGGGATTAGTGTAGGAGGCGTGAAATAGGAGCGAGGTTTCATTTCCAGAACTTTTCTTGTGTGTGGGGGGGGGATTAGGATTTTTTCACATATGAAGGATTGATTGGCGTATTACAAAAAAAATTCCAGAACTTTCTCCGACACCACCTCCAACACCCCCCCCCCCCACCCCCACCACCACGTGGGATGGATACAATTTTTGTGCCACCTTACTCACCATTGTCCTGTGGTGTGGTGTGGTGTGGTGTGGCGAGATTCATACAGTTTGATGGCATATTTGACAAATTATTCACATTTTAAACTTTACTAAAAGCACTTTGACAAAAGCCACTTCCACTTGCACTGCCCGTTAGCAGCGTATAATGTCACAATGGGATCCTGAATCTCATTTACAAAAAAAAAAACGCTCTTTTCAAAAAAATTCCGTTTTATTCAAATTCTTCCATTTTCATTCACAATTACATCACAATGGGATCCAGATACTCATTTACATAAAAGTTTGCGATTAAAAAAAAACAACCCTCAGTTTTAATCAAATTCTTGGGGGGAGTGTTTCAATTACAAAAAAAAAAGCGATTTTCATTATGTGGGACGGATTGGGGAGAGGTTTCATTAAAAAAAAACATCACGATTTTAATTGTGGACAGGGTGGTGAGATTGTGGGAAGGTGAGGAGTGGGGGAGCAGTGAGGGTGAGGAGGGGGGTAGAGAGGGGAAAGAGGGGGAGGTGAGGAGTGTGGGGTGGAGGATAGAGGGAGGTGTGAGTTATGGAGTGGGGAATCGAGGGAGAGGAGGACAGTGGGGGAGGTGAGGAGGGAGAGGGGGTGAGGAGTGGGGGAGCAGGGGGATAGAGGGAGAGGAGGGGGTCGTGAGGGGAGAGGGGTTATGGAGGGAGGGTGTGGGGAAAGGAGAGGTGAGGGAGAGAGTGGGGAAAGGAGAGGTGAGGGAGGGAGTGGGGGAAGGGAGGAGAGGGGAAGAAGAGGGAGGGTGAAGAGGAAGGGTAGGCAGTGCTGGGGGATGCAGAGGAATGGAGGAGGATAGGGTTAGGAAGAGGGAAGGTGAAGCGCAGTTAGGGGAGGGTTGCCGCGAGTCGCGTCACAACGGGGATCTCTGGTGTCACAACGGGACCCCATCAGCCGTGCCTGCGCAGTTGGGGGATATGGGTGAGTGGTGGAATATTGCGTTGGGGGACGGGGCCCAACAGGTCCCACTTGGTCTAGTTTCAGATTAGAATCCTTCTACACACATTCTGAAGATGTGTTCTGACCCGAAATGTGATCAATCCATGGCCTTTCTCCAGAAATGCTGGCTGACCCGATAAGTTACACCAGCACTTTGTCTTTTCCAAGTAAACCAGCATCTATGGTTCCTTGCATTCATCAACTGGTATAAAATGGCCAAAGGTACTTGAGCAATAACTATGACTGCACCGGGAAGCAGCACCAACTGTGGTAGACAACACCGCACAATCGCATGGGTACAAAATGTAAGTTACTTTCATAAGCATTACAAGCAAACAATTAACATCCATTAGTTTCTGCCCCCCCCCGACTATCTGGGACAGGAATTTCAACCAGCTCTCATTGTATCCTTCACACTGCAATAAATACATTTTTGGGATAAGGGAAGAAGCTTCTTCCATCCAGCTGACACATGGGGCAGTGGAGGTGAGCAGCAGAGATGCATTCAGAGGAAGCCAACCAAATAAATGCTCACAGAAAGAACGTCATGGTTCAGGGCATATGACAATAAAACTCTTGACACTTGAACTGTTTCTTCTCCATAAATGCTGCCTGACTGGCTGTCCATCTCCAGCATTTCCTGCCAACCCCCTTTTTAAATCTGCTGCAACACATCTTCTCTTCTAAATTTTATATATTGCAGACCGAAGGATATGATGAGAACTGGTTGATAAACGCAAAATGCTGGGACTATGGGTTGTGTCTCACATCTAACCGCCTACACTCATCTATTAACTCAAAGGCTCCAAGCCATTTCTAAGCCCATGCCCTCATTCATCGGATAACTCTATGGATCCTGGACACTTGACAACTGTCTAGTCCGCACCTTATGACATTCACTTGGTTCTCTCCACCCTCCCATTCTCTGTCATGTCAAGCACACTTGTTTACTCACTCTGTACCGATGAAGAGTATTTGACCCAAATCATTAACTGTTGTCTCCACAGATGCTCTGCTAAGTAATTCCAGCTACCATTTTAGAAACATATGACATTGAAACATAGGTGCAGGAGTAGGCCATTCGGCCCTCCTAGCCAGCACCGCCATTCAATATGATCATGGCTGATCATCCAAAATCAGTACCCTGTTCCTGCTTTTTCCCATATCCCTTGATTCATTTAGCCCCAAGAGCTAAATCTAACTTTAATTCTAATCTTTTTGGTAACAAATTTCCAGCATCTATAGTTTTAAGATGTGCAAGACTAGGTGAGATGGGAGGAAAGTACATTAAGTGCAGAAATTATTCAGCAGGTCATGCAGATCTCTGGATAACACGAATGGGTCACGTTTCAGGTCAGGACACTTCTTCTGACTGATTGTGGGGGAGGGAGGAGGTAAAAGCTGGAAGAGGTGCAAGGCAGGATAATAGGTGCCCAGACTGTGGAGGGAAGGGGGGTTGATAGGCAGATGATTGGAACAAAGGCCAGAGATAAACGCAGATGAGAGGGTTAGAAGGATATGGGCCAAACGTAGGCATGTGGGAATAAAGTAGATGGGTCATGTTGGTCAGCATGGGCGTTGGGGCAAAGGGCCCGTTTCCACACCGTATCACTTGGTGTGAGACAAGATTGAAGAGTTATGAGATTAAGCCAGAGGGAGGTGAGGGGAGAAATACGCGGCAGTCCACGTGGGGCAGAGAGAGGTGGAGAGGGCAAGGGGGAGTGGGGGCAGGGGGGGTTAGTTAGATGTTACATGAAAATGGAGAATTAAATGTTCATGCCGTTGGGCTGTCAGCTACCGAAGCGGAACACAAAACTCTATTCCTCCATTTTGTGTGTAGCCTCACTGATGGGAGGCTGGTGCAGAGCAGCAGGGACTACGCTACGACCTCTCTTTCTACTGCACATTTGGGGCACTGCAGAGGCATTACGGACTTCAGACAGAATATTTAAAAAACACAACCGATTTATTTTACACAGATCCAGGACTTTCACACTCCAACTCAGTTACAGGTTTTAATAACATCAGCAGAAATAGAACCCAACTCTGCCCAGCGACCAAGGACCAATGTTGAAATCCTGGGCGCGAAGAGCAGCCGCAGAATCCGACGCCGCACCGAGGCCTCGGCACCGGCAGTCGTTTAAATATTCCGCGGTTGGTTAGGCTTTCTTGTTGGCGTGGATTCGCCGGTGCTTGTGCAGGTTGGATAACTGGGTGAAGCCCTTCCCGCACACGGGGCAGATGTACGGCCTCTCGCCGGTGTGGACACGCTGGTGGGTCACCAGGGTGCTGGAGCGGTTGAAGCCCTTGCCGCACACGGAGCAGGTGAAGGGCCTCTCGCCGGTGTGGATGCGCTGGTGGATCTGCAGGTTGTACAGCTGGGTGAAGCGCTTGCCACACTCTGAGCAGGTGAAGGGCCTCTCGCCGGTGTGGGTGCGGCGGTGGAGGTTGAGGCTGGACGAGCGGCCGAAGGTCTTGCCGCACTCGGAGCAGATGAAGAGCCTCTCCTTGGCAGGAGCCCGGCGGCGTCTGCGGATCACCACTGGGGGCGGTGGAGTGAGCTCCTTGGCGGGCTCAGCGTCGTCGGCCGGCTTCTCCTCGGTGTGCACCCGCTGGTGCTTCTGCAGGTGGGACAACTGGTTGAAGCCCTTCCCGCACTCGGAGCAGTTGAAGGGCCGCTCGCCGGTGTGGATGCGCTGGTGGGTCTGCAGGTTGGACAGCTGGGTGAAGCCCCTCCCGCACTCGGAGCAGACGAACGGCCTCTCGCCCGTGTGGATGCGCTGGTGAATGACCAGGCTGGATGCCCGGCTGAAGCCCTTCCCGCATTCGGAGCAGATGGATGGCCTGACTCGATTGTGGACCCGCCGGTGCGACTGCAGGTGGGACGACTGGTTGAAGCCCCTGCCGCAGTCAGCGCAGATGAACGGCCTCTCCCCGGTGTGGATCCGCTGGTGTGACTGCTGGTGGGACAGCTGGTTGAAGCCCTTGCCACAGTCGGAGCAGGTGTACGGCTTCTCCCCGGTGTGGGCGCGCTCGTGGATGGCCAGCCGGGATGAGCGGCTGAAGCTCTTCCCGCAGGAGGAACAGATGAACGGCCGCTCACCGGTGTGGATCTGCTGGTGTCGGAGGAGGATGGTCGAGTGGGTGAAGCCCTTGCCGCAATCGGCGCAGGTGAATGGCCTCTCCCCGCTGTGCAGCCGCCGGTGCCTGAGCAACCGGGTGGAATCGGTGAAACCCTTCCCACAATCAGCACAGACGAACGGCCTCTCGCCGGTGTGGAGCCGCTGGTGGGTCAGCAGGGAAGACAGCCGGGTGAATCTCTCGGCACAGACGGAGCAGGAGAAAGGCCTCTCCCCCGTGTGAATCTGCTTGTGTCTCAGCAGGTTGGTGGAATTAGTGAAGGCCTTCCCACACTCGGCGCAGGAGAATGGCCTCTCCCCGGTGTGAACCCGCTTGTGTTTAATCAGGTTGCTGGATTGCTTAAAGGTTTTCCCGCAGACAGAACAGTTAAACTGATTCATTGCTGTGGAGACAAGTGTGTTTTAAACAACAAGGTGAATCAACAAACCGCTTCCCAGATAGAAGGCAAGGAACATTCTCTGTAGATAAAATGCTGGAGTAACTCAGCGAGTCAGACAGCACAGTGGTGTAGCAGTAGTGTTGCTGCCTCACAGCACCGGAGACCCAGGTTCGATCCTGACTACGGATGCTATCTATATGGAGTTTGTATATTCTCCGTGGGCTTTTTCCGGTTTCGTCCCACACTCCAAAGACGTATAGGTAAATTATAAATTGTCCCGAGTGTGTGGGATAATGCTGGTATCCGGGGATCGCCGGTCGGCGCGGACATGGTGGGCCGAAGGGCCTATTTCCGCGCTGTATCTCCAAAATAAATTAAAAAATCCCCGGACAAAAGGAATCAATTACATTTCGGGTTGAATCCCTTCTTCAGAGACTTTAGACCTCAGTCTGAAGATAGGTTTCACCTGAACGTCAGCTATTCCTTTTCTCCAAAGATGCTGCCTGACCAGCTGAATTACTCCAACATTTTATGTCTATCTTCGCTGTACACCACCATCTGCAGTTCCTTCCGGCACAAAGAAAATTATCTTCCCAACATCACGTGTGGGATAGCTGGGATCAACAATTGTCTTTCCAATCAAGACTTTACATCAATAACACACCCAACTGTGAAATATTGCTCACCTTCTTCGCCGTCCAGTGAATTAAAACTCTTTCCACACCTTATCTTTACACCAAGTAATTAGAAGTGCTAGTTTATAGGTTAATTAGCTTTTATAAAATTGTCCCTAGTTTGTAGGACTTAGCTAGAGTATGGGTGATCCTTGGTCAGCTCGGACTCAGTGGGCTGAAGGGCCTGTTTCCACACTATCCCTAAACTAAACTGCAGTCTTTTTTTTAGTGGATAGCAAGCACACAATACCTTTTCACTCTACACTTTACAATAATAATCTAAATTAAAATCAGTTCAGCCACATCTTACTCAGCTGATTCTGTCCCCAGCAATTGACCAATAACAACAGGATATAAAATCTTCATCCCAAGACAGGCAGTTATTTCTCCCTTAAAGTTCAAAGGCGGGTGACATAGAGCTAGTCATGAATCAATTGGCAGTCAGATTTAAGTTGGAGCCATGCAGCACAGAAAAAGGCCGTTTGGCCCAACTCGTTCATGTCGACCAAGAAGCCCCAGCCAAGCTTATTCCATTTGGCTCATGTCCCTCGTAAATGGTTCCTATTGATGAGCCTGTCCATGTGTCTTTTAAATATTGTTATTGTACTTGCTCTAGCAGCTCAAATCATATATCCATCACCATCTAGAGGGAAAATCTGCTCCTGAAGTCTCTATTGAATTTATTGCTACTTTCCTTGAACCTAGCGGGGCGGCACAGTTGCTGCTGCCTTACAGTGCCAGAGATCTGGCTTTAATCCTGTCTACGGGTGCTGTCTGTGCAGAGTTTGCTTATCCTCCCTGTGACTGCATGGGTTTCGCCCAGGTACTCTGGTTTCCTCCCATATTCCAAAGATGTGCAACTTTGTATGTTAATTGGCTGCTGCAAATTGTCCCTAAAGGACACTAACGGTTAGATTTCTTGGGATCCAGGGACAACTAGAAAATTGGATTCAGAATTGGCTTCATCTAAGCAAGCAGAGGGTGGTGGTGGATGGGCGTTTTGTGGACTGGAGGCCTGTGACGAGTGGCTGTGCCTCAGGGATCGACGCTGGGCTCATTGTTTGTGGTTTGTATTAACGATTTGGATGAGAATGTTTAAGATATGACTAATAAGTTTCCAGGTGACACAAACGTTGGTGGTATTGTAGAAAGCAAAGACTGTTATTAAAAAAATGAATGCTGAGAGTCCTTTACCTAGGGTAGGGGAATGAAAAATAAGAGGAAATATATTTAAGGCGAGGGGCATAATTTAGCTGTCCCTGGATCAGCTGGGCAAGTTGTTGGAATGGCGAAAACAGTTTAATGCACATAAGTGTGAGGTGTATTTTGGGAAGTCATGCAATGGCAGCACCGCAGTGAATGGCAGTGTCCCAGTGAGTCTTGTAAAGCAGATGGATCTAGGAATATAAATACATTGATCCCCTGAAAGGGGTGCCATGATTGAATGGCAGAGTAGACTAGATGGGCCGAATGGCATAATTCTACTCCTATAACTTGTGGTGCCAAAGGAAACTACAAATAGGGTGGTTACGTGGCTTTTGGTACATAGCCCTTCATCAGTTATTGGGTATAGAAGTCAGAAGAAGGGTCTCAACCCGAAACGTCACCCTTTCCTTCTCTCCAGAGACGCTGCCTGTACCGCTGAGTCACTCCAGCTTTTTGTGTCTATCATCGTGTTGGCCTTCATAGCAAGAGGATTTGAGTATAGGAGCAAGGAGGTCCAAGTGCAGTTGCAAGGACCCGGTGAAACTATTGTAGAAACATAGAAAGAAAAGCGGGAGTAGGCCAATCGGCCCTCCAATATGATCATTGCTGATCAACTAAAACCAGTACCCCGTCCCTGCTTTTTCCCCCATATCCCTTGATTCCTTTAGCCCAAAGAACTAAATCTAACACTCTCTTGAAAACATCCGTGAATTGGCCTCCACTGCCTTCGGAGGCAGAGAATTCCACAGATTCACAACTCTCTGGGTGAAGAACCTTTTCCTCATCTCCATCCTAAATGGCCCGCTCTTATTTTTAAACTGCAACGCCTGGTTCTGGATTCCCCAACATGGGAACATTTTTACATTTTTGCTGCATCTAGCCTGTCCAATCCGTTAAGAATTTTAAATGTTCCTATGAGATCTCCTCTCATCCTTCTAAATTCCAGTGAATACAAGCCCAGTCAACCCATTCTTTCATCATATGCGAGTCCCACTATACCAGGAATTAACCTGGTGGACCTAAGCTGCACTCCCTCAATAGCAATAACGTACTTCCTCAAATTAGGAGACCAAAATTGCACACTATACTCCAGGTGCGGTCTCACCAGGGCCCTGTACAACTGCAGTAGGACCTCCTTGCTCCTAAACTCAAGTCCTCTTGTAATGAAGGCATACATGCCATTAGCTTTCTTCACTATGTGCAGTTTTGGTCTCCTAAATTTGAGGAAGGACATTCTTGCTATTGAGGGAGTGCAGCGTAGGTTCACCAGGTTAATTCCCGGGATGGCGGGGCTGACATACATGGAGTCATAGAGTAATACAGTGTGGAAACAGGCCCTTCAGCCCAAGTTCAGCCCAATAATGTCCCAGCTACACTAGTCCCATTTGCCTGCGCTTGGTCCATGTCCCTCCAAACGTGTCCTATCCATGTAACTGTCTAACTGTTTCTTAAATGATGGGATAGTCCCAACCTCAACTACCTCCTTTGGCAGCTTGTTCTATACACCCACCACCCTTTGTGTGAAAAAGTTACCCCTCGCATTCCTATTAAATCTTTTCTCCTTCACCTTGAACCTATGTCCTCTGATCCTCAATTCCCCAACTCTGGGCATCTACCCGATCTATTCCTCTCATGATCTTGTACACCTCTATAAAATTTCCCCTCATCCTCCTGCACCACATGGAATAGAGACCCAGTCTACTCAACCTCTCCCTATAGCTCACACCCTCTAGTCCTGGCACCATCTTCGTAAATCTTTTCTGACAACATCTTTCCTATAACATGGTGCCCAGGACTGAACACAATATTCTAAATGAAAGAATGGATCGACTGGGCTTATATTCACTGGAATTTAGCAGGATGAGAGGTGATCTTATCGAAACATAAAATTCTTACGGGATTGGACAGGCTGGGCGCAGGAAAAATGTTCCCGATGTTGGGGGAGTCCAGAATCTGGGGCTCACAGTTTAAGAATAAGGGGTAGATCATTTAGGACTGAGATGAGGAAAAACGTTTTCACCCAGTGAATTGTGAATCTGTGGAATTCTATGCTACAGAAGGCAGTGGAGGCCAATTCACTGGAGGTTTTCAAGAGTTAGATATAGCTCTTAGGGCTAACAGAATCAAGAGATATCGGGGGAAAGCAGGAACAGGGTACTGATTTTGGATGATCAATCACGATCATATTGAATGGTGGTGCTGGCTCAAAGGGCCAAATGGCCTACTCCTGCACCTATTTTCTATGTTTCCATGCTGTATGACTCTGACGTATGTTTACAGTAAGAGTGGAATGAATGGAACCCGAGTGGCAACCTTTTCACAAAGGGTGGTGTGTACATGGAATGAGCTGCCAGAGGAAGTGGTAGAGACAGGTACAAATACAGCATTTAAGAGAGACCTGCAAGGGACGATGGTTGGAGAGGTTGCCAAATGGAACTTGCTTGGAAAGCGCCCTTTGTTGGAAAGGACGAGTTGGGCCAAAGGGGCCATTTCCATGCCATGTAACTATGACATTTGGAAGAAACACACGGCGTCACAGGGAGAATGTGCAATCTCCACCTAGCAAGCTCCAGAGGTCAGCACCGAATGCAAGTGTCCAAGATGTGAAACAGCATCTTTACACTTTGGCAATGCAGTGTGGAAAAAAAGGCCCTTTGGCCCACAAAGTCCGCGTTGTCCAGCGGTCACCCAGTACACCCGCACTATCCTACACACTAGGGACAATTCTTACCACACCTAATTAACTTAAAAAACTGCACGTCTTTAGAGTGCGGGAGGAAACCAATGCACCCAGAGAACACTCAAGCTGTGACAATGAGAACATACAAACTCAGTGCATACAGCTCCTGCAGTCAGGATCAAATCCAGGTCTCTGGCACTAAGGCAACAGTTTTACCGCCACTGTGCCGCCCTAATCCTTATTACCGTTGTCACTCCAGGTTTGATCCTGACCGTGGGAACTGCCAGTGTGGAGTTTGCTTGTTCTCCACGTGACAACGCAGGTTTCATTTAGGTGCTGCAGTTTGCACATTGGTAGGTTACTTGACTGTTGTAAATTATACCTTGGTCTGGGTTTGTGACAAACCGATTCACTGGGGAAGTGACAGGAAAGGGTGACATTGAATAGGGTAATAATATGGGGGAACATGGGTCATCCTTAATCTATTCAACATATATTTTTAATAAACCATTAATTTGTCCACACTCTAGACTACTCTGTGCATTTATAGTCACCACCCTCAGAAGGATGCAATTATATTGGAGAAAGGGCAGAAGGGATTCACCAAAATGTTGCCTGCGATGTGAGCATTTCAATGTGTGGAGACTGGGTGGGCTGGGATTGTTTCCCTTGGGAATCCTGATAGAGATACCAGATCCAGAGCGGCATACGTAGGGTAAAATAATTGCGAGCTTTTCCCCTTTGCAGAGGTCATAGGTTTAGGGTGCAGGAGTACAAAGGTTGAGGAAAGATCTATGGAAGAAGTTTTGCAGCCAGGATATTTGGAAACCGAATCCACTGCCTGGATTGGTGGTGGAGGCAAGAACTCTTACAAGCGTCGGAATAAGCACCTTTCTAACCAATACAGAGATTAACAGGTTCTTCATAAGTTATGGGAGCAGAATTAGGCCATCCAGCCCATCAAGTCGACTCCACCATTCAATCATGGCTGATCCATCTTTCCCTCTTAACCCCATTCTCCTGCCTTCTCCGCATCAGCCCTGACACTCATACTAATCAAGAATCTGTTAATCTGTGCCTTAAAAATACTCAAAGACCTTGCCTCTGCAGCCATCAGCGACAATGAATTCAACAGATTCACTATCCTCCGACTAAAGAAATTCCTCCCCATCTCCTTTCTATAGGCACGTCCTTTTATTCTGAGGCTATGGCATCTGGACCTAGGGTGATGGAGGAACTGAAGGAAATTCATGTTCGCCAGGAAATGGTGTTGGGTAGACTGATGGGATTGAAGGCTGAAAAATCCCCAGGACCTGATGGTCTGCATCCCAGTGTACTTAAGGAGGTGGTTCTAGAAATTGTGGACGCATTGGTGATCATTTTCCAATGTTCTATAGGATCAGGATCAGTTCCTGTGGATTGGAGGGTAGCTAATGTTATCTCACTTTTTACGAAAGGAGGGAGAAGGGATAAGAGAGTAAGGTCAGGGCCAATTGCGAGCGGTGCAAGAGGGGAAGTGTATACCGAGGTCAAAATTGTTGTACTTGAATGCGCGAAGTATAAGAAATAAAGTGGACGAGCTTGAAGCTCAGTTACAAATTGGCAAGTATGATGTTGTGGGAATTACAGAGACATGGCTGCACGAGGACCAGGGCTGGGAACTGAATATTCAAGGATATACCTCATATCGAAAAGACAGACAGGTGGACAGAGGACAGTGGGGTAGCTCTGTTGGTGAGGAATGAAATTCAGTCCCTTGCAAGGGGTGACAGTGAAACAGGAGATGTGGAGTCAGTAGGGATAGAACTATGGAATCGTACGGGTAATAAGACCCTAATGGGACTTATCATCAGGCCCCCAAACAGTGGCCTGGATATAGGGTGCAAGTTGAATAAGGAGTTAAAATTGCCATGTAGTAAAGGTAATGCTACGGTTGTTATGGGAGATTTCAACATGCAGCAGACTGGGAAAATCAGGTTGAAACTGGACCCCAAGAAAGGGAGTCTGTAGAGTGCCTCAGTGATGGATTCTTAGTGCAGCTTGTATTGGAGCCTACCAGGGAGAAGGCAATTCTGGATTTATGTAATTAACCGGATTTCATAAAGGAACTTAAGGTTAAGGAGCCATTAGGAGGTTGTGACCATAATATGGTCAAGTTGAATCTACAATTGCAGATGGAGAAGGTTATATCAGAGGTGTCAGTGTTACAGTTGAATAAAGGGGACTATCGAGCCATGAGGGAGGAGCTGGCCAAAGTTGACTGGAAAGATACTCTAGCAGGGATGACAGTGGAACAACAATGGCAGGTATTTCTGGGAATAATACAGAAGGTGCAGGATCAGTTCATTCCAAAGAGGAAGAAAGATTCCAAAGGGATAAGGGGCGACCGTGGCTGACAAGGGACGTCAGGAACAAAATAAAAATAAAAGAGAAGTACAACGTAGCAAAGATGAGCGGGAAGCAAGAAGATTGGGTAATATTTAAAGAGCAACAGAAGATAACTAAAAAGGCAATAGAGGGAGAAAAGATGAGGTACGAAGGTAAGCTAGCCAAGGATATAAAGGATAGTAAAAGTTTCCTTAGCTTTTCTTGAAGAGGAAAACTAAAATAATAAAGACCAAAGTTGGACCCTTGAAGACTGAAAAAAGGTGAATTTATTGTGGAGAACAGTGAAATGGCAGATGAGTTGAAAAGGTACTTTGGATCCGTCTTCACTAGGGAGGACACAAACAATCTTCCTGATGTACTAGTGGACAGAAGATCTGAGGTGATGGAGGAACTGAAGTGATGGCTCGACTGTTATATGTTGAAAGAACGGAGCGACTGGGCTTGTATACACTGGAATTTAGAAGGATGATAGGGGATCTAATAGAAACATATAAGATTATTAATGGATTGGACACGCTAGAGGCAGGATGTTCCCAATGTTGGGGGAGTCCAGTACCAGGGGCCACAGTGTAAGAATGAGGGGTAGGCCATTTAGAACGGAGATGAGGAAAAACGTTTTCACCCAGAGAGTTGTGTATCTGTGGAATTCTCTGCGTCAGAAGGCAGTGGAGGCCGATTCCCTGGATGCTTTCAAGGGAGTTAGATAGAGTTCTTAAAGATAGCGTAGTCAAGGGATATGGGGAGAAGGCAGGAACGGGGTACTGATTGTGGATGATCAGCCATGATCACAGTGAATGACGGTGCTTGCTCAAAGGGCCGAATGGCCTACTCCTGCATCTATTGTCCTAGACTTTTCCACTAGAGGAAACAACTTCTCTGCATCCACTCCATCCAGGCCTTTCACTATTTGGTAAACTTCGATGAGGTCTGGTCCTCATTCTTTTAAACTCGAGCGAGTACAGGCACAATGTTGTCAAACACTTATCATACGTGAACCTAATTATGCCTGGGATCATTCTCATAAACCTCCTCTGGACCCTCTCCAATGCTAGCACATCCTTCCTCTGATATGGGGCCCAAAACTGCTTACAATATTCTATAAGCAGTCTGACCAATGCCCTATAAAGCCTCAGCATTACATCGGTTTTTATATTCTAGTCCTTCTGAAATAAATGCTAGCACTGCATTTGCCTTCCTTACTATCCAATCAACCTGCAAATTAACTTTGGGAATCCTGCACCAGCACTCCCATTCCCATTGCACCTCTCATTTCTCTCCCCATTTAGGAAATAGCCTACTCCTTTATTCCTACTACCAAAATGCATGATTTCACTTTGCTGATCTGTCAGTTCTTTGCCCTAGGCGAATGGAGCTGAGAGGGAAAGATAGATCACCTATGATTGAATGGCACTCAAAGGACCTAATTCTGCTCCTATAACGTATGAACATAAAATGCTTATGTACCAAGTGTTGTTAAATGGAATTAGATGATTGGGTATTTGGTGGTCAACGTGGACATTGTGGGAATGTTTATGTGTTTAGGTCTCCACAACTTCATACTCTTGTACTATTCAACATTCTTGTTTTTTCATGGGCCTTATTCCCCGATTATACTTCTAAATGCTGCTGCCCATCCCTCTGTGAATTTAGTTTTAAACTGTTCCCAAATGAACCTCCCCTCAAAGATATTAGTCCTGTTCCCGTTTGAGATCTCCTCTGTTGATTTATGGGCTGAGAATCTCTGATATCTCTTCAGATGGGACAATCTAATTGAAGTACAGTATGTGGCAGTACGTACCTGCAGAGAATACCTGCACTCAAACCGAATCAGATAATGGGCCAAGTGTGTTTTGTTCACGGTCGTCTCGAGTTGAATGAGCTGCCGAGCCTTGAGAAGCCGCAGGGATGTCTTTATGATCCTTCCTCTTCATTCCGTGCCACCCATTCCTGCAAAAAAAAAAAAAAAAGTTGACTTTGAATAACATTCTTTTTTAAATTTTCTACAACAGTAAATATGTTCTTTAAAAAAAAGCTAAGTTTTATCTTCCCCCCTCAAACATCCTAAATTGATTCCCAGCCATCGATGCATTTTGGAGGGAAAGGTGAGGAGATGCAGCGGGAGCTCAGTCATGGAGGAAGAAAGGGGAAATGCGGAGGTTGGATAATTAAAATGGATTAAGAAAGAAATGCTGCAATGGACTATCACTGGGCGGAGGAAGAGGTGAGCGGGACCGGGGGAGTCGCGGTGCAGCGGCCCGCGGCGTTTCTGGAGCCCGCACCGATTGTTCCCCCGGACGGCGGCCGCTCCTCAGGCCTCGCTGTTGATCAAAGTCATAGCCCTTCACTTCCGCTCCATCCCGGTCCGCCGCCCTTCCGCTGCCGCCCGCCGGACTTCCGTTTTCCCCCTTCTCCCCCCACCTCTCTCCCCCTGTGATCCGCATTGCGCATGCTCTGCCCCGCAGGCCGACTGGAGCCCGGCGCTGCTGTCGTCCGTCCTCGCGGTTCCTGCCAAAGATCCTGGAGCAAATATAGCAATATTGGTTCGTGCAACCCGCACCCGCTGTCGGCATCGAACCAGGGTCTCTGGCTCTGTCAGGCAGGATTTCTGCCGCGATGGACTCGGTACAGATTGCACTCTGCACCTTGGCTCACACTATTGTGGTCTGATTACGCAGTATAACTGATGAGTTGAGTGTTTATTGGTATATTACAACAACTAGAGAGCGGTTCTGAGCTACTATCCCTCACAGTGGAAAGTGTTGATTCTGCTGTGGGGGGATGTTCACGTTGAATCCTATCTGTTTTGATTGTGTCTGTTTTCTTCTTCTTTATGTTATATGGATGTATGGTAATCTAATTTTTTTCTCTGTAAAGCACTGGCTTCAACATGATTTGATTTAAAAGTGCTATATTAATAAAAATTACTTACTTAGTTACTACTTATTTACTATCTACCTCATTGAAAACCCTTGGACTATCTTTAATCGGACTTTACTGGACTTTATCTTGCACTAAACATTATTCCATTTATCATATACTGCACACAGTGGACGGCTCAATGGTAATCGTGTATTATTAATATACACGATTACCATTGAGCCGTCCACCCATTTATTATAAAGAATGGGTCGACTGGGCTCGTATTCACTGGAATTTAGAAGGATGAGAGGATCTTATAGAAACATAAATTCTTTAAGGGATTAGACAGGCTAGATGCAGGAAAAATGTTCCCGATGTTGGGGGAGTCTAGAACCAGGGGTCACAGTTTAAGAATAAGGGTACGCCATTTGGGACTGAGATGACGAAAAGCTTTTTCACCCAGGGAGTTGTGAATCTGGAATTCTCTGCCACAGAAGGCAGTGGAGGCCAATTCACTGGATGTTTTCAAGAGAGAGTTCGATTTAGCTCTTAGGACTAACGGAATCAAGAGATATGGCGGAAATAGCAGGAACGGGGTACTGATTTTGGATGAAGGGCTGAATGGCTTACTCCTGCACCTATTTTCTATGTTTCTTTGAATCTGTGGAATTCATTGCCACAAGGACTGTGGTGGAGAGTGATAGGTTATTGATTAGTAAGGGCATCAAAGGGAGAAGGCAGGAGTTTGGGGTTGTGAAGGTAAAATAGATCAGCCATGATCAAATGGTAGAGCAGAGTCGATGGACTGAATGGCCTAATTCTATTCCTATGTCTTATGATCGTTTTCTTGTGAATTAAGCCGTTTCTATCTGGGTCATGTTAACTGCTGAAGCTTTTTCCACAGTCAGGTATCTCAGGAGCCCTGGTGTGTGTTTCACCATCTTACCGAACACTTTATCATTTGCAAATATTGCTCAAGCTGATAGTTTAGAGAAACAGTGTGGAAACAGGCCCTTCGGCCCACCAAGTCCACGCCAACCAACGATCCCCCATACACCAGTTCCATTTTACACACTAAGGACAATATACAGAAGCCATGGTGATTGAGTGAATAAATGAATTATACTTTATATCACGTATGTCCTGGGATGTCAGTCCTGGGATGTCAGGACTGTCTTATGAAGAAAGACTGGATAGACTCGGTTTATACTCTCTGGAATTTAGGAGATTGAGAGGGGATCTTATAGAAACTTACAAAATTCTTAAGGGTTGGACAGACTAGATGCAGGAAGATTGTTCCCGATGTTGGGGAAGTCCAGGACAAGGGGTCACAGCTTAAGGATAAGGGGGAAATCCTTTAAGACCGAGATGAGAAAGACTTTTTTCACACACAGAGTGGTGAGTCTCTGGAACTCTCTGCCACAGAGGGTAGTTGAGGCCAGTTCATTGGCTATATTTAAGAGTGAGTTGGATGTGGCCCTTGTGGCTAAGGGGATCAGAGGGTATGGAGAGAAGGCAGGTACGGGATACTGAGTTGGATGATCAGCCATGATCATATTGAATGGCGGTGCAGGCTCGAAGGGCTGAATGGCCTACTCCTGCACCTAATTTCTATGTTTCTATGTATGACAGGTCACAGCAAGGTTCTGTTTACAAAGAACCGCCACATATAAGGCGCTGACGAAGTTGCAGCCATGTTTCTGGGAATTGAGAATAAAAATATGGCATTGCTTATTCGTGCAATATTGAAAAAGGGCTACATCATTTAAAAAATATGTTTAAACTGTTCTGGGATGTAAGGAACTGCAGCCGTTGGAATTTGACGCAAAACACAAAGTGCTGGAGGAATTCAGCAGGTCAGGCAGCATCTGTGGTGGGAATTCAAATTCCAACATTAGCAGTTCCTTGTGTCCCCAGAATAGTTGTAAAGCAGTTTATGGCAAGATGCTTCGACTGACTTTGTTCCTGCAGCATCTTGTTTTTTTTTAATAACTGTTCTCTCAGGTGGATGCCTGAAATATTGAATGAGTGAGTGAGTGAGTGAGTTAGTTAGTTTGTTTATCGGCCAAAGATTCACATACAAGGAATTTGCCTTGGTGCAAATTCTGATAAAGGCTTGGGCATTAAAAGTCAGGAACACGGGTCAATGCTTATCCCTCGAGGAGCATTGTAAATCAAGCTCATCTCTTAGATGCTGCTTGACCCACTGAGGATTTCCTTTAATTTTATTTTATGAATAATGTTATCTGACTGTGCTCACAGATCTTGGGAGTGTTTTTTGCAGATTAACTGATAAGGTCCCACATAGGAGATTAGTGGGCAAAATTAGGGCACATGGTATTGAGGGTAGAGTGCTGACATGGATAGAAAATTGGTTGGCAGAGAGGAAACAAAGAGTAGGGATGAACGGGTCCCGTTCAGAATGCAGTTTAATGAGGATAAATGTGACATTATCCACTTTGGTAGCAAAAATAGGAAGGCAAATTACTGTCTAAATGGTGTCAAGTTGGAAAAAGGGGAAGTACAACGGGATCTGGGGTCCATGTTCATCAGTCAATGAAAGTAAGCAGGCAGTGAAGAAAGCGAATGGCATGTTGGCCTTTATAACAAGAGAAGTTGAGTAGGAGCAAAGAGGTCCTTCTGCAATTGGAGAGACTATACCTAGAGTATTGTGTGCTGTTTTTGTCCCCTAATTTGAGGAAGGACATTCTTGCTATTGAGGGACTGCAGCATAGCTTTACAAGGTTAATTCCCTGGATGGTGGGACTGTCATATGCTGAGAGAATGGAGTGGCTGGGCTTGTATACTCTGGAGTTCAGAAGGATGAGAGGGGATCTTATTGAAACATATACGATTATTAAGGGTTTGGACACGCTAGAGGCATAAAACATGTTCCCGATGTTGGGGGAGTCCAGAACCAGGGGCAACAGTTTAAGAATGAGGGGTAAGCCATTTAGAACGGAGATGAGGAAACACTTTTTCTCACAGAGTGGTGAGTCCGTGGAATTCTCTGCCTCAGAGGGCGGTGGAGGCCGGTTCTCTGGATACTTTCAAGAAAGAGCTCTCAAAGATAGCGGAGTCAGGGGATATGGGGAGAAGGAAGGGACGGGGTACTAATTGAGGATGATCAGCCATGATCACATTGAATGGCGGTGCTGGCTCGAAGGGCCGAACGGCCTACTCCTGCACCTATTCTGACCTATTCTCTATTAAAGTCAGCGACATGGAACCACTCAGGGTCTGAAAGGCATTTTATAAAATGAATGGTAACAATAGCTTCTAATGGGGTCCTCTTTAACCATAATCCTCGGCGCTCGGAAAGTACTCTATCACTGTGCATCGAGCCGGCGTCGGACTGCGGAAATGACGTCCCTGCACCTCCGGCCTTGGACGCGGAGGCCTGCGGCTGGGCGGCAGGTAGGAGCGGAGGGCCGGGCCGCGAGGATTGAAACCACAGGGGCCGGGCCCAGCCTGAAACTTAGCTCCCGTTGGGAAAGAATCAGCGCAAAGCACCGAAATACCGCGGGCCGTCGAGCGGGAGAGACCCCCGTCCAACCCCCCCCCCCCCCCCCGCGGCCATTTTCTCCGCCGCGCCTCCCGATCGCTCGCCAGCCCCTTCCCAGGATCCTCTGCGCTCCCCGGGTGGGCGCATGCGTCCTGATAACGTCGTAACGGAATAGAGCGGTTTCGCCGGGGCGTGGGATTGTGGGGAGGCGAAGGTACCATTGATCAGAAGAGTCGAGTGTTTTATTGTTATTTGCCCCGTAACTGAATAATGATTTTGTTTAAACCTGCAGCAGCACAACATATATGTGAATGTAGTACTCGGTAGACACAATAATAAACAACAAATGCTCTATATATAAAAACATAGTGCAAAGACAAAAACAATGCGTTACGAGGATGTTGCCGGGACAAGAGGATTTGAGCTATAGGGAGAGGTTGAGTAGGCTGGGTCTCTATTCCTTGAAGCGTAGGAGGATGAGGGGTGATCTTATAGAAGTGTACAAAACCATGAGAGGAATAGATTGGGTAGATGCACAGAGTCCCTTGCCCAGAGTAGGGGAATCAAGGACCAGAGGACATAGGTTGAAGGTGAAGGGGAAAGATTTAATAGGAAACTGAGAGGTAAGTTTTTCACACATAGGGCGGTGGGTGTATGGAACAAGCTGCCAGATGAGGTAGTTGAGGCTGGGACTATCCCAATGTTTAAGAAACAGTTAAGACAGGTACTTGGATGGGGGGGGTTACACAAAAAGCTGGAGAAACTCAGCGGGTGCAGCAGCATCTAAGGAGCGAAGGAGATAGGCGACTTTTCGGGTCGAGACCCTTCTTCAGACGGTACTTGGATGGTATAGGTTTGCAGGGATATGGACGAAGCGCAGGTAGGTGGGTCTAATGTAGCTGGGACATGTTGGCCAGTGTGGGCAAGTTGGGCCGAAGGGCCTTTTTCCACGCTGTATCTGTCTATGACTATGACTAATGCTCGCCAATCCCTAGTGCAATTAAGGCAGTTTGTAGTTAGTAGTATAGTTGAATTTCCTATTGTTTATTCATCTGATGGTTGTTGGGAAGTAGCTGCTCCTGAACCTGCATGTTATAGTTTTCAGGCTCGTATACCTTTTTCCCGAGCAGCATCTCTGGAGAAAAGGAATAGGTAATGTTTCAGGTCGGAACCCTTCTTCAGACATTCCGACCGAATTCCTTTCCCCCGGAGATGCTGCCTGACCCGCTGAGTTATTCTAGCTTTTTGTGCCTATCTTCGGTATAAACCAACATATGCAGTTCATTCTCACACAATTTGTCTGATGCTAATGGCTCCAGGTAAGCCACAGATTCATACAGCACCAAACAGGCCTTTTGGCCAAACCCATCTATGCCAACCGAGATACTCCATTTAAGATAGTCCCTTTTCCTAAGTTTGGCCCGTATGCCTCGAAACCTCTCCTATTCATGTACCTATCTGTGTCATTTAAATGCCAACATAGTATCTGCCTCAACTACCTCATTTGGCAGATTATTCCACTAAACATCATTTACATTATTCCCTTTATCACGTATCTGTACACTGTGTATGGCTCGATTATAATCATGTTTTGTTTTTCCGCTGAGTGGTTAGCACACAACAAAAGCTTTTCACTGTAACTTGGTACATGTAACATTAAACTAAACTAAACTATTGTAGCCGGTGTGAGCGAGTTGGGCCGAAGGGCCGGTTTCCACACTGTATTACTCTATGACTCTAACTAAACTTTAGACTTTCGACCTACAGCATGGAAACAGGTCCTTCAGCCCACCGAATCTGCACCGACCAGTGATCACTAGCACTATCCAACACACTAGGGACAATTTAGCTTTTTTTAACCAAGTTGGAGTTTGGGAGGAAACTGGTGCATCCTGAGAAAACCCACATGTTTACAGGGAGAACATACAAACTTTGTACAAACTGCACTCGTACTCCGGATCGCACCCGGTTATCTGGTGCTGTATGGCAGCAACTCTACCGCTGCTCCACCGTGCACCCATCACCATGAGTGAAAATGTTGCACCGCAGATTCGTAATAAGTATTTTGTGGCAGTTTTTTCTGAGTTCTCTTTTACTGTTGTATCCAATTCACAGGGCGTCAATGATGGACGATTTGGAAATGGGAAGCACACTCCCGGACCTGCCGGAGTTGCCCTGTCCTCTGGGACCTGGACACCTTCGACCTTCAGACGTGGAAGTGGGAAACTGTGACCGCGTTGAGGAGGGAGTGTTCAGATGCTCCGAGTGCAGCCGTGGATTCAGCCGGGCCTCCGGGCTGTCGAGGCACCGGTGCTGCAGTAGCGGTGAGAAGCCCTGGAAGTGTGAGGACTGCGGGAAGGCCTTCAGTTACCCATCACGGCTGGAGATGCATCGGCGCAGCCACACCGGCGAGAGACCGTTTGCCTGCTCGGTGTGCGGCAGGGGCTTTGCCTACTCATCGCACCTCGCGCGGCACCAGAGGGTGCACACGGCCGACAGACGGGTCATCTGCTCCCTGTGTAAGGGAGCCTTCGCAGACCTCTCCAGCCTCCTCGCCCACCAGCGGATCCATACCGGGGAAAGCCCCTTCACCTGCTCCCGTTGCGGGACGGGCTTCACCTGCCCGTCCCACCTCCGCCGGCACCAGCGGGCTCACGCCGGCGAGAGGCAGTTCACCTGCTCCCTGTGCGGGACGGCGTTTAGCCACCGCTCCATCCTCCTCCGACACCAGCGGGCACACGACGGTGAGCGTCCGTTCACCTGCCCCGAGTGCGGCAAAGGCTTCACCCGCTCGTCCAACCTGCTGGTTCACCGGCGGGTCCACACCCGCGAGCACCTGTTTGTCTGCCCCGACTGCGGGAAGGGCTTTGCCTTATTGTCCTACCTGCTGGCCCACCGGCAGGACCACGCGGGAGAGCAGCCCTTTGAATGCCCAGAGTGTGGCCGGGGCTTCGGCTGCTCCTCCGGCCTCCTGGCACACCGGCGGCTCTACGGTGGAGACATGCCGTACATCTGTGACGTCTGTGGCAAGACGTACGCCAGCACCTGCCACCTCCTCGCCCACCGGCGGCACCACAGTGGCGAGCAGCCCTTCTCGTGCTCTGAGTGTGACAAGGACTTCGGGACCTTGTCCAGTCTCTGGGTTCACCAGCGAGTCCACAAATAATTGCTGCACCCGGGGCTAGTAACTGTGCGCCATCTCGGGGTTTCTGTTTGTGTTAATAATCCTCCAACGCTGGGATGGAGATCAGTTTTCCAGCTGTATGGCAAATAATTGTGCAACCATGGACAATGGTGTAAAGTTATACAGCAAGGAAGCAAACTCTTCGTCCCAACTCGTTCATACCGACCAAGATGCCCCACCTAAGCTAGTCCCATATGCCCACATTTAATTCATATCCTTCCAAATACAGCATAGAAACATGCCCTTTGACCTAACTCGTCCATGCCAACTGAGATGCCACACTTGCTAGTCGCATTGCCGCATATCCTTCGAAATACAGCATGGAAACTGGCCCTTTCGCCCAACTAGTCCATGCCAACTGAGGTGCCCTACCTAGGCTAGTCCCATTTGCCAGTGTTTAGCCCATATGCCTCTAAACCATTTCTATAGTGATGGTGGTAACTCTGTGGAATTCATTGCGGTGAATGCCAAATCATAGGGTGTTTTCAAATTGGAGAATGATAGGTTCTTGATTAGTAAGAGTGACAAAAGTTACGGGGAGAAGGCAGCAGAATGAGAGGGAAAAATAGATCTGCCATGATCGAATTGCGGAGCAGGGAGCAAACTCGATGGGCCGAATGGCCTAATTCTGCTCCTTTGTCTTATGATCTTATCCATGTATCTATCCATGTATCTTTTAAATGTTGTTGTTATACCTGCCTCAACTACCTCTTCTGGCAGCTCGTTCCATGTACTCACCACCCTCCGAGTAAAAGGTTGCCCCTCAGATTCCTATTAAATCTTTCTCCTCTCACCTTAATCCTATGTCCTCTGGCTCTTAATCCCCCTACCCTGGGTAAATATTCTGTGCGTTTACCCTATTAATTTCCTTATAATCTTGTGCACCTCTATAACATCACCCCTCATCAACCTTTTAGGACAGCACAGGGAACATTATCTCCATGGTGCAGAGTTCAGCTTAGTTTTGAGATACAATGTTGAAACGGGCCCATTAGTGTCCCCGCTGACCAGTGATCACCTCTGTACATCAGCACTATCTTACACACTCTGGACAATTTACAATTTTACCAAAACGAATTAACCTACAAACCTGTACATCTTTGTAGCGTGGGAGGGAACCGGAGTGTTTGGAGAAAACCCATGCGGACACAGGGAGAATGTACAGGCAGCACCCATAGTCAGGATCGAACCCGGGTCTCTGCCGCTGTAAGGCAACAATCCTATCGCTGTGCCACTATGTGGCCCCAAGACATTGGGTCTTTTTAAAGTGGAGATTGATAAGCGCTTGATTAGGAAGAGCATCAAAGGGGAGGAGGCAGGAGAATGGGGTTGAGAGGTCGGGTGCTGCAGGGAGGGTAGAGGGAAATGGATGACCGTCTACCCCAACTATGCCTCTCATCATTCAATCAGGCCTCCCCGCAGCCTCCAAATCTCCACAGAAAACAATCCAGGTTTGTCCAACCTCTCCTTGTAGCTAATACAGGTTCATCACTGATTTTCCGACATCCTTGGTTCCAGAGCCCTTCTGAATTATCCATTGTACTTGACCAACCAAAGCCAGCCATGGAAAAACGGATCTGCCAGTTCCGGCCGGGCTGGAGTTCTAGAGCCCCGGCCGCAGGGAACAAATTAAACCCATCAATCGGCGGCAGAAGTCCCAAAGAGGTCGAGATCAGGCCTACGTTTTCATGGGGACTCTCTGGGGATATTTCAAGGTTTCAAGGTCAGTTTATTGCACCAATTAAGGTGTGCTCTTGTAACTGTGTCTGAATTAAAGGAGGTGCCGGACCACCAGAAGGCCGGAAATTCAGTGATGGACTTTTACCTTCTCATGAAAGCAGCACTGTGGTAAACCACTTCTGCACCCTCTCCACGACCTCCACATTCTTCCTGTAATTATTATATTAATAAGTATTATATGTTGTCTATGTGTATTGTGTTTACAGGCCTGTAATGCTGCTGCAAGTAAGAATTTCATTGTACTGTCGTCTGTAGATATCGTAGATATCACAATTAAACACTTCTCTCTTGAATGTATGGCACTTATTTTTTACAGTATGATTCTAGTCATGTATCAACCAAAGAGCTGAAAGAAGAGTCGAGACAAAGAAAGCAACAATTTAACTTGCCAATTTAACTTGATTTAAGACAAAGGAACTTTTTTTTTAAAGCAACACACATTTTCAACAAATAAAAACCTTGCTAATAAACACCAAATTTACATCGATGCGCATTTACCACAACTGGCATTTATGGATTGTGCAAGAACCTAGTGCAGGCCATTCGACCCTGGGCACCTGCTCCCACAATCGTTCAGTGTCTGGGTTGGGCTGAGCGGCATCGAGAACCAAGTGGTGGGGGGAGCTGAGAACAAATAGGGACACAGCGGGGTGGAGGACAAAGAGGATCTGACCGCCAAAACCTTGTTGATCTCGGTACAGAAGTCTAAAAGAGTAAGATAGGAACAGTGTGTAAAGTGAATCTACGCCAACCACCGATCGCCCATTCATACCAGTTCTACGTTATCCCACTTTCCAACCCCCTCCCAACACACTAGGGGTAATTTACAAAGGCCGTTTAAACTTCAAACCTGGACATCTTTGGGATGTGGGAGGACACCCACGCGGTCATAGTGGAAATGTGCGCACGAGGTCAGGAGCAAACTGGGTTGTCTGGCGTTGAGGCAGCGGCTCACTAGCAGCACCACTCTGCCGCCCTAGAAGTTCAAACATTTGTTACCGGCTCACATTTATTCTAACCTTAAGGGACAGAAGTTTAGGGGTAACGTGAGGGGGAACTTCTTTACTCAGAGGGTGGTGGCTGTGTGGAATGAGCTTCCAGCAGAGGTGGTGGAGGCAGGATCGATTTTAACATTTAAAAGTAAAGTGGATAGGTATATGGACGTGAAGGGAATGGAGGGGTATGGTCTGAGTGCAGGTAGATGGGACTAGGGTAAAACAAATGGTCGGCACGGACTGGAAGGGCCGAGAGGGCCTGTCTCCGTGCTGTAATTGTTATATGGTTACATGGTTAACCTTGGCGACCGTCAGCCTTGCATTTGTCCCCCTAGAATTGTCACCTGGTTAAACACCCTAAGCCCCTGTCCCACTTGGGAAACCTCTGGAAACCTTACGTCCCACCCAAGGTTTCCGTGAGGTTCCCGGAGGTTTTGGTCACTCTTCCTAATGGTGGAAAGTGGTTTCCGCGTAGTCGAGGCTTCTTCTATGTTCCTGCGATTATTATTTTTTTAAACCCGCCTCGACTAAAAATAGGTTGCCGTTTGATCGAAGCCAGTGGAGTGGGGTTGCTATTTACTTACAGGCAGTCGAAGGCAATCTCTTTCGCTGACCAGCGTTTCACACCACAAACAGCTTACAATGGCTTGTTCCCTTTATCATCGATACTTTTTTGCATATCTTTCATTCATTGTTCTTATCTCTCCACATCACCGTCTATATCTCTCGTTTCCCTGATCCCTGACCAGTCTGAAGAAGGGTCTCGACCCGAAACGTCGCCTATCTCCTTCGCTCCTTAGATGCTGCTGCACCCGCTGAGTTTCTCCAGCCTTTTGTGTAACCCTCGATTCTCCAGCATCTGCAGTTCCTTCTTTAGCATTTTGATTGGCTCATTGGAGTTTTCAGCAAAGGTCCTGCAAAGGCAAAGATCCGCCGGAAGGTAAAATGCCCGCTAACTGTATTAAATTTCTTAAAACTGTCTCCCTCCCCCCTTCTTTCCCGTTCTCTCCCTCCCTCCAGCGCTCTCTAAAGGATTAAATGAATCCCTTCCCGCACTGTGAATCCCTTGTCGCACTCGGCGCAGGTGAACGGCCTCTCACCGGTGTGGACCCGGTGGTGCTTCAGCAGGTTGGATGAGCGGCTGAACCCCATCCCGCACAGGGAGCAGCTGAACGGCCTCTCCCCCGTGTGGACCTGCTGGTGCCTCTTCAGGTTGGCCGACTGGGTGAAGCCCTTCCCGCACTCGGAGCAGGTGAATGGCCTCTCTCCGGTGTGGATCCGCCGATGGATCAACAGCTGAGAGGAATTGGACAACCCTTTTCCACACTCTGAGCAAGTGACAGGCATCTCAAACGTACTGCCGGGCACAGAAAGGTTCAAAAAAAGCTTTGCCTCAGTAGCAACACAATTGTTTGATTCGTGTTGTGAAGCATTGGCAGTGGTTCACGTTGATAAATCTGTGGCCCGCTTACCAGCCACAGAGCAGGCAGCAGTCTCTCCCCGCCGCGATGCAGAAGATCCATACAGCGACTAGAACATGTTTTGTTTTCAACCAGCAGAGATGTTTATTAGGGGAACGTTTATCCACTCCCACAGTTTAGTTCGGAGATGCAGCGTGGAAAAGGCACTTCGGCCCACTGTGTCCTTGCTGACCAGCGATCACCCATTCGCACTAGTTCTATCCTACTCACCGGGCACAGTTTACAGAAGCCAATCGACCTACAAACTTGCACATCTTTGGGATGTGGCAGAAAACGGGTGCACCCGGAGAAACCCACGGTGGTCACCAGGAGAATGTACAAACTCTGTACAGACAGCACCCGTAGTCAGGGTCAAACCTGGGCCTGTGACACTGAAAGCAGCAACTCTCCCGCCGGGGAGTGGAGGAAGATGTATCTGGTTTCACTGCAGTTTGCTTCAATCGGATCTCAAAGCCCCCACGTGTTGGTTTCCTTTGTGCTGCACTGTCTTCTCCATGTTTGTCACGGTTTAAAGCTCCGTCCAAGGTCATGGACAACGGAACGCCTGCTTCCAATTGAGCGTGAGATCTCTCGGCCTCGCCAGACACATCGAGATCTCAGGCGCGCAACAAGGCAAACGTTCCTCTTCCCTGTGGTTTTACAGATCCTGGAATACGGAGCGACCCTGGCAGATGTGACGAGGTCCCCTCTTCTGACCCTGCCCCCTCGGTGCCCTGCAAAAGGAGTTCACAGAAGTTTTCACCAGAAAAAGTATAAAAACGCAGAACAAGTAGTTCTAATTTCCTTGGTCAGCTGTGATTTATCTGATACCATTTTTGTCAGCGAGTCAGACAACATCTCTGGAGAAAAGGAATAGGTGATGTTTCAGGTTAAGACCGTTCTTCAGACAAAAGGTCTCGACCCGAAACATCGAGGATTCCTTTGCTCCAGAGATGCTGTCTGACCGGCTGTTACTCCAGCGTATTGTGTCTATCTTCAGAAATTGCAGAAAGTTGTGGATGCAGCCCAGTACACCACACAGACCAGAATCCCCATTGAAGAAGGCCCTCGATCCAAAAGGGCACCCATTCCTTCAACCCAGAGATGCTGCCTGTCCCGCTGAGTTACTCCAGCATTTTGAGTCCTCCATTGTCATGAACTTTGTCATGAACTCCATCTACATTTCACGATGCCTCGGGAAAGCAGCCAACGTAATCAAAGACCTTTCCCACCTGGTCATTCCTTCCTCCTGTCGGGCAGAAGATACAGAAGCTTGAAAGCGCTTGCCACTAGACTTACGAACAGGTCCTTCCTCTCTGTTATCAGGCTTCTGAATGGTCCTTTCAGAAACTTGGGTACAGTCCCAATTCTCCAACCTTCCTCGTTGCAGACATTGGACTTTGTCTCTGGAACTTGCCCAAGATGGCGGCAAATTGGCGTAGAAGTAGAGTTGCTGTCTTGCAGTGCCAGAGACCCAGGTTAGATCCTGACTACGGGTACTGTCTGTATGGAGTGAGTACGTTCTCCCTGTGACTGCGTGGGTTTTCTCCGGGTCTTTTCATTTCCTCCCACACTCCAAAGGCATACAGGTTTGTAGGTTTTCCAGCATCTGCAGTTCCTTCTTAAACAGGTTTGTAGGTTAATGTGCTTCTGTAAATTTTCCCGAATGTGTACGATAGTGCTAGTTGATAGTCGATGCAGACACGGCAGCCCAAAGGGCCCGTTTACACGTTGCAACTCTAAATTCCAAAGTCTAAAAACTTTTTTTTAACAATACTAAAAACTATATGCTGCACTTTCCCTTTGCTCTACTGATTGTACTTGAGTTTGACTTAGTTGCATTCATGTACAGTATTATCTGATTTGATACCGTGCAAAACCAAGCTTTTAACTGTACCTCGATACACCTGACATCAATAAATTTAAAGTAAAAATTCCTTCAGGAAAACCTTGTGTCCAGGTGGACATAAACATCCTTTGTAAAATGTTCATCAGGGGCAGGAGAGTTTCTCTCAGGGTGCTAATAGGTATTTACCCTTCAATCAAATCTTACGAAGCAACTTATTTCTTATTTGGAAGTCACCATATTCTGGTTGTCCGATTTCAAAATCAAACTGCTAAACAGGCCCTTTGGCCCATCGAGTCCACCCCGACCATCAATCACCCATTCGCACTAGTTCTATGTTATCCCACTTTCTCATCCAATCCCCAGACACTAGGGGCAAATAACACTGGCCAACTAACCTACAAACCCGCACATCTTTGGGAAGTGGGAGGAAAATGGAGTACCTGGAGGTGCAGATATTTACTGGAATTGGAGCAGGGGTGAAAGATTACCGTCTGACATTGGTCTGGGCACAGAGACACAGATGGTAGAGCTACTGCCTCGCAGCTCCAGAGGCCCGGGTTCAATCCTGACCTCGGCGGAGTTTGTACATTTTCCTTCCGGGTGTTCTGGTTTCCTCCCACATCCCAAATACGTGTGGGTTTGTAGGTTAATTGACCCTCTATAAATTGCCCCCCCTCGAGTGTTAGGAGTGGACGAGAAAGTTGGATAACATAGAACTGGTGTAAATTCCAGAATTTTCCTTGAGGGGGGGTGATTGGCTCCCGGGGGAGCCTGTCTCCGGGGTGAGCGCCAACACTGCCCCCCTCCCCCCGCATGTTGACCAACGTCTCTAGTATATTACTAAAATTCTCATCTTGTTTGTTTGTGAGTCTGTCTGTCTGTTTGCGTGCGTAGTCGTGCCCTGAATTATGCCAATATGGTACATGATAACGCTACAATTTTTGGCCCACCTCACTCACCATTGTCTGTGTGTGTGGTGTATCAAGTTTGTTCAGATTGATGTTATATTTTACAAGTTATTCACATTTTTACTTTGAGAAAAATGTCTTCCATCTGCACTGGCAGTGGCAGCCTATGACGTCACAATGGAATATAATTTACATAAATCGCCCGTCAACAGTGTTCCGCCCAATGCAATGAAAGATGTGTTACATTGTTGTAAGGGAGATAGAGGGAGGGGAGAGGGGTTATGAAGGGAGTGACTGAGGGTATGGGAAAGGCGAGGGAGGGAGTGGAGGAGGGGAAGCGGAGAGGGGAGAGAAGAGGGAGGGTGAAGATGAGGGGGAGGGAGTTTTAAGGGATATGGGGAAATGAGCCACAGTTGGCGGCAATGGGTGAGTGGTGGAATTTTGCGATGGGGAACGGGTTGCGTTGGGCGAACGGGTGAGTGGTGGAATATTGCGTTGGCAGGGAGTGACTGAAGGTAGGGAGTGTTATATTTTACGTTATTGACATTTAAAACTTAAATTACCTTAAAATGGCTCCCCCACTTACAGGCTGCGTTACCGGCCGCTCCTGAAGTCTGAACTAAATTATATTCTCCCCCCTCTCTCTCTTCCGATCTCCCTCTCCCTCTCTACCCCAAACACTTGCGTCTACGATGGGTCTCTGGCACTGGGCGCAGCGGGGAGAGAAAAGTTTAAGGAAGTCCCTCCCACAGTAGGGGCGACCCCCCCTTCTCAGAGAAACTCCCTCTAGCGAGAGCAGAATGACAGAGAATGGAGGAGAAATAGTCAAGGTGCCAGCACTGACCCAAAGCCAATACTCTCTGGAGAGGGGAGGGGAGGACAGGACAGGACAGGAGAGGAGAGGAGAGGACAGGAGAGGAGAGGGGAGGGGAGGGGAGGGAAAGGGGAGAAGAGGGAGGGAAGGGGAGGGGCGGAGACGAGGGGATAGGAGAGGGGAGGGAAATGCCTTTATAAACACATAATTGGAACAAAAAAGTTTGTCCACGTACAAGTCTGCTTGAATAAAACTTTATTGCAAATCATTGGTGATTAATTTAAAAATGCCTTTTTTTTAGATACAATTCCGGTCAAAATGAAAACTTTCAAAAACCAGTCTGGCCTATTTAGGGTTGCCTTTACTGATTTTCACATCGCCATTTTAATCTACTTCCCAAAGGCTCCACGGGTTGTATAGGTTTGAACCAGGAACAAAGGTATCTACCAATGGTCATATTCCAATAACACTTTTTCTGAAGACAGAACCTGTATATGTGCATTTGCTGATTTTTTTAAATGGGAGACCTTTTTGAAGTAATACTTCTGTCTGTCTGTCTTTTTGTCTTTTTTTTGTTATTTTTAGTATGTTTTAAAAGTTGTGTTAATGTTCTCTGGTCTGTGGGGGGTGGGGGGGGGGGGGGGAAACCATCTTTCAAACTTGCCAGAGATGCGATTGTTTTCCGAATCGTATCTGCGACCTAATATCATGGAGCTGGAGGCCTTGCTTGGGACTAACTTTGAGCCCCACCGTGTGGACTTGGACTTACCATCGGAGCCGATCCCTCGCCTGGGATCAGCGCTCCAACAGCGGCCTGCGGATTTCACCATCAATGAGCTCGCAGTCTCGGATAGAGACCGATGTCGGGAGCTCAAAAGAATGCAAAGGTTTCGACTAGCCCCGACCAGGGGTCCGATCTCCCTGTGCGAGGGAGCTTAGATAACCGCCCCCGCCCGCTGGAAGCAGGAGCTTGATCGCCGGTTGCGGGAGCCAAGACAAGATTGCCCTGTCAACAGAAGGCACGAGGCCCCCGACCGCAGGAGGACAAAGGGAGAGATTGAACTTTTTTCTCCTTCCATCACAGTGAGGAACATGGAGGAGTCAATGTGGTGGATGCTCATGTTAAAATGTATTTTGTGTGTTTTGTTGCTATTTATTGGTATGACTATGGCAAATCAAATTCCTCGTATGTTGCAAAATATACTTGGCTAATAAAGTATGATTATGATTATGATAAACGCCTCTACTTCCTTAGACCGTACATTGGCATCTGGGAAAGGGAGAGGAGGGGGCGTCTGCCTCATGGTCAACTCTGCTTGGTGCTCAGACTTGGCAGTCCTGTCCAACTCCTGCTCTCCACATCTCGAACATCTGGCGATGAAGTGCCGTCCCTTCTACCTTCCGAGGGAATTCACCTCCATCATCCTGACCGCAGTCTACATCCCACCCCTGGCAGACGTCCGTCTGGCACTGGAGGAGCTGCACGCTGTGGTCAACAAACACCAGACGTCTTACCCCGAGGCTTTTACCACCATTGCTGGGGACTTCAATAAGGCAAACCTCAAGAAATCGCTCCCTAACTTCCACCAACCTGTCTCCTGTTGCACCAGGGGACCAAACACCCTCGACCACTGCTACACCACCATCAAGAATGCTTACCGCTCTATCCGTCGCCCTCACTTCGGTAAATCCGACCATACTGCGGTGCTGCTTCTTCCTGCCTACAGGCAGCAATTAAAGAGCACACCCCCAGAGGTGAGGACAGTACAGAGCTGGTCGGGGGGGGGGGGGGGGGGGGGGGGGGGTGCAGAGGAAAACAACTACAGGACTGTTTGGAGTCTGTAGACTGGGCAATGTTCAAGGACTCGGCAATGAACTTGAATGAATACGCCACAGTCGTTACAGACTTCATTAAGAAATGTGTGGAGGACTGCATTCCTACAAAAACCTTCCGAGTGTTTCCCAATCAGAAACCTTGGATGAACTCTGAGATCTGCACTCTTCTGAAGACCAGACACCGGGCATTCATGTCTGATGATACAGTGGTCTGCACGAAGTCCAGATACGACCTTGGTAAGGCCATCAAAAAGGCCAAAAGGGAGTTCTGCTCCAAACTGGAGGATGAGACAGAGGTTCGGCAGCTGTGGCAGGGACTGAATGCAATCACCTCCTACAAGGCGAAACCAGGAGGCAACTCGGATGTCGGCGATACATCACTCCCTGATGAGCTCAATGCATTTTACGCACGCTTTGACAGGGAGAACACCGATGTGCCTTCCCGAGTCCCCATTCGCTGTGAAGATATTTCAGTCTCAGTCACAGAGGCCGACGTCAGGAAATCCTTCAGAGGGGTGAACCCTCGAAAAGCGTTCTGGACCTGATGGCATACCTGGTCGTGTTTTAAAAACCTGTGCGGACCAACTGGAGTTTTTACGGACATTTTCAACCTGTCTCTTCTGAGGTCTGAGGTTCCCACCTGCCTCAAAAGGGCATCAATAATACCGGTGCCCAAGAAGATTAAGGTGACGTGCCTCAATGACTATCGACCTGTGGCACTAACGCCTGTGGTGATGAAGAGCATCGAGAGGTTGATCATGGCGCAAATCAACTCCTACCTTGACAAAAACCTGGACCCACTGCAGTTCGCTTACCGCCACAACAGATCAACGGTGGACGCGATCTTGCTGGCCCTCTACTCCGCTCTGGACCACTTGGACAACAAAAACTCATATGTCAGGCTGTTATTCATTGACTACAGCTCGGCATTTAACACAATCATCCCCTCCAAGCTGGTTACCAAACTCGCAGAACTGGGTCTCTGCGCATCCCTCTGCAATTGGATCCTCAACTTCCTCATTCACATACCACAGTCTGTTCGTATTGGTGGAAATGTGTCATACTCGATAACAATCAGCACGGGAGCACCTCAAGGCTGCGTGCTCAGCCCCCTGCTGTACTCACTCTATACTCATGACTGCGTAGCCGCTCACAGTGAGAAATGCATCATCAAGTTCGCTGACGTCCCACTGTAGTGGGACTTATCACTGATAGGGATGAGTCGGAGTACAGAAGAGAGATCGAGCGACTGTCCATATGGTGCCAGCACAATAACCTGGCCCTCAACACCAGCAAAACCAAGGAACTGATTATGGACTTTGGAAGGAGTAGGATGGGGACCCACAGTCCTGTTTATATCAACGGGTCGATGGTTGAAAAGATCAAGAGCTTACAATTCCTGGGCGTGCACATCTATGAAAATCTTTCCTGGTCCGAGAACACAGATGTAATTATTAAGAAAGCTCATCAGCGCTTCTACTTCCTGAGAAGATTACGGAGAGTCGGTCTGTCAAGGAGGACTCTCCCTAACTTCTACAGGTGCACAGTAGAGAGCTTGCTGACCGGTTGCATCGTGGCTTGGTTCAGCAACTTGAGTGCCCTGGGGAGGGAAAGACTACAAAAAGTAGTAAACACTGCCCAGTCCATCATCGGCTCTGACCTTCCTTCCATCGAGGGGATCTACCACAGTCGCTGCCTCAAAAAGGATGGCAGTATCATCAAGGACCCACACCACCCTGGCCACACACTCATCTCCCTGCTACCATCGGGTAGAAGGTACAGGAGCCTGAGAACTGCAACGACCCGGTTCAGGAATAGCTACTTCCCCACAGCTATCAGGCTATTAAACCTGGCTTGGACAAAACTCTGAACATTAATAACCCTCCATCTGTTATTTGCACTTTATTAATTTATTAATTAATGTGTGTATTTAAGTATATAACTGTAGTCAATGCCTACTATGTTCTGTTGTGCTATGCAAAGAAAGAATTTCATTGTCCTGTCAGGGACACATTACAATAAACTCTTTTGACTTTGACTTGACTTTGAGAAGACTGGGAAGATTTGGTATGTCAACGAATAATCTCTTGAACTTCTATGCGCAGGCGGTAGAGAGCATATTGACTGGTTGCACTATACCTTGGTTCAACTATTCGAATGCCGAGGATTGAAGGATTCCCTTACTAATCAAAACTGATCAATCACCGCTTTAAAAATATCCATTGACTTGGCCTTCACCGCCATCTGGGCATGAATTGTTTAGCATGGCTGATCATCAACAATCAGTACACTGTTCCTGCCTTCCCCATATCTCTTGACTCCGCTATCTTTAAGAGCTCCATCTAACTCTTCTCTTGAAAGCATTCAGAGAATTTGCCTTTGCCTTCTGAGGCAGAGAATTCCACAGATTCACAACTCTCTGGGTGAAAAAGTTTTTCCTCATCTCCATTCTAAGTGGCCAACCCCTTATTCTTAAACTGTGGTCCATGGTTCTGGATTCCCCCAACATCAGGAACATGTTTCCTGCCTCTAGCGTGTTCAATCCCTTAATAATCTTAAATGTTTCAATAATATCCTCTCTCATCCTTCTAAATTCCATTGTGCATACAAGCCCAGTCTTCATTCTTTCAACATATGACACTCCCGCCATCCCGGGAATTGACCTCGTGAACCTACGCTGCACTCCCTCAATAGCGACAATGTCCTTCCTCACATTTGGAGACCAAAACTGCACACAATACTCCAGGTGTGGTCTCACTAGGGCCCTGTACAACTACAGAAGGACCTCTTTGCTCCCATACTCAACTCCTCTTGTTGTGAAGGCCAACATGCCATTCACTTTCTTCACTGCCTGCTATACTTGCATGCTTCGTTTCAGCGACTGATGAACAAGGATACCCAGATCTCGTTGCACTTCCCCTTTTCCTAAAATGACACCATTCAGATAATAATCTGTATTCTTGTTCTTGCCACCAAATTGGATAACCTCACATTTATTCACAGTAAACTACGTCTGCCATGCATCTGCCCACTCACCCAACCTGTCCAAGTCACCCTGCATCCTCATAGCATCCTCCTCACAGTTCATGCTGCCATCCAGCTTTGTGTCATCGGCAAATTTGCTAATGTTACTTTTAATCCCTTCATCTAAATCATTAATGTACTTGTAAATAGCTGCGGTCCCAGCACCGAGCCTTGCGGTACCCCACTCGTCACTGCCTGTCATTCTGAATGGAACCTGTTAATTCCTACTCTTTGTTTCTTGTCTGCCAACCAATTTTCTATCCATGCCAGTACCCTACCCACAATACCATGTGCTCTAATTTTGCCCACTAATCTCCTATGTGGGACCTTATCAAATACTTTCTGAAAGTCCAGGTACACTACATCCACTGGCTCTCCCTTGTCCATTTTCCTAGTTACATTCTGAAAAAATGTCAGAAGATTAGTCAAGCATGATTTTCCCCTTGTAAATCCATGCTGACTCGGACCAATCCTGTTACTTCTATGTAAATGTGCTGCTATTTCATCTTTTATAATTGACTCCCCACCACCGATATCAGGTTAACTGGTCTATAATTCCCTGTTTTCTCTCTCCCTCCTTTCTTAAAAAGTTGGATAACATTAGCTACCCTCCAATCCACAGGAACTGATCCTGAATCTACAGAACATTGGAAAATGATCACCAATGCGCCCACAATTTCTAGAGCCACTTCCTTAAGTAGGTATGTTACAATACTTACCTTCAGCGGCGCTGCAGTTCTGTCACTGGCCGTGTGCGCGACTTTGGCGCCTTTGGGGGGGGGGGAGGTTAAATTGCCGTTTTCTCCTGCCTGTCCGAGAGACATTTTCTCGGGCTGCTAGCTAATGCTGAATAATTGTTCCGACTGCTGTTCTGTGAATCTTTTTTTTAAACCGCGGGACAATTTCAGCGCTGGAGTAAAATAAAAATCGACTTCTAACGCCGTCAACAGGACGGATCTCCCGTATGGGACAAATAAAGGTAAGTCGTTTATTTTACATATAAAGTTGCTTCTTAGGATTACCTTAATCCAAATTTTATGTTGCGAAAAGGTGATTTAGGCCCCATACGAACTGGCAGTGTTTTTCCTCCACCACAGTGAGGAGGTGCCTGGTGATGATGCATTAAATTCACTACAAACTGCAATACGAACTTGTTTTTCCTGCCGAATGAGCGTTCCAATCGATCGTGTTCCACAAAATCTCACTCGCAAGATGATTTAAATGGCCATTAATTTATGGGAATTAAACACTAAATTCCTTCCATTTGGCCTATAAATTCATGACAATGAGATTTAAAAATCATGTTATATTGTGAATTCTTGTGTGAATGTTATTTGAACACTTAGGCTATTTAAAAATGTTAATCTTTTCTTATGAAATGGATAGATGTTTAAATCTAGTAATTGAATTTTGTAATTAGCTACAATTAGGTAACTAACTAATTATATGCTTTAAATTTCAGGTCATCCAAGTAAGATTGTTTCAGAATGCTTCAATCATATAATAACTGAAAATTTATTTCAGTTCTCTTAATTTTTAAGATAGTTATAGGCTTTTGTGTTAAGTCATTGGAAAAGCAATAGGGAACAAGATGCTAATTTCTGAGTATGAAAATGGCCATAACTTTGGGATATTTGGGATGGGATAAATTGCAGACTTGATTTTTAAAATTTCAAAATTTTGTAACATTATTACTATCCTGGGATGAAGACGTGGCAATAAAACCCTCGTCACTCTTGAAAAAAAGTTAAATACATTAAAAAAAACAATATTTGTGCAATTAACCTACAATCCCGCCCACCTTTGGGATGTGGGAGGAAACCCACGCGGTCATAGGGTGAATGTGCAAAGTCGACAGGCAGCACCCGAAGCCGGGATCGAACCCGAGTCTTTGGCACCTTGAGACAACGGCTCCACCCGCTGCGCCACTGAGAACCCCTGCCCCTGCCACCGTCATCGGCCCGCCCCCGCCGGGTCCCCGGGAGCGGTGGGCGGGACCGAGAGGGTCAGGGGGTGGAGACGCTGCCCAGCTCCTTCGCCACCTCCTCCCACCAACACTTCCCCGATCAGAAGGTAACGTCTCCGGCCCGATTCCCCCTCGTTACCGCGGGGGAATAACAGCCTCTCCGCTTCCTACCTGCCGCTGACCTTCTGGAAACCTCCGCTGACGGGTGGAACTGCGCATGCTCCCGGTCCCTCGGCGCACGCGCATGCGTGCTCATCGCGGCTTCGACTTGGATTGAGCGCTCTCTCATTCGCGGTGATTTGTGGGAAGAATCGCCGCCATTTAATTAAAGATTTCAGCCAAGGTGCATTCTTGACAGCCCCGGATCGTCCTGTAGTAAAGAAGACCAGTGCTGCTCACAACAGACCAAGTGCAGTCTAATCAGTGTTTTGTGCAGGGAGGAACTACAGATGCTGGTTTAAACCGAAGATAGACACAAAATGCTGGAGCAACTCAGCGGGACAGGCAGCATCTCTGGAGAGAAGAAATGGGTGACGAAGTCTGAAGAAGTGTCTCAACCCGAAACGTCACCCATTCCTTCTCTCCAGAGATGCTGCCTGTCCCTCTGAGTTATTCCAGCATTTTGTGTCTATCCACATTCATACCGTTGGCTTGTAAGCTGCCCAAGCAAAATATGAGGTGCTGCTCCTCCAGTTTGAGTGTGGTCTCATCTGGCAATGGAGGAGGCCCGCGACAGAAAGGCTCGACAAGGCTATTTAGATGCGAGTGACCCATTTTTGGAATGGTGGTCGCAGTACCCAGACATTAGTGCGCGTTGGAGAGCCCCCTATCCGCGTTACTGGGGCCGTGGACCAGAGGGCACCGGCTCCTGTCACGTCGGTGTTGAGTATGCGCAGTGTGGCCACAGGGAGAGAGAAAGAAAGATTGATCCAGAAGCTAGGATCTTTGTCCAGAAGGGCGGCGGATCGACGAAATCCGCCTCTGATCGACAGAAGGATATGAACGGACCCAGATGAGCAGTCCCCGTTTGGGGGAGAGTCGGCGCGATCTCCAGAAACACCCCGTCACCGAGAACCTCCCGGCTCTTCCCGCCTCACCCTCCGAACCAGTGCGGGTCAATTGCAGCATTATTTGTTTTCATTTTAATTTATCAACATCTGCAGTTTACATTGTTTTCCCCATTCAGATTTTGGTGCCTCTCTTCTTGTCCGAAGGTGAACGCAGACTCCGTACAGACAGCACCCCGTAGTCAGGATCGACCCCTGGTCTCTGGCGCGATAAGACAGCAACTATACCGCTGCGCCACTGTGCCGCCCCTAATACTTGTTGTGAGAGTGCCTGCCGCCACCACCTATTCGGGCAATGGATTCGCGTTACCAAAGGCCTTCTACCCTCTAGAAAAAAATGCTTCCGCAGATCTTTATACCCCGTACCCCAAACCTATGCCCTTCCCTGTGACGGACAGCTTCATTCTGTTGAGATGCATTGTTAAATATTAACGTGGGATTGTTATTCAAAGTCAACTTCTTTCTTGCAGGAAGACTTCTGATGGGTGTCAGAGAATGAAGAGAAAGATCACTGCATCTTATGGCTCCTCAGTGCATCGCAGGCCCGCCCGGCGGCTCGTCCAACTCCAGTTCTGCCCAGTCCTGTCACCAATGAACAAAACACGCTGGACATTTCTGTGCAGGTAATACCCTGCATAATTTACTACAGTGAGGACTGCCGCGTCTGAAGAAATGTGGGAGAGTATCAGCTCTTAATTCAACATTGTGTCTCTCAGAATATCCTCGTGGGGATATCCACTAAGTTTGTGGAGGCTAAAAACTAAATTATCAGAGGGTGGGCTGCAGCATATCGAGGAATAATAAGGAAATAAAGTTCACGAAGGAACAAGAACATTGAATAATACTAGAGAATGAAGTAGTGGAGTCCTACAGCACAGCCACTTGGCCCGCCGTGTGAATACTGACCATCAGGTACCCATCCATCTAATATCCCATTTACACACACTTGGTCCAAAGCACTTTTATATGTCGGATATTCAAATGCTCACCCAGATATCTCCACAAACTCACGACCAGCCATAATCACAATGAATGGCGGTGCAGGCTCGAAGGGTCGAATGGCTTCCTCCTGCACCTATTTTCTATGTTTCCATGATACTTTTTTTTAATAGACTTTTGGAAAATCAGCGTGGAAACAAGCTCTTTGGCCCACCGAGTCCGTACTAACCAGTAATCACACTGTGCACTTTTACTATCTTACACATTAGGGACAATTTACAACTCACAGAATCCACTTAACCTAAATATTTGTACGTCCCTGGAGTGTAGGAGGAAACCAGAGCACCTGGAGAAAACCCACAAGGTCACTAGGGGACACACAGACTCCGTACAGACAGGATCGAACCCAGGTCTCTGGTGCTGTAATGCAGCAACTCTACCGCTGCACCACTGTGCTCTTAATACTGGTTGTGAGAGTCCCTGCCTCCACCACCCATTCAGGCAATGGATTCGAGTTTCTTAAAGGCCTTCTACCCCCTAGAAAAAATTCTTCCTCACATCTTCTCTGAACTTTTTACCTCGTACCCCAAAGTTATTCCCTTTCCTGTGAGGGAACACTTCCTACTATTTACTCTATCTATGCTACTCTGCCCCAGGGAAAAGAAACTCCGTCTGACCAGTCTCTTCGCATCACTATAAAGCTCCATCCCAGACAATGTTTTGGTGAATAAACAAAGAACTGCAGATGCTGGTTAATACACAAAAGGACACAGAGTGATGGAGTAACTCAGCAGATTCAGCAGCATCTCAGCAGAACATGGATAGGTGACATTTTGGATTGAGACTCTTCTTCTTCCAGACCCGAAACGTCACCTATCCATATTCTCTGGAGATGCTGCCTGACCCGCTGAGTTACTCCAGTACTTTGTGTCCTTTAAACATTTTGCTGAATCTCCGCTGCACCCTCTCCAATGCAATCTCATCCATCATATGGTGCAGTGGCTATAAATGTGCAGAGTTGTCCAGCTAGGCAATGTTTTAAAAAAAAAATATTGGATAAGAGCTGAACGACTGTCGATAAATACCATTGCATGCTGAACATGTTCTAATGACTGGGACAGAGGATATTGGGTCCATGCCAGTTCCCAGGACGAAACCTCCATGCAGCGCATTTCTCCCAAATGCCAACCAGTTACTTTCTAAAATCATTCATCACCGTGCCTTTGCCACCACCCTGAAATGGTAGCCGGGAAATATACTGCCGGTCCTTCATTGTCACATGCTCAGTCTCCAGGGTGCTCACACGAGAAGGACTGCAGCAGTTCGGAAGTCATAGGAGCAGAAATAGGCCATTTGGCCCACTGACTCTACTCCGCCATTCGATCATGCCTGATCTATCTTTCCCTCTCAACCCCGTTCTCCTGCCTTCTCCCCGTATCCTTTGACACCGTTACTAATTGAGAACCTGTCGATCTCAGCTTTAGAAATGTCCAACGACGTCTCCACAGTCTTCTGTGATGATGAATGCCACAGATTCCCACCACAAGAGGGCATCTCACCATCACCTGCTCAAGTCAAGTCAAGTTTATTCGTCACATACACATACGGGATGTGCAGTGAAATGAAAAGTGGCAGTGCTCGCGGACTTTGTACAAAAAAACAAATAAAACAACCAACAAACTCCAAACAGAATGGGACAGAATCACATGTTCTTTTACATATTAAATATTGTGGGCGATATTGTGGTACAGTAAAATTAGTAAAGTTAGTCCCTGGTGAGATAGGAGTTTACAGTCCTAATGGCCTCTGGGAAGAAACTCCTTCTCAACCCCTCCGTTCTCACAGCATGGTAACGGAGGCGTTTGCCTGACCATAGCAGCTGGAACAGTCCGTTGCAGGGGTGGAAGGGGTCTCCCATTATCTTATTGGCTCTTGAGTTGCACCTCCTGATGTATAGTTCCTGCCGAGGGGCGAGTGAAGTTCCCATAGTGCGTTCGGCCGAAAGCACTACTCTCTGCAGAGCCTTCTTGTCCTGGGAAGAGCAATTCCCAAACCAGATTGTAATGTTTCCGGACTAGATGCTTTCCACAGCCGCTGAGTAGAAGCACTGGAGGATCCTCAGAGACACTCTGAATTTCCTCAATTTCCTGAGGTGGTAAAGGCACTGCCTTGCCTTACTCACGAGTGCTGCAGCGTGTGATGTCCATGTCATATCCTCAGAGATGTGGACTCCCAGGTATTTAAAACAGCTCACCCTTTCCACAGTATCCCCATTTATCCTCAATGGTGTGTACGTCCTCGGATAATGTGCAAGAGGAGGCTGTTGGCCTGACACTAGAGTGCCAGATCAGCTACCTCCTCCCGGTAGGCCTTCTCATCGTTGTCTGAGATCAGACCCCCCACCACAGTGTCATCAGCAAACTTGATAATTGAGTTGGAGCTGAACCTAGCCACACAGTCATGTGTGTACAGGGAGTATAATAGGGGGCTGAGGACGCAACCCTGGGGGGATCCTCTGCTCAGGGTGAGGGACTTCAATGTATTCCCTCCCATCTTGACTACCTGGGGCCTGGCGGTGAGAAAGTCCAGGGCCCAGGCACACAGGGGGGTGTTGAGCCCTAATTCCAGTATCTTCTCGGCCAGTCTGGTGGGGACTATCGTGATGAAGGCTGAACTAAAGTCTATGAACAGCATCCTCACGTAGCCCCCCTTCTGGCTGTCAAGGATGGGCAGTAAACGCTGGCATTGCTGACAATATTCTGATCCTGCGAAAATGGATCTCAATGGACTGGGAGAGTCTTGGCATAATGTTCGCTTTGTGTTCTGGTCAACTCCACTCTTAAGCTGTAAAATTTAAAATCGGGGAAATGGAGTGTGGAAAAACATGCATAAAATTCAGCCTTGGTAAAGTGTGAGGCTGGTGTCAGAGGAAAGTGACCCTGAAAGTTGCTGTTTAAAACAAAAAGTAGTTGACTAAGGTCCTTGAGTGTGTGACCTTGTCCCCACCCCCTTCCCCGGGTGCCCTACCCAGACTCTCACTTATTTCTCCCATTGCTTTACATTCCGTTCTCTGGCTTCACAATTTGCAACTCTTTAATCATTTTGTGTCACCGTTTTTTCATCCCTCTCTGGGCTTTGGGCTTTCTATGGGTGCTTCGGTTTCCTCCCACATTCCAAAGATGTGTGAGTTGTAGGTTAATTGGCTTCAATAAAGCTCCCCTAGTATTACACTAGTATACGTTGTGAAAGTGGGATAACGTAATACTAGTGTATGGATGATCAACGTGCTCAGTGGGTCTAAAGGACCAGTTTCCACCATGTATCTCTAAACTAAACTTTACAATGTCTAACGTACTCAGTGATGCCCTTCAAATTCCTTTTACAGAACATTATAAACAAGTCTCAAACCAAACATCATCTAAATCTAACTCTGCCACTCAATTCATCAGCAGCTGAAAGTCAACTGTCCATGAATGTTAAAGGAGAAATAATTGTCTTGGAGAAGATTTTAAAACTTGTTATCACTGGTGAAGGACCGGGGACAGAGGCAGCTGAGTGAGAGATGTTGCATATCTTAGAGTGTGGGAAGAGCATAAATTCACTGGACAGCCAGAGAAGAGATCCTTGAGTTCACAGGGAAGAGAAAGCAAACACGTCTTCCTGTGTATGCTTGACGTTTGGATAATCGACCGCCCAGAAGGTGAGCAATCATTTCACAGTTCAATTTTTTTAACAATGTAAAGGGTCGATAATAGGGCTGTATAGTTGCTGCCTTACAGCGTCAGAGACCCGGGTTCAATCCTGACAATGGGTGGTGTCAGTACGGAGTTTGCATGTTGACCCGCGTGAGTTTCCTACTGGTGCTCCGGTTTCCTTCCACATTCCAAAGGTGTGCAGTTTTGTAGGTTAATTAGCCCTCTATAAATTGACCCTAGTGTTTAGGACAGACGTAGTGTGTGGTCGATCGCTGGCCGGCTGGTTGGGTCTTGATTTACGGAAGGGCCGGTTTCCACGATGTATCTCTGAACAGGAAAAAAGACAATAGCTTTCCCAGCTGCATCATAGGGAAGAGAATTTGTCCGGCCTTGAATCTGGGAAGCAGTTGGCTGATTCAAAACACAGTTGTGTGAACAACTGAACCATCCTATCACCAACTAGAGAGCAGACCTAAGTTACATCCACCTCATTGGAAATTCGCTGACTGTCTTTAATTGGACTTTGCTGGATTTGACTTTGCACTAAACATTATTCCCTTTATCCTGTATCTGTATACTGTGGATTGATTGATTGTAATCGTGTATGGTCATTCTGCTGACTGGGTAGCACACAACAAAAAATGTTTTTCACTGTACCTCGGTACACATAACTATAATAAACTAAACTAAACTAAACACTTGTCTCCACAGCAATGAATCGGTTTCGCCATTCTAGCTGCAGGAAAACCGTTAAGCAATCCAGTGATCTGATGAGATGCCAGCAAGTTCACACTGGGGAGAGGCCATTCACCTGCTTTGACTGTGGGAAAGGAATCACTAATTCGTCCAACCTGCTGAGGCATCAGTGGGTTCACGCCGGGGAGAGGCCATTCACCTGCCCTGTGTGCGGGAAAGGATTCCAGAAGTCATCTCAGCTGGTGACCCATCACCGAGTTCACACTGGAGAGAGAACTTTCTCCTGCGCCGAATGCGGGAAGGGTTTTAGTCGCTCATCTAGCGTGGTGAGACACCAGCGGATCCACACTGGGGAGAAGCTGTTCGCCTGCTCCGAGTGTGGAAAAGGATTCAACCAGTTATCCCAGCTGCAGATACACCAGCGGATTCACACTGGGGAGAGGCCGTTCATCTGCTCCAACTGTGGGAAGGGATTCACTGAGTCATCTTCCTTATTGATGCACCAGCGGATTCACACCGGGGAGAGACCATTCCCCTGCTCCGAGTGCGGGAGGCGATTCACTCATTTATCCAACCTGCAGACACACCAGCGGATCCACACCGGGGAGAGGCCATTCACTTGCGCACACTGTGGGAAGGGATTCACTGAGTCGTCTTCCTTGTTGATGCACCTGCGGATTCACACTGGAGAGAGACCCTTCACCTGCTCTGACTGTGGGAGGGGATTCGCTCAGCTGTCCAACCTGCTGACGCACCAGCTAATTCACAGTGGGCAGAGGCCCTTCACCTGCTCCGAGTGCGGGAAAACATTCAGTAATTCATACAACCTGCTGACGCACCAGCGGATTCACACCGGGGAGAGGCCGTTCACCTGCGCCGAGTGCGGGAAGGGATTCACTGACGCGTGCAATCTGCTGAGACACCAGCGCATTCACACCGGGGAGAGGCCATTCACCTGCTCTGAGTGTGGGAAAGGATTCACCGAGTCATCATCCCTGCTTATGCACCAGCGGATCCACACTGGTGAGAGGCCATACACCTGCTCTGAGTGCGGGAAGGGGTTCACTCAGTTATCCAACCTGCAGACACACCAGCGGATTCACACAGGAGAGAGGCCCTTCACCTGCTCAAAGTGTGGAAAAGGCTTCACTGACTCGTCTTCCTTGCTTATGCACCAGCGGATACACACCGGCGAGAGGCCGTACACCTGCTCTGAGTGTGGGAAGGGATTTACTCAGCTATCCAACCTACAGACGCACCAGCGAATTCACACTGGGGAGAGGCCATTCACCTGCTCCGAGTGTGGGAAGGCGTTCAGTCATTCATGCAATTTGCAAACACACCAGCGAATTCACACCGGGGAGAGGCCGTTCACCTGCTCCCACTGTGGGAAAGGATTCACAGACGCATCCAACCTATTGACCCACCAGCGGGTCCACACTGGCGAGAGGCCATTCACCTGCTCTGACTGCGGGAAGGGCTTCACTGATGCGTCCAACCTCTTGACCCACCAGCGGGTCCACACCGGGGAGAGACCTTTCTCCTGCTCCGAGTGCGGGAAGGGCTTCAGCCAGTCATCCAACCTGGTGATTCACCAGCGGGTTCACACCGGGGAGAGGCCGTTCTCCTGCTCCGACTGTGGGAAAGGATTCAATCAGTTTTCCAACCTGCACAGACATCAGCAGATTCACAGCGGGGAGAAGCTGTGCATCCGCTGAGTGCGAGGAGGGAGTCGATGTTGCGTGCAACTTGTTGATTCACCTGTGGATTCATGCCGTGGAAGAGTTGCCTACCCGCTCAGCATATTTAAAAGGATTCACTCAGGAAGTCAAACTGTAGATATGCCAGCATGTTTAGACCAGGGAAAGGGTGGTTGCCCTCAGTCCACCTTGACCGACGCGGTCTCCCGGTTGCCAAACATTTTAACTCGCCTTCCCATTCCCATACTTACCGTCCTGGGCCTCTTCCACTGTCAGAGTGAGGCCATATCTAAATTGGAGGAGAAGCACCTGATGTCTTGCTTAGGCAGCTTACAACCCAGCGGTATGAAAATTGAATTCTCTAATTTCATGTAACCCCTGCATTCCTTCTTCCTCCTCCCCTTCCCAACTCTAGTCGTCCTGCCAGTTCCACTGTTCGGATCTCTGGAGAAAATGGATGGGTGATGTTTCGGGTTGGAACCCTTCTTCAGACTAAAAGGTCCAATATAGCAGAATGTAGGTGTAGTGGACCAAGATTCTCATTACACTGTCCCCTCCCCCATTTCCACCAGTTACCCAACGAGCTGGTACCATGTGGTGTGCTTCCGGTTGACCGAGTGGAGAGAGCGAGCAGCATGAAGGCAACATCTCGGGCCCATCCCCGGCGTTGCGCGTGTGGGGCTTGTGAACTCAACTCACGCTTGTTTAAACCCCCCCTCCACATCGCCATGTTCCTTCCCTTCTGGCCTTGGGTTACAATTTGCCCCCCTCCCTCGATTATAGAAACATAGAGGAGGAGCAGGAGGAGGCCATTCGGCCCTTTGAACCAGCACCACCATTCATTGTGATCATGGCTGATCATCCCCAATCAATAACCCGCGCCTGCCTTCTCCCCATATCACTTGATTGCACCAGCCCCTAGAGCTCTATCTAACTCTCTCTTAAATCCATCCAGTGATTTGGCCTCCACTGCCCTCTGTGGCAGGGAATTCCACAAATTCACAACTCTCTGGATGGAAAAGTTTTTTCTCACCTCAGTCATAAATGGCCTCCCCTTTATTTTAAGACTGTGGCTCTTGGTTCTGGACTCGCCCAACATTGGGAACATTTTTCCTGCATCTAGCTTGTCCAGTCCTTTGATAATTTGATATGTTTCTATAAGATCCCCTCTCATCCTTCTAAACTCCAGTGAATACAAGCCTAGTCCTTTCAATCTTTCCTCATATGACAGTCCCGCCATCCCAGGGATCAATCTTGTGAACCTACGCTGCACTGCCACAATCACAAGGATGTTCTTCCTCAAATTAGGAGACCAAAACAGTACACAATAATCCAGATGTGGTCTTACCAGAGCCCTATACAACTGCACAAGAACCTCTTTACTCCTATACTGAAATCCTCTTGTTATGAAGGCCTACATTCCATTAGCTTTCTTCGCTATCTGTTATAACATCGACAATAACAGACACAATCCTCCACCCCGTATTCCGTTATTGCGAGGGTGTATTGTATCAGCACTGGGGATTGTTCACCTGCTCCAAGTGTGGGAGGGATTCTCTCAGATATCTAATCTACTCACACTCCAGAGTCCACACCAAAGGTCAACTGTGCTTAATGGTGGAATATTTAAACGCGACACACCCATCACGCCCAGGATGGGAAAGGTCTAGAGGGATATGAGCCAAATGCATGCAAGTGGGACTGGCATAGGTGGGGCATTTTGGTTGGCATGGACAAGTTGGTCTAATGGGTCTGTTTCCGTAACCTAAAACTCTCATTGAACTCTGGTCACTGGCACAGTTGTTAAAGACTCTTGTACTGTAATTGAGCTGGAGTTTAATATTCTGGATTCTGTGCAAAATAAATCGGATCTAATGTAAATATACTGTCTCAATTTCTGTGACTAGAGAGTGATCCTGATCTACCATTGGAGAGCATTGGACTATCTTTAATCAGACTTGACTGGACTATATCGTGCACAACGCATTATACCCTTTATCCTGTATGTGGACACTCTGGACGGCTTAATTGTAATCATGTCTCACCTTTTCGTTGGCAGGAGAGCACGCAACAAAAAAGCTTTTCACTGTACCACGGTACACATAACAATAATAAACTGAATTAAACATAATAAACTACACTAATCTGTAACTCCCCTATTCTAATAACTAACAAAATTACCTGGGAAATGCATCACCATGTACAAGATAGAAATTCAGAACAGGACAATACGATTTCTGAGTTCAGTTGAGATATTTCAGTGGAGGTACTATCATTTTTGATTCTCACGGTTCAGGTTGCTGAATAAAAATGTTGGTTGCTGGTCCAGTGCATTCCTGAGGGAATGTTGCACAGTCAACAGTGATGATTTTCAGATGAGTATTTAAACTGAGACTTTATTTACTCAGGTGGACAGACAAGACCCCTGGCGCTATTTTGAAGATGACTTGTGGTATTATCGCTGGTATCCTGTTCAACATTTGTTCCTCAGTCATCACACAAATGTTTATCTGATCATCAGGGAGTTTACTGTGTGTGAATTGATTGGCGCCTTTCCTCCATAATAATGATGGGCATTGCATATCAAACATCAGTGCAGTGGCAGAGTTACTGCCTTACAGGGCACGGGTTTGATCTTGACCATGGGTGCTGTCTTTGTGGAGTTTGCACATTTTCCCTGTGACCTCATGGGTTTTCTCCTACACACTAAAGACATGCATGTTTGTAAGTTAATTGACTTCTGTAAATTGTCCCCGGTGTGTAAGCTAGTGCTAGTGTACTGGGTGATCACTGGTGGACGCGGACTCGGTGAACTAAAGGGCCTATTCCCACGTTGTTTCTCTAAAGTGTAAAAGATGAGTCCATTCCTTTAAATACATACAGAGTCTGAATTCAGATCTGTCCCTCGACACAAAACTCAATCAGACACAGAAGGCTTGGAAGATTATAAGGGATTAATTCAGACCAACAATTGGCCCTTTGTACCAGATGTGGACTCAATACAAGAAAAAGATGCTGGAAATCTGTATCTAAAATAGATAGTGTCAGAAGCACTTAGCAGATCAGATAGCTTTTGTGCTACGAGAAACATAGTTTATCAGGTCTAGGATCTTTCATTAGAGTCTGAAGAAGGGTCTCGATGGAAAATGTCACCCATTCATTCACTCCAGAGATGCTGCTTGTCCCGCTGACTTACTCCAGCTTTTTGTGTCTATCTACATAAAAAATAAAGATGGGAAGGAGCGGAAACAAGAAAAAGGTTTGCAGGAGAATGTAGAAACAAACAACTGAGATGCTCGCTAATACACAAAAGGACACAAAATGTTGGAGTAACTCTTAGCGGGTCAGGCAGCATCGCTGGAGAACATGGATAGGTGATGCTTTGGGTCACTCAGGTGACCTAACCTGCTGAGTTGCTCCAGTACTTGGAGTCCTTTAAGGTATGTAGCAGGGTAGATCGGTAAAGAGATTAAATCGCAGAAGATTGTGAATTAAAACTCACACTTATTTTTGGCGCATCATTTCATTTTGGGCTACTTCACACACCCTCATTCCTGCACTCAATTCTGACAATGAAATAGTCGCATTTTTTAAATGACATAGGTTTGGGATAGCTCAAGGAGGGGGGGGGGGGGCGATGGCGATGGCGTTTAAAGGTGAACCAGGACTCGTTGCCACTCAGGCTGCAATGGGTGACACATTGCCTGGGGAAGTACGCAAACAGGTACAGCAGGCAGTGAAGAAAGCTAATGGCATGTTGACCTTCATTGTGAGAGGATTTGAGTTTAGGAGCAAGGAGGTCCTACTGCAGTTGTACACGGCGCTGGTGGGATCGCTCTTGGAGTATTGTGTGCAATTTTGGTCTCCTAATTGAGAAAGGACATTATTGCTATTGAGGGAGTACAGAGTAGGTTCACCAGGTTAATTCCCCAGATGGCGGGACTGACATATGTTGAGAGAATGTATTCAAGAATGGGCTTGTATTCACTGGAATTTATTAGAATGAGAGGGGATCTTATAGAAACATATCAAATTCTTAAAGGATTGAACAGGCTAAATGCAGGAAAAATGTTCCCGATATTGGGGAAGTCCAGAACCAGGGATCACAGTTTAAGAATAGGAGGTAGGTCATTTAGGGCTGAGATGAGGAAAATCTGTTATGAATCTGTGGAATTCTCTGCCACAGAAGGCAGTGGAGGCCTATTCACAGGATGTTTTCAAGAGAGAGTTAGATTTAGCTCTTGGGGTTAAGGAAATCAAGGGCCATGGGGGGAAAGCAGAGACGGGGGTACTGATTTTAGATGATCAGCCATGATTATACTGAATGGCGGTGCTGGCTCGAAGGACCGAATGGCCTACTCCAGCACCTATTTTTCTATGTTTCTAACGCAGAACCGCACTCGTAACGGGGAATCCCCGCGAAGCGTCACAATCAAAGATACTGGAGGAGCTTTGGTCACAATCGCCCTTTTCCCATGAACTGATTGGTGGGAGGACCGCATGGTCCTCCGGTGTGACCCTGCGTCTGGATTGGTTTCAAACCGCTGTCAATCAGGACGCGTCACAGTCTCACCTCGTCCCGGCCCTTATCCGCGCCCGATTGGTTGGAGGACCGCACGGTCCTCCGACGTGCCTCTTCCTCCTGATTGGCGCGGACTCGCTGTCAATTCGGTCGAGGGGGACCGTTAAAAGAGCTGATGCCAACGGCCGCTCTCGTGCAGGTGGGAGTCGAACAAAACACCGTTTATTCCGGGACGGAACAACCGCTGGGGCTGAGGGAACAATGTGGCCCATTTGCCCGCTCCCCCGCTCGCCGCTCCCGCTCTCTCCGTCTGTTGGCGCTCGAGCCGCGCTCTCCACCAACGGTCGCAGTTACCGGCTCCCAGCCTGCACCGCAACGCCCCGCGCCCAGGGTCAGGTCAGGTCTGTCATTTGTCGTCACACAGCGTGGGAACAGGCCCTTCGGCCTACTTGCCCAGACTGACAAACATGCCCCACCTACATTACACAAGTCACACCTCTATTACATTAGTCCTGCCTGCGTTTGGCCCATATCCTTCTACACCTTTCCTATCCATGAACCTGTCCAACTGTCTTCTTTCCTTGGGTACACAAAAAGCTGAAGAAACTCAGCGGGTGCAGCAGCATCTAAGGAGCGAAGGAGATAGGCGACGTTTCGGGTCGAGACCCTTCTTCATTCCTTATCTGACAGTCTCCTTTTCATCTCTTGCCTTTGCCTTTTCTGCATTCACCCACCAGGTGCTGCCTGACCTGACTAAGTTCCTCCAGCACTGTTCTTTGTTCACAACAATGAACGTAAGTGCCATGGGGAAGGTGGACATTGAGGCAAATATTGACAGGGACTGCTATTATGCCAAGGGCTTTGATCGGGTGGAATTTGTAGCAATGTCACAACATTTTGAGTTTTTAAAAATCAAGTCTGCAATTTATCCTATCAGATAAAGCATAAAAAGAGGTTTAATTTGACACCTAATTCACTTTCATATCTTCATTATTAAAAAGGTTATGGCCATTTTCATACTCGGAAATTAGCATCTTGTTCCCTATTGCTTTTCCATTAACAACGCAAAAGCTGTGATCGAGGACAGTCAATAGCCCATAACTTTCTTTAAAATTAAGAGAACTGAATGACATTTTCAGTTATTATAAATGGAAGCATTCTGAAACAAATATAAAACATCTTACTTGGATGACCTGAAATTAAAGCATATAATTAGTTAGTTACCTAATTGTAGCTAATTACAAAATTGACCGTTGTGACGGAAATAGTAATAAACACCCAGACTGCCTTGAAAATTCAAAAATATGATATTCTCAAGATCAGAACTTTAATATTATTGTATTATATGATGTAAGTCCGTAACAGATAGGTAAATAAATTACAATTTTTAGCAATAGACCAAGTCTTTATGGAGAAGATCAGTTGCTAGCTGGTACATTGGCTTATCATAATCAGTAGCGTAGTCATACTCCTGAGATTGTAACCAATAAGCAACTCTGTACACCTTTTTTTTTTCCCTCAACTTTTTAATTTTGGCATTGTAAACTACAAGTTTTTGCTCTTCAAACCACGCCTTTCTGCCCACTACTTTCCCATTAAGAATGTCCTGTAGATCATCACATTTGGAGTAGTACAAATTCGGATAATCTTTGCGAATGCTGTCTAAATCAGTCTCTTTTGCTGGGCATTTGGATTGACAATTTTGCATTTCTTCTTCGGAGACATCTGTTTAAATTGTAAAGGAAAAAAAACACTGAACAGCATTAACAGAAACAAGTTATTATTTGCAGTTTTAGAAAAAAGGTACAAATGATAAAGTTAAACACTAAAACAAATAGTAAATATCCAACAAAAAAAATCATATTCATCAGTTTCATCAAATCAATTAAATTCATCTAAATTCAATTACTAGATCTAAACATCTATCCATTTCTTAAAGGATATATTTTTTTAATAGCCTAAGTATCCAAATAACAAACTAATCCCATTTACACAAGAATTCACAATATAACTTGATTTTAAAATCTCACTGTCATGAATTTATATGCCAGATGCAAGGAAATTAATGTTTAATTCCCATAAAGTAATCTAGAAACATCCACTATCAATATTATCAAAATTATTATTTTTTGCACAATACATGTGGCTAAAACTGTTGTGGTTATTTAGTATTAAAATATTGTCTGGATAGACAATTACACAAAATATTGACGATTTAGATGCTCTTATGACATGATTGTCCAGAAAAAAAGGATTAAAATCTTTTTGCGAGTGGGTGTTTCTGGAATGCGATCGATTGGCACGTTGCCGTGAATTTAAACCCCATATCGGCAGGAAGGACATGACCAAATCGTATGGGGCCCAAATGACATTTTTGCATCATAAAATTAGACTAAAGCCACCCCAAGAAGCAAGATTATATGTGAAATAAACGACTTGCCTCATGTTTTGTCCTGATATTACGATCCGTCACGTTGTAGGCGTTGAGGGTGTTCAAAGTAGCTTTTTACTTTAATTCAACTATTAAATTGTCCAGCGATTTTTTTTAAATTAAAAAAACGGGAATGGAAGTCTGATCGATTTTTCTTCATCGACTTGCAGCCCGAGGAAATCCCTGTCCGACAAGCAATACAAACCTGCTTTTTAATCCTGCCCCCCCCTCCCCCCTCAAAGGCGCCAAAGTCCCGCACATGGCCAGTGGCAGAACTGCAGCGCCGCTGAAGGTAGGTTTTGTAACATCGTTAGTATTTGTCAAGCTTATTCAGGAACGTTTCCTCAGATAATATGTAGAGGGCAAAGCTCGATCTGAATGATGGGAATTGGAGAGGGCAAGTAACTGAAGATTCAGTGGGCGATCCTTATTACTGTATTTGGTCCATATCCCTCCAAACCTGTCCGATCCATGTACCTTAAATGATGGGATAGTCCCAGCCTCAACTACCTCCTCTGACAGCTTGTTCCATATACCCAGCACCCTTTGTGTGGAAAAGTTACCACTCAGATTCCTATTAAATCTTTTTCTCTTCACTGTAAACCTATGTCCTCTGGTCCTCGATTCACCTGCTCTGGGCAAGAGACTCTGTGCATCTACCCGATATACTCCTCTGATGATTTTATGCACCCCTCATCCTCATGCACTCCAGGGACTAGAGTCCCAGCCTATTCAACCTCTCCGTATAGCTCAGACCCTCTAGTCCTGACAACATCCTCATAAATCTTCGCTGTACCCTTTCCAGCTTGAGAGAGTTAGATTAGAGGGCTAAGGGAATCAAGGGATACAGGGAAAAAGCTAGAACAGGATACTAATTTTGGATGATCATATTGAATGGCGGTGCTGGCTCGAAGGGCCACATGGCCTACTCCTGCACCTATTTTCTATGTTTCTATGACATCTTTCCAATAACATGGTGCCCTGAACTGAACGCAATACTCTAAATGCATTCTCACAAATGTCTTATACAACTGCACATGACCTCCCAACCTCTATACTCAATACACTGAATGATGAAGGCCAATGTACCAAAAGCCTTTTTGACCACCTTATGTACCTGCGACTCGACCTTCAAAGAACTATGTACCTGCAGTCCTTGATGCTTCTGCTCTGCAAAGCTCCACACAGCCCGACCATTCAGTTGAGGGAGGTACAAAAACAATGTTCAAAAGACATCTGGACAGGGTACATAGCTAGGAAAGGTTTAGAGACATATGGGCCAAACCTGGGCAAATGGGGTGAGCTGAGGCATCTTGGGTTGGCATGGGCAAGTTGTGCCAAAGAGCCTGTTTCTGTGCTGTATGACTAACTATCTCCCACGGTAGACAAAAGTCCTAGAGAAACTCAGCGGGTGCAGCAGCATCCATGGAGCGAAGGAAATTGGCAACGTTTTGGGCTGAAACCCTGCTTCAGACTGAAGAAGGGTTTCAGCCTGAAACGTTGCCAATTTCCTTCGCTTCATAGATGCTGCTGCACCCGCTGAGTTTCTCCAATACTTTTGTCTACCTTCGATTTTCCAGCATCTGCAGTTCCTTCTTAAAAACTAACTATCTCCCACGCCTCCCTACTCTATGTTCCCTTCTTTAGCATCCCACCGCCATTTCCTTCCACCTCTCCCTGGTTCCACATTTCACCTTCATCTTCCAAATCCAACCTTTTGTTTCCACTTTACTTCCAGCCAACATTACTGTCTCCATCTAACTCAATCAGCCCTCTTCATCTGCATCCATCACGCACCAGCTCTTGCCCCACCCTTTCCCATCAATTCTCATACATCTTCTCTCCTCTAGCCTACCAGTCTAAAGAAGGGACCCGACCCAAAATTTCACCTATCTATTTCTCTGACTAATGCTGCCTAATCTGTTGATGTTCCAGCAACATTTTGTTTTATTTTTAACTGAAGATTAATGCATCTACAGTCTTGTGTCTCCATTTTACTGTTCCTCTGCAAAATCGTCTCAAAACATGACCACTTTGAAGAGGCTCTCCTCCTCTGAGAGTAGTGTGAGACTCTATCTGTGTGACTCTTACGACCTTCCTGTTCTTTCACCACTCATCCATCTCATCAATGTAAAAAAACGTTCCCGACCTAAAACACCATCTTTCCATTTTCCTCCACAGATGCTGCGGATGGCCCGCTAATTCCCTCCAGCAGTTTGGTTTTTTTTTTGCTCCAGATTCCAACATCTACAATTTTTTGCGCCTTCCCTTTGTTCCTCCCACTCTTCCCCTCTCTACAACTTCAAACACAACTGAGTACTCTGTCCGGGAAAAACTTTCTTAATTGTTGATTGAGACCTCAGCTGTTTGGCTCCACAGAGGCTGCTTGCCCTGCAATGCACTTTAATCTCTTTTTTTTTAATTACAGATTTCCAGCAGCTGAAGACTCTCAGGAGGCCATGGCCTTTTCTCGGCTGAACTCAGGTCTCGGAATGGTGGATCGCGGTGGCAGGGGTAGTATGCCGACCTGGTCCCCCGTAGCTGAACGGAAAACCCAGCGGATCACGGCCTCATGAGGAGCCCGCAGTGATGGTCCCCTGCTCATCCCCCGAAGACCAGAGGAGGGAGACGGTGACGACAACGACATACAAGACGCAAGGCCGGTAAGAGAGGAGATGGAACCAGTGTCTGGCCCATCGCGCCCTCATGGTCTCCTGTGGGAGGTATCTGCAGGGAACAATGGTGGACGGGCAAGGAGAGGGACATGGCGGACAAGGAAAGAGATGGCTGGAGGCCCGCAGCAGCCTGGGACTTGCCTGGAACATGCACCGCTCATAAGAATTGGAGTGTGGACTTTGAAAATGGCACCAAAGCATGCATGCAGGCACAGTAAACTATTTCTGTACACTTGCTAATCGAGGATCAGGGGTATGGCAATACTCTACTTAATTGTTTGTAAGAAAAATAACTTCACTGTGTTAGCACTTCGCACATGTGACAGGAAAACCGCCATCGAACAAGGCAACTACGGGCAAGTTGGGATGTGGTTCAGGTGGAGCATAAAGCTGGCAAGGACCAGCTGACTCCACCGCTTTCTCTTTCTACTGTACATTCCGGGTACCACAGTGGCATTAAGGGCTTTAGATGCAGTATTGAAAACAGAACGGATTTATTTTACACAGATCCTGAAGATTACGCTCCAGCTCAGTTACAGGGTTGTTAACATCAGTAGAAACAAACCCTGACTGTGTCCAGTGAGCAGGGTTCAGTCCTGGGTGTGATGAGCAGAGGCAGTAGCTGCAGTTTCAGCAGCCACAAATGTTTAAATATTCCACTTTGTAGCGGAGTTAAACTTTGTCCTCGGCGTGGACTCGCTGGTGTTTCTGCAGGTGGGACAACTGAGTGAAGGCCCTCTCGCACTCGGAGCAGGTGAACGGCCTCTCGCCGGTGTGAATCCTCTGGTGTGCCTGCAGGTTGGACAGCTGGGTGAACCCTTTTCCGCACACAGAGCAGGTGAACGGCCTCTCCCCGGTGTGTATCCGCTGGTGCCTCAGTAGGATGGTTGAATGGGTGAAACCTTTCCCACAGACAGGGCAGGTGAAGGGCCTCTCATCGGTGTGAATCCGCTGGTGAATCACCAGGTTGGACGAGCGGCTGAACCTCTTCCCGCACTCGGAGCAGGCGAATGGCCTCGCCCCAGCGTGGACCTGCTGCTGGTTCGCCAGGTCGGACGTCTGTCCAATCTCTTTCCCAGATTCGAAGTCGGCAGAGGACCTGCTGTGAATCTTCTGGTGCGTCTTGAGATTGGACAATTGCGTGAATCCCCTCCCGCACTCGGAGCAGGTGAAGGGCTTCTCCCCAGTGTGGATACGCTGGTGCGCCTTCAGGTTGGACAACTGAGTGAATCCCTTCCCACACACAGAGCAGGTGAACGGCCTCTCCCCTGTGTGAACCTGCCAATGTTTCTGCAGGTGTGACAATTGATTGAATCCTTTCCCGCACTCGGAGCAGGTGAACGGCCGCTCCTCGTTGAGAATCTGCTGGTGAATCAACAGGCCAGTTGATAGACTGTATCCCATCCCAGATTCGGAGTGTGGTGACTCCCTCTCTCCCTCCCCATTGTGAACCCGCCGGTGTTTCTGAAGGTGCGATAACTGATTGAATCCCTTCCCGCAGTCGGAGCAGGTGAACGGCCTCTCCCCGGAGTGAATCCGCTTGTGAGTCTGCAGCTGGGATAACTGGTTGAATCGCTTCTCGCACTCAGAGCAGGTGAACGGCCTCTCCCCAGTATGGATCCGCTGGTGAAGCATCAGGCTGGACGAGCGACCAAACCCCTTCCCGCACTCGGAGCAGGTGTAAGGCCTCTCCCCGGTGTGGATCCGCTGATGCGTCCGCTGGTGGGATAGCCGATTGAATCCTTTCCCGCAGACGGAGCAGATGTACGGCCTCTCCCCGGTGTGAGTCCGCTGGTGGATCACCAGCCGGGATAAACGACTGAAACCTTCCCCGCATTCGGAGCAAGTGAATGATTTATCAACAGTGTGAACCCGCTGGTGCCTCAGCAGGCTGGACATGTGAGTGAAGCCCTTCCCGCACTCAGTGCAGATGAACACCATCGTGCCAGTGTGAATCCTCTGGTGCCTCATCAGCCTGGTTGAATCGGTAAAGCGCTTCCCACACTCGGTGCACGTGAAGGGCCTCTCCCTGGAGTGAAGGCGCTGGTGCGTTAGCAGGGAGGAGGAGCGGGCGAATGTCTCCGAGCAAATGGAGCAGGTGAAGGGTCTCTCCCCAGTGTGCACGCGCTGGTGCGTCAGCAGGTGGGCTGACCGGGTGAAGCCCTTCCCGCACTCCGAGCAGGTGAATGGCCTCTCCCCGCCAAGAGACTGCTGGGGTCTCTTCAGCTTGGCCGACTGAACGAATGCCTCCTCACTCCCCGAGCCGGAGAGCATACCCTCCCTGGAGTGAACCTGCTGGTGCCTCTGTAGCGTGGCCGACTGAGTGAAGCCCTTCCCACACTCGGAGCAGGTGAACGGCCTCTCCCCCGTGTGGATCTGCTGGTGCCGTAGCAGGATGGAGGAATTGGTAAATGCTTTGCCACACTCGGAGCAGGTGAACGGCCTCTCCCCGGACTGGACTCGCTGGCGCCTCGCCATGTTACCGAACCTTCTCCCGTGGTTTGAACAGTGAAACTGATTCATTGTTAAGGAATTGAGCGTGCTGTGGACTGCGGGTTAAATCGGCAAATTCCTTCCCTGGTTCAAGGCAGGGTAATTCTCTTCCCCAAAGTTATTTATGAAGCAGTCAGAATGAGCAACTGTCTCCTTTACTATCAACACTTTATACAATAAATCACTAAATAACCATTCACCTTCTGGACTGTTAATTATCAAAACCGTACACACGTACTTAAGACGTGTTTGGTTTCTCTCAGCTGTGAACTCAGGAATTTCTTCTCCCGCTGCATAGTGAACTCTTTTCACACTCAGAGCTCTGCAACATCTCTCACTCAGCTGCCACTGTCTCCAGAGCTTGACCGGTGACAATAAGCTTTAAAACCTTCTGCCTGAGACAATCATTTTTCCTTCGATTGGTGACGTTCAGCTATCGTTGAATCAAGTGATTTTGATGATGTTTGGGTTTGAGATTCTTGTCTGTAAATGTTCCTGTAATATCCTGTGAAAAAATGTAACGGGCATCAGGAGAAAAATTGAGAGCAGATTGTCCTAGTTTCCACAAAAAGCAGAAGATGTTATGAGGAAGTGCTGTCAGATCTGCCTTTGCACCATGTTCTGGTCTGCTCTCCCAGACGAACACACAGGATACGTCCAGCTCTTCCTCAAAACATACTGCCAACTTGTGAGATTGAAAAATCGGAATCCTATTAGTCTGACGTCAGTGAGGGCGGGGCACGTGACGTCAGTAAGGGGCGGGGCAAGTGACGTCAGTAAGGGGCGGGAAAGTGACCTCAGGGGGGTTACACAAAAAGCTGGAGAAACTCAGCGGGTGCAGCAGCATCTAAGGAGCGAAGGAGATAGGCGACGTTTCGGGTCGAGACCCTTCTTCAGACTTTCTGCTGCACCCGCTGAGTTTCTCCAGCATTTTGTGTAACCCTCGATTCTCCAGCATCTGCAGTTTCTTCGTTAACAAAGTGACCTCAGTGCGGGGGGGGGGGCAAGTGACGCCGAACGCCACCGTGGCGGGGCGGGGTTATGCGGCTGCGTGCTGACGTACACCCGTGCGTGCCCCCATAAGCGGCGCGGTGCGCTCTCTCGCTGTCTCCTCGCCGCCGCCGCCGCCATGGGTCGCATGCACGCTTCCATCCCAATTCCGAATTCCAATTTTTTTCGGAATATTGAGGAAAAAAATCGGAATTCGGAATTGGGATGGAAAAATCGGAAGAATTCCGCCCAAATCGGAATAGTTGGCAGGTATCTCAAAATACTGCCAACAAGGTGGATGGTTCAGAGCTGGAGTTATCCTGCGTGTTCAGGGCACTACTTATCATTCACCCAGCATCACATAGATACATAGACAATAGGTGCAGGAGTAGGCCATTCGGCCTTTCGAACCAGCGCTGCCATTCAATGTGATCATCCACAATCAATACCTCATTCGACTCTTCTCCCCATTTCCCTCGATTCCGCTAGCCCTAAGAGCTCTATCTAACTCTCTTTGGAATGCATCCAAAGAATCAGCCTCCACTACCTTCTGTGGCAGAGAATTCCACAAATTCCCAATTCTCTGTGTGAAAAGGTTTTTCCTCATCTGCCTAAATGGCCTACCTCTTATTCTTAAACGGTGGCCCCTGGTTCTGGACTCCCCCAATATGGGGAACATGTTTGCTGCATCTAGCGTGCCCAATCCCTTAATAATTTTACATGTTTCAATAAGATCCTCTCTCAGCCGTCGCTCCATTCTTTCATCATACGACAGTCCCACCATCCCGAGAATTAACCTAGTGAACCGACACTGCACTCCCTCAATAGCAAGAATGCCCACCCTCAAATTAGGAATCACAAAATCGCAAATCAAATCACTAAAGGGTTTATCTGATCATTACCACAGAGCTCAATGTGGGAACTTGTTGTGTATGAATCATCTGTTTAGTTTACTTTGGAGATGCACATCGGTGGAATATGGAGGAAAACTCGAGCACCTAGAGAAAACCCACATGGTCTCAGGGAAAATGTACAAACTCCATGCAGACAGCAACCAACGTCAGCATCGAACCTGGGCCAGCACAGTGGTGAGACGAGAGTTGTTGCCTCACAGTACCAGAGATCCGGGTTTGACGCCGACAACATGTGGTGTCTGTACGTTCTCCTTGTGACTGTGTGGTTTTTCCAGGTGCTCTGGTTTCCTTCCACACTCCAAAGACGTACAGGTTTGTAGGTTAATTTTATACTGTTTTACACTGCTTTCCTGAAGAAGGGTTACAACCCGAACACCACATAATTTTGTTCTCTAGAGATTCTACCCAACCCGCTGCGATACTCCAACATTTTGTGCCTATTTTATGGATAGGTGATGTTTCAGGTCAGGACCATTCTTCAGACAATAGGTCCACCCCGAATCATCGCTTATCCATGTTCTCCAGAGATACTGCCTGACCCACTAGGTTAGTCCATAATTTTTCTTTATTTTTGTAAATCAGCATCCGCAGGTCTTTGTTTCTGCATCTTATGTTTTTATGTGTTTGTCTGAGTCTCTGTGCCTGTGATGTTGCTACATGTACATTTTCATTGTATCTACCACATCATATTTGTGCATGTGGCAATAAACCCAACTTGACTTCCCCATAAGGATATTAGTCTCATTCTGTTGAAATGCCACCTGTTGATTTTAGGGCTGAGAATCTCTGATCTATTCAGATTCCTTACTCAAGTACAGCATTTAGCAGAACGTACCTACACAGAAATATTCCTCAAACACCAGTGTTTTTGTTCCCTGACGTCCCCTCTGGCAGGACTGAAATGAGCTGCCGGGCCCGTGAAGTTTCTTTTGTGCTCTTTCCTCTTCCACTCATTCAGCAACATTCCTGCAAGAAATAGCAAAGCAATCCGGCATTAAATTCACTGATACATGCACAACAGTTAATGTTCGTTAAAATAAATAAGGTTCTTGCATCCATTCAGCAAAGATCCCTCCCTGATATGCCCGAATGCAAGTCATGTCTAACAATGTAATTCGGAGGGGAAATGATGAGATGCAGGAGAAACTCAATTGAAAAAGTCAAACAAAAACTGTAGAAGCTGGAAAATTAAAATAGAAGGAAAATATGTTGGACACATCCAGCACTTTGGTGCAGGGAGAGCCGGGGCAGTCCCAGTGCGGAGGCCCGCGGTGTTTTTCTGGAGCTCGCACCGATTATTCTTCCGACCGGCGGCTACTCCCGGGGCCTCAGACTTCACCCAACCCGCCGCTTCCGCTCGCTCACGGCCCCGCTTCCGCTCGCTCACGTCGGGCTGTCGGGTCCCACGCAACCTGTTGCTCACTGCGCATGCTCGGCAGCGTCCTTGCAGGTGGAGCGGGCGGTTGCTATGACGCCGACGGGGCACTTTCCAGCGTGCGATGCTTTCTGGGTACCCACTCCGCCATTACAAAGCATTGTCCAGCTCGTATTGGAATGGGGGGTACACAAAAAGCTGGAGAAACTCAGCGGGTACAGCAGCATCTAAGGAGCGAAGGAGATAGGCGACGTTTCGGGTCGAGACCCTTCTTCAGACTGGATTCTTCAGACTGGATCGTATTGGAATGGCCCGGCAGGATGAGCGTCATGCAGCTCAGTAACAAGCCCGTCGGCGCACCTGATACCGTTCCATTGCAACGTAAAAGCTGCAAATTGCCGACTCCAGTTAATGCCCAGCAGGTCATACAGGTGCAGGATGACCGTGACAATATTCCATGCGGATGTTTTTATATTTTTCACTAAATATATTCTGCACCATGGCCATTCAAAGCTATAATCCCCTTTGTGAAGATTGAAAAAGGTTAATTTATTATGGGGAACAAGGAAATGGCAGAAGAGGTGAACAGGTTCTTTGGATCTGTCTTCACTAAGGAGGACACAAACAATCATCCTGATGTACTAGTGGCCAGAGGATCTGGGGTGACGGAGGAACTGAAGGAAATCCACATTAGGCAGGAAATGGTGTTGGGTAGATTGATGGAACTTAAGGCTAAATCCCCAGGGCCTGATGGTCTGCATCCCAGGGTACTTAAGGAAGTGGCTCTAGAAATTGTGGATGCATTTGTGATCATTTTCCAATGTTCTATAGATTCAGGTTCAGTTCCTGTGTATTGGAGGGTAGCTAATGTTATCCCACTTTTTAAGAAAGGTGGGAGAGAGAAAACGGGGAATTATAGACCAGTTAGCCTGGCATCGGTGGCGGGGTAGATGCTGGAGTCAATCATAAAAGTTGAAATAGCGGCACATTTGGATAGCAGCGACAGGATCGGTCCAAGTCAGCATGGATTTACGAAGGGGAAATCATGCTTGACTAATCGTTTGGAATTTTTTGAGGATGTAACTGGGGAAATGGACAAGGGGAAGCCAGTGGATGTAGTGTACCTGGACTTTCAGAAAGCATTTGATAAGGTCCCACATAGGAGATTAGTGGGCAAAATTAGGGCACATGGTATTGGGGGTAGAGTGCTGACATGGACAGAAAATTGGTTGGCAGGCAGGACACAAAGAGTAGGGATTAACTGGTCCCTTTCAGAATGGCTGGCAGTGACTAGTGGGGTACCGCAAGGCTCGGTGCTGGGACCGCAGCTATTTACAATATACATCAATGATTTTGATGAAGGGATTCAAAGTAACATTAGCAAAATTGCAGATGACACAAAGCTGAGTGGCAGTGTGAACTGTGAGGAGGATGCTATGAGAATGCAGGGTGACTTGGACAGGTTGGGTGAGTGGGCAGATGCATGGCAGATGCAGTTTAATGTGGATAAATGTGAGGTTATCCACTTTGGTAGCAAAAACAGGAATGCAGATTATTATCGCATGTTGATGGGGTGGTAAAGAAAGCCTTTGGTGTGCTGGCCTTTATAAATCAGAGCATTGAATATAGGAGCAGGGAAGTAATGTTAAAATTGTACAAGGCATTGGTGAGACCAATTCTGGAGTATGGTGTACAATTTTGGTCGCCAACAAAATAGAGAGAGTACAGAGGAGATTTACTAGAATGTTGCCTGGGATCCAGCAACTATGTTACAGAGAAAGGTTGAACAAGTTAGGTCTTTATTCTTTGGAGCGCAGAAGGTTAAGGGGGGACTTGATTGAGGTCTTTAAAATGATGAAAGGGATAGACAGAGTTGACGTGGATAAGCTTTTCCCATTAAGGGTAGGGAAGATTCAAACAAGAGGGCATGACATGCGAATTAAGGGACGGATGTTTAGGGGTAACGTGAGGGGGAACTTCTTTACACAGAGGGCGGTGGCTGTGTAGAATGAGCTTCCAGCAGAAGAGGTGGAGGCAGGATCGATTTTAACATTTAAAAGTAAAGTGGATAGGTATATAGACGGGAAGGGAATGGAGGGGTATGGTCTGAGTGCAGGTAGATGGGACTAGGGGAAAACAAATGATCGGCACGGACTGGAAGGGCTGAGAGGGCCTGTTTCCGTGCTGTAATTGTTATATGGTTATATATGGTTATCTAAATGGTGTCAAGTTGGGAAAAGGGGAAGTACAACGGGATCTGGGGGTCCTTGTTTATCAGTCAATGAAAGAAAGCTTACAGGTACAGCAGGCAGTGAAGAAAGTGAATGGCATGTTGGCCTTTATAACAAGAGAACTTGAGTATAGGAGCAAAGAGGTCCTTCTGCCATTGTACAGGGCCCTAGTGAGACCACACCTGGAGTATTGTGTGTAGTTTTGGTCCCCTAATTTGAGGAAGGACATTCTTGCTATTGAGGGAGTGCAGCGTAGGTTTACAAGGTTAATTCCCGGGATGGTTGGACTCATAAGCTGAGAAAATGGAGCGGCTGGGCTTGTATACTCTGGAATTTAGAAGGATGAGAGGGAATCTTATTGAAACATATAAGATTATTAAGGGTTTGGACTCGCAAGAGGCAGGAAACATGTTCCCAATGTTGGGGGAGTCCAGAACCAGGGGCCACAGTTTAAGAATATGGGGTAAGCCATTTAGAAGGGAGACGAGGAAACCCTTTTATACACAGAGAGTTGTGTGTCTCTGGAATTCTGTCTCGGAGGGCGGTGGAGGCCGGTTCTTTGGATACTTTCAAGAGAGAGCTAGATAGGGCTCTTAAAGATAGCGGAGTCAGGGGATATGGGGAGAAGGCAGGAACGGGTACTGATTGGGGATGATCAGCCATGATCACATTGAATGGCGGTGTTGACTCAAAGGGTCGATGGCCTACTCCTGCACCTATTGTTTATGGTCTATATATTGTCTATTGTTTCAGTCAGTGAACACTGCAGCTGCAGTCCCTTGTGAACACAGCGGGTCTCCAGGTGTTTAGTTTATTTTCACGTGCATCAAGATAGTGAAAAGCTTTTTGTTGCATGCTGACCAGTCAGTACCTGTCAATCTCAGCTCTAAAAATACACAAAGACTTGGACTCAAAGACAAAGACAGACAGCCATCTGTGGCAATGAATTCCACAGATTCACCACAAAATTCCTCCTCATCTCTTTTCTAAAGGTACGTCCTGTTATTTTAAGTCTGTGCCTTATGGCTGTAGACACTCCCAATAGTGGTGAGTTGGGGAGTCATCCAGAATGGAAACCACTTATTTGTCCCATAAAACTGCCAATAATATGTCGGACCTATCTACACTCATCTCAATTGCACGCATTTTATCCCAAATCATATAAACCTTGCCTGTATTATAGTTGTATGTGAAGATTATGTCAGTTTATTGGTTTAGTGTACATTTAGAACTAATAGGGACATCCTCTCCACAGCCACTCTTATCTAAGTGTGTTGGAAGAAACTGCAGATGTTTCAACCCAAAGATAGACTCAAAAAGCTGGAGTGACTCAGTGGGTCAGAATCTTCATTTACAACTTTAAGACAGGCAAGGTTTAAATGGTTAGGGGTCAAATGCGTGCAATTTAAAAAGTTATTGATATTTAACCATATAACCATATAACAATTACAGCACGGAAACAGGCCCTCTCGGGCCTGATTAAACATTTAATTAATGTTTAAAAAAAACTTTGAAAATAATGACTGCCTTTCAGAGGGAGACTCTTCCGGCAGCGTTGAAATTTTTGCAGAACCTTAGATTTATCCCGTCGTCGGTCTGGTCAAATCTTGCCTTCAGATTTTAGGTTATATTTCACAGGTTATTGATATTTAAAGTTTAAAAGACGCCAACTTTGGAAAAAATTACTGCCGGGGGGGCGGGGGAGATGAGAGGGAGAGAGAGAGTTGCGTTGGGTGAACTGCTCCCACTTGGGGGGGGGGGGGGAGAGGAGTGTGTGTGAGGAAGAGGGAGAGAGAGAGTTGCGTTGGGTGAACTGCTGAGTGGTGGAAACGGGTTGTGTTGGGGAAACAGGTGAGTGGTGGAATATTATGTTGGGGGAACGGGACCCAACTGATCCCACTTGGTCTAGTGATCATCTAAAATTGGTACACCATTCCAGCTTTCTCACAATATCCCTTGATTCCTTTCGCCTCAAGAGCTAAAGAAGGGTCTCGACCCGAAATGTCGGACATTCCTTCTCTCCAGAGATGCTGCCTGTCCTGCCGAGTTACTCCAGCTTTTTGTGTCTATCTTCAAGCTATACCTAACTATGTCTTGAATACATCCAGTGAATTGGACTCCATTGCCTTCTGTGGCAAAGAATTTCACAGATTCACAACTCTCTGGGTGAAAAACGTTTTTCCTCATCTCAGTCCTAAACAGCCTCCCCCTTATTCGTAAAATGTGACTCCTAGTTCTGGACTCCCCCAACATCGGGAACTTTTTTACTGCTTTTAGACGGTCCAATCCCTTAAAAATTGTATATGTTTTTATAAGATCGCCTCTCATCCTTCTAAATTCCAGTGAATATAAGCCCAGTTGATCCATTCTTTCATCATATGTTAGCCCCGCCATCCCAGGAATTAACCTGGTGATGAACGTACGCTGCACTCCCTCAATAGCAAGATTGTTTTAGGAGACCAAAACTGCACACAATAGGGCCCTATACAACTGTAGTTGGACCTCCTTGCTCCTATACTCAAATCCTTTATCCCCTCTCATAGACTGGGATTGGGGTGGGTTGGTAAAACCATAAAGACATGGGCGCAGGATTCGGCGATTCAGCTCATCGAGTCTACTCCATCATTCGATCACGGCTGATCTATTTTTTCCCTGTCAACCTCATTCTCTTGTCTTCTCCCCATAACGTTTGGCGTCCTACAAATCAAGACCCCATCAATCTCTTTTATTAAAAAAACTCAATGACATGGCCTCTTCTGCCGTCTGTGACATGACCTCTACTGCCGTCTGCCTGGCAAAAAAAATCTCCCTTGCCTGTGTTGATCTACCACCTGCCACTCTTTGTCCTGCCTCAACCCATTTGGGGCTTTTTTGTTCCTCCCTCCACCCCCCCATACAAAGTCTGAAGAAGTGTCCTGACCCGAAACACCACCTATCCATGTTCTCCAGAGATACTGCCTGAGCTGCTTAATTTTTCCGAAACTGTGTGTCCTTTAATAAATTCCAGATTCACCACCCTCTGGCTAAAACCATGTTCTCTGGAAACAGGGTGGGGCGTAGGAGGCAGAGCTGCAACCTTACAGAGAAGTCTTTAAAGTTAGAGGGACACAGATAAGGTGAATGTTCACAGATCATTGGTACTTTATTGTAATAACAAGGAACTGCAGATGCTGATTTAGATCAAAGAAAGACACAAAATGCTGTACTTCATTAAAAAAATATTAAAAATGTACTTTATTGTACATATAATTGTTATTATTCTAGAACCCAACATGCTCATAAAGCTGTTCCATTTCATATCTGGCACATATGACAAGTAACACTCTTGCATCTTAGCTTGTACAACCTCTCTCATTTGGGGAGTCAAGATTTCTAGATTGTGGAGGGGAATGGCTTTGTCTATCTTGGTTATCTTAGTGTGATCTTACTTGCTGGAAAAGGGGTGCAAAGGATTTAGTTTCATGGGCTTTAGTCTGCGACCAACGTCTCCTATGGCTGGTCATTACACAAAGAACTGCAGGTGCTGGTTTACAAAAAAAAAGACACAAAGTGACTTTTTTTGATAAACCAACATCTGCAGTTCTTTGTTTCCACATTTTACTGTTCCACTGTGAAATCTCCTCAAGGTGTGCCTCCTTTGAAGAAGTTCTCGTCCTCTGACGGGAGTTCTTTGAGACCCTCTATCATTGCTCCCCCTCTGTGATTCTTGCTGCTGGCAGTCTGAAGAAAGATCCCAAACCGAAACACCACCTATCCATGTTCTCCAGAGATGCTGCCCGACCCTCTGAGGTACTCCAGCATATGTGTCTTTTTATTTAATGGGGAAAAGCTCCAAAAATGATTTGTATCCCTCAGTCCATCTCCCCCACTCCAAGGAATCAAGTGATATGGGGAGAAGGCAGGCACGGGTTATTGGTTGGGGACGATCAGCCATGATCACACTGAATGGCGGTGCTGGCTCAAAGGGCCGAATGGCCTCCTCCTGCACCTATTTTCTATGTTTCTATGAAAACAAATCCATATGAAGACACAAAGTGCTGGAGTGACTCAACAGCTTAGGTAGCATCTCTGGAGAACGTGCATGGGTGATGTTTCAGGAAGAGACCTTAGACCCTTCTCCAGACCGTTTCAATAATCAGTCAGCTTCATCAGTCTTTTTTCTATGAAATGCCAGAGGTTGAGACAAGACTTGATGGAAATATAAGAAATGATGGGAGACATAAAGAGTTTAGACAGTCAGAACCAGAGATGCTGCCTGACCCGCTGATTTACTCCAACACTTTGTGTCTTTCTCTGTCATCACAGTGCCACAGCGGCAGAGTTGCTGCCGTACAGCACTAGAGACCTGGATTTGTTCCAGATTACAGGTGCTGTCTGCACGGAGTTTGTACGTTCACCCTGTGACCGCCTGTGTTTACACCGGGTGCTCCAGTTTCCTACCACACTCCAAAGACCTTTGTCTTTGCAGGTTAAGTGGCATCTGTAAGTTGTAAATTGTCCCTGATGTGTAGGATGGCGCAGGTCAGCACCGACTCGGTAGGCCGAAGGGCCCGTTTTCACGCTCTGTCTCCACAGTAAAGTCAAAGTTAATAGGCTCGAGCCTCCCTGCATTGCGAACTGATGTTTTAGACTTCACTTTAAGTATGCCAGATTACTAACTTCACCTGTTCCTGCACCCAGCTTACTGAGCTGCCATGGAGCATCCAGTCTGTCAGCAGAACCCCCACACAGCACACAAAAAAGAGGTGGACATTGTTTAATTAACTCCTCGAACAAAGATTGGAACGTATATGATCAACATAGACCATCTCCAAAGTACCAAGTTCATTAAAAAAAAAAAAGACCTTTTCCATGTTTTAACTTTTGGTTGCGAAGAATTTACAAAACACAGAAATCGAAGACATTTAGAGCTTGTGGGTTTGCTGAGAAGTAATTATTGGCTCTGTGCATCATTATAGTAAACTCACTTAAACCCTGTGTAACTCTGTCACATTTCCAGGTAGTTTGCAATGGGACGAGTTTGTGTTCCGGTCAGTTCCAGTGATTTCTCTCGTTTCAAGGGACAAGGAGGCTAATAACAGGAGTCTGTCGGGATGTTAACTCACAGACAACAGCCAGGTCTTTCCACTAGTTTACAGATCACTGAGTCCACGCCGACCATCGATCACTCTATGTGTAAGAAAGAACTGCAGATGCTAGTTTTAATCAAAAGTAGACAAAAAATGCTGGAGTAACACAGAGGGTGAGGCAGCATCTCTGGAGAGAAGGAATGGGCAATGTTTCAGGTCGAGACCTTTCTTCAAACTGATGTCAGGGGAGGGGGTGGGACAAAGATAGAATATAGGCGGAGCCATTAAGATTAGTGGGAGAATAGAAGGGGAAGGGGATGGAGAGAGAAAGCAAGGGCTATCTGACGTTAGAGAAGCCAATGTTCAAACCACTGGGGTGTAAACTACCCAAGCGAAATATGAGGTGCTGTTCCTCCAATTTGCGCTGGGCCTCACTCTGACAATGGAGGAATCCCAGGACAGAGAGGTCAGATTGGGAATGGGAGGGGGAGTTGAAGTGCTGGGCTACCAGGAGATCACGTAGGTTAAGATGGACTGAGCGGAATTGTTCAGCGAAACAATCGCCGAACCTGCGCTTGGTCTTGCCGAAGTAGAGAAGTTGACACCTGGAACAGCGGATACAGTAGATGAGGTTGGAGGAGGTGCAAGTGAACCTCGGCCTCACCTGGAAAGACTGTTTGCGTCCTTGGATGAAGTTGAGGGGTTTGTTGATTAATTGGCCTCTGTAAATTACCCCGTCTGTAGGGAGTGGGTGAGTAAGTGGGATAACATAACACTAGTGTGAACGGATGATCGATGGTTGGTGCGCACTCGGTGGGCCAAAGGGCCAGTTTCCACTCTAAACCCAGAAAGATGAACAGCAGCAGTAACTGTAGAACTGCATATAATCCGTTTAATTTTTATCCTTGGTGTGAATCTGATAATTTTTCTGCAGGTACGTTGAGTTGATTGAATCCCTTCCCATTCTTGGAGCAGGTGAACGCCCTCTCCCTGGTGTGAATTTGCTGGTCCATCACCAGCGGCCAGCAGCACCAGATGGCAGAAGCCTTCCCCATGTTCAGATCAGATGAAAGAGAACCACGTTCAAAGTGCTGGAGTAACTCAGCAGGTCAGGCAGCATCTGCAGAAGAAACAGATGGGTGGCGTTTCGTAAAAGGACCCTTTGTTCGACTAAAAAGGGAGAGGTGGCGGGAAGGATGGGTGACTGGGAACAGAGGGTGGGGGGGCAGCCTGCGGCCATGTGCGGCGGCAGGCAGAGGATAGGACTGTTCGGTGAATCTTTGTAGCTTTGTTGGCGACAAAAATGTGGCGACACTTGTGTGGTGCCAAGAGTAAGTCTGCTGTACAGTTTTACTGGGTTGTACGCAAAACAAAGCATTTCACTGTATCCAGGTACACATGACAATAAAGCATCATCGATCATTGAATTCCCGACCCGAAGTGTTGTATGTCCATTTGATCCATGGATGCTGCCTGTCCCACTGAGTTTTTCCAGCACTTTTTGTGTTTTGTTCCAAGATTCAGGCATCTGCAGTTCCTTGTGTCTTCAGAACCAGATGAGCGGTTTCTCCCCACGGTGTACCACCAGGTACGATCCCCGAGTTTACCCATCCCCTCGCGTGGAAGCAGATGAACGACTTCTCTTTGTTGTGAATGACCAGTCCCTTCTTCCAAGAACGTGGGTAAAGGGAATGAAGAATAAATGAACAACCTCTCACCAGGTAGTAGAAACAAAGAACTGCAGATGCTGGTTTATATCGAAGATCGACTCAAAGCGCTGGAGGAAACTCAACGGGTCAGGCAGCATCTCTGCAGAAAAAGGGATAGGTGACATGTCAGGTCGGGACCCTCCTGCAGACTGAAAGTAGGAGGTGGGGGCGGAAGGTGAAGAGCTCAAGGTGAGGAAAGATCAGGGCTGTTAATGGTCATCACTTCATATTGCGCTTGGGGACCTTCCAATCCAGCGATATAGACGTTAATGTGTAGGAAAAAACTGCAGATGCTGGTTCAAACTGAAAATAGACATGAAATGCTGGAGTAACTCAGCGGGAAGAGTCTCGATCTGAAACATCACCCATTCCTTCTCTCCAGAGACGCTGCCTGTCCCACTGAGTTACTCCAGCATTTTGTGTCTATCTTCAGTATGAACATTAATTCTCTAATTTTACGTAACTTCTAACCTCTTCCTCCACCCTAGTCGTTTAAACCAGTTCTGCAGTTCACCACATGGTATCCTCCTTGAGATCACATCTTCCCGAGCCAACAAGAGCACCACCCTGCCCAACGTCATTTGTTGCCGACCCTGATCTGGCCTGATCTTTTCTCGCCTCCAGCTTTTCATCCCCCACAACCTTCCACTTTCAGTTTGAGGAAGGGTTCCGGTCCAAAACGTCACCCGTCCTTTTCCTCCAGAGACGCTGCCTGAACCGTTGAGTTGTTCACATCCTTGTATCCCTTCGTTACCCCCAGCCAACAATGGTCCATGATGGCCTCCACCCTTAGTCACATCTGTTGCCGGCCCTGCTTTGTTCTGGTCTTTGCTTACCTCCAGTTCCCTCCCCTCTACATTCGGTCTGAAGAAGCGTCCCGATCAGAAACGTCATCCATCCTTTTTCTCCGGAGATGCTGCCTGACCCGCTGAGTTCCTCCAGCACTTTGTGTCTATCTTCGGTATAAACCACCATCTGCCGTTCCTTCCTACACACTCCAGCACTTTGTTGGGGTGGGACACGAGGTTGAATCCTTCTCACACCAAAATGCCCGTGAACAAACTCTTCTGGTGTGTACGCCCTGCTGGGTCACCGACGTGATGGCCAAGTGAAGTAGGTAACCAGAAGTTCCAGTTCTCAATGTGAATGTCGTGATTTATATTTTCTTGAGCGGCAAACTCTCCTGCATTTTCTGACTCTTGTATATTTGGTGCCTTTCTCAACAAAGACCAACTCGATTTTGGCAAGTGACTATGTTCCTGCAACATAATGTTCGGTAAAGATGGGTGAGTAGGAATTGTGCAGCGCCACATCACAAAAAAATCTGTTACATTTGTAACTTTTCCATTATCTTAATACAGGACAGGACTCCATGTGATTTATAGTTTAGAGACAGCCTGGAAACAGGCCCTTTGGCCCACTGGGTTATCACTTTTGCATCTATGCCATACACACTGGGGGCATTTTTTATACTCAAGAGTTTATATGATATGTACCACAATGGAACAATGAAATATAAGGTATCATTGAATTACTGAAATTCTTACTTGTAGCAGCATAACAGGTCTGTAAACACTGTACTCAATAGATCACAGAATAATGAAACAAAAAATAGTTCAATAAATTAAAAAAAACAATATTAGTGCAATTAATCTATAAACCTACACGTCTTTGGGACGTTTAAGGAAACTGGAGCACCCGGATGAAACCCACACGGCCACAGGGAGAATGTGCAAAGGCCACACATGCAGTGCCCAAGGTCAGGATTGAATCAGGGCTTCTGGCGCTGTGAGGCAGCAGCTCTACCAGCTGCGTCACGATGCCTCCCCTAGTTTAGTTGATTATCGACATGTACAGAAATACAGGGAAACGCTTTTTCTGCGTGCTATCCAGTCAAATTATGCTATTGTATAAAAACACAAAAGTGCTGGAGTAACTCAACGGGTCAGGCAGCATCTAATCAGACTGAAGGGTCTCGACGCGAAACGTCACCCATTCCTTCTCTCCTGAGATGCTGCCAGTCCCGCATAGTTACTCCGGCATTTTGTGCCGACTTTCAATTTAAACCAGCATCTGCAGTTCCTTCCTGCACATCTCTGCAGAAGATGTTTCAGGTCGGGACCTTTCTTCAGAAAGTCTGGACCCGCAGTGTCACCTATCAACGTTCTCCAGAGGTGAACGTTTGTGGTCAGGACGCGTCAGACTCCAGAATGGGTGACCTTTCAGGTCGGGACCTCTCTTCAAATTCCCGACCCTAAACATTACCTATCCACGTTCTCCAGAGATGCTGCCTGACCTGCTGAGTTACTCCAGCACTTTTGTCTTTTTTTAAAAAGATTCGGGGGGAAAAAAACTAGATGAGGCAACACTTACAATTAAGCAGTAGCTGCTCCTCTTTGGAAGAACTGGTGGTCTCTTCTCTGTCGTGCAATGCTTCCTGTGGGTCAGAGGGTTTTTTTGAAGCGATCTTCTGCAAGGTCTTCTTGTCGTTCAACAGTTTATCATAGAAAGCTACACAGTCAAGTTCAATGTTTACCTGCACTAAGAAGATAGCCTTCATGGTCGAAACACTGATGGGGGACTTTTCCGGCGACCAGTCATTGCTCATGGCCGGAAATAGTCTTTCAACGGGGGATGCGCTGCCCGGTAGACACAAAATGAACTCAATCGCCTTCGCCAGATGCGAGTACTCCAAGCCTTTCCTGTCCATCTCTCGAAAGATGTGGACCCATCTTTCAGAGACGGGTACTTTCTGCGTGTTCCAGTCCAACACATATCGGGAGATAACATGTTTTGAGTACCCCCATTCGTCGAAGAGCCGCTTCTTGTCGATTAAGCTGAGAACGGCAATGCTGTTTTGGCAAGCGGCCAGGCTGTTCTGGATATCGTCCCACTTGGGGATGTTTCTCAGCAAAGCCCAGCCGAACAGTTCCGTGCACTCAAAGGTCGCTCTCCACTGATTCAGGTAACTCAGCGCCGTCGAGAAAAAATCCTCCAACGCTTTATAGAATTTCCCCTCGGTAATCGTCCCGTCCTCGACCAAACGCCGCAGGAGCACCAGCGTGTCCGATGCGACGCACCTCCCTCTCAGCCTCTCGGATAAGTTCTCCCGAAGGTCTCGGATTTGCAGCGCAACCTCGATCGCAGAAAATTCGTTCTCTTCAATGGCCTCGACTGCCCTCTGAAAGACTGCGATTTGGCTAGTGGCGAAAGCAAGCCACATTCTAGTGCAAGGATCAGTAAAGATGCTTTTTAACAGCGTCGGGCACTTTTCCTGCGACAGAAAATACACTTTCAGCACCTCAAACGTCAACAGAATTCTATCCAGCGCTGGTCCGAGGGAGAGGAACTGTACGCTGCCTTGCTCCAGCAACTTAGAGTACTCAGGGCTGCCAAACCGACAGAAATCCTTCAGTTCTTCCGTACGAACAGTGTAATTGTGGAAGTATCTGTAAACCTTCACAGCAAAGCACTCCAGATCGAGGGGAAGGCAGTCGGCTGCAACTTGTAGACAGTTACGTACAATGCGAGAGGCACAACCAACACTGAAGATCTCCTTCCCAAGTCTGACCTGCAACCTTCCCCAAACATTGTTTCTTCCAGCTCGAATTTTACAGCCACTAAAATTCATATTGGTGTTGTCCGAGCGAAGTCCGACCAGCTTTCCGCCAAGATGATTTTTCGTGATCAGTTGAAAAAGAAATTCGCACTGCAAGTCAGATGATTCGCCCGGCCTCGAAGTAAAATCAAAGATCTTCGTTTTCACCCCAGCCGTCGGACAAAAGTAATGGACCAGAACGGGGACCAGTTTGTGGTCTTCTTTGTTTAACGTATCCAAGCTGAGCGAGATAAACGAACATTTCTTTAAATCGCTCAGTACTTCCTCAGTCGACAAGGGCGCCAGTACGTTGCAAATGATTGCCTCAGATTTTGTCCATGCAGATGAAAAATTTGGCTCGTAAAATTTTTTAGTCAACTGTGATGTGCACTCACTAAATCCGAAATCGTGGCACACAGAATGATAAGCAAAGAGTCCTTCACTTGCGTGAATGTAATCGTCTTCTGTATTTGGCTCTATAACTGAATAGAACAGAGAACACAGTTTAGCTTAGTTTATTGTCAGGAGTAGCAAGGTACAGTGAATAGCTTTTTAGTTGAGTGCTATTCAGTCAGCAGAAAGACTGTATAAAAATTGTATAAAAATTAAACATTTCTGGATTGAGATTTTTAGAATAACTTCTGAAGTTATTAATACTAAACTTGATCCGGACTCAAAACTAATAATACTTGGAATATCAGAACAAAGTTTAACACTTACAACAAGCCAAAGAAATTGCCTAGATTACTGTATAATAATCGGGAAGAAATTAATATTAAAATTTTGGAATGGCCCTATAACCCCCACAATTAAAATGTGGATTATGGTAAAGTCAGACACCCTACACCTGGAAAGAATCAGATTTGCCTTAATGGACAAACAGGAACTCTTTGTTAGAATATGGTCTTCTTTCATCGATTACTTAAAAGGGTAGATTGGTTCGGCAGGGGGACCTAACTGAAACGTGGACTCAGGATCAGATGAAAAGTTATACTCTATATTCCTTGATCTTATCTCCAATGATGTATTAATGGTAAATTATTCCATTCCTTATGAATTTTTTCCCTCTTTTTTTTCTTTCTCTTTTTTTTTTCTCTCTTTTTTTAATTACTCTTAATCTATTAAAAAAAAACTATTAGAGGCAGAATGATTCAATTGATAATATTAATAATGTATGACTGTTGTACACAAAATACTTATACCATAATATGTGTTTGCCAATTTATTGCTTACCTCTAATAAAAATATATTTAAAAAAAAATAAAGACCATAGATGATTACAATCAACCGTCCACACCGTACAGATACAGGATAAAGGGAATAACGTTTAGTGCAAAGTAAAGTCCAGTACACTCCAATTGGGTCTCGAGTAGGTCCCGACCTGAAACGTCACCTATTGCTTTTCTCCAAAGCAGCGCCTGGCCTGCTGAGTCACTCCAGCACTTTGTGTCTAACTCCATTAAAGATAGTCCGAGGTTTTTCAATGAGGTAAATGGTCGGCGAGGACCGCTCTCTAGTTGGTGACAGGGTGGTTTAGTAGAACTGTACATCTTCGGCCCACTATGTTTGTCCTGAACATGATGCCAAGTTCAGCTGATCCCATCTGCCTGTGCATAATCTATATCTCCCCATACCCTGGTCTTCCACGTGCCTATCTACTAGCCTTGTAAACGCCCCAATTGTATCTCCCTCCAACGCCACCCCAGGCAGCACGTTTCAGACTCCCACCACTCTCCTAGTAAAAAAACTTGCCCCATACATTTAACTTTGTTCACAGAGACAGTGTGTAAACAGGCCCTTCGGTACTCCAAGTCCACGCCGATCATCGGACACCCGCACATTAGTTCTGTGTCATCACACATTTCCATCCTACACTAGCAGCATTTTGCAGAAGCCAATTAACCTACAAATATGTTATATGGTTATATGGTTACAAATCTGCAAACATTTGTCATGGTCATATACAGTGTGGAAACAGGCCCTTCGGCCCAACTCGTCCACACCGGCCAACAATGTCCCAGCTACCCCAGTCCCACAAGGCTGCGCTTGGTCCATAACCCTCCAAACCTGTCCTATCCATGTACCTGTCCAACTGTTTCTTTAACTGTGGGATAGTCCCAGCCTCAACTACCTCCTCTGGAAGCTTGTTCCATGCACCCACCACCCTCTATGTCATGTGGGTAGAAACCCACATACCCGGAGAATACCCATGTGGCCACAGGGAGAACGTACATAATCTGCACAGACAGCACGTGTAATCAGGAACAAACCCAGTTCTCTGGCGTGTAAGGCAGCAGCTCTAGTTCTGCATGGTTTAGAGATACAGCACAGAAACAGGCCCTTCATCCCACCGAGTTCGTGCTGGCCAGCGATCAACCCGTACACTAGCACTATCTTGTTTAAGAAAGAACTTCAGATGTCGGAAAAATCGAAGGTAGACAAAAATGCTGAAGTAACTCAGCGGGTGAGGCAGCATCTATGGAGAGAAGGGATAGGTGACGTTTCGGGTCGAGACCCTTCTTAATAGACTAGACAATAGGTGCAGGAGTAGGCCATTCGGCTCTTCGAGCCAGCACTAACATTCAATGTGATCATGGCTGATCATCCGCAATCAGTACCCCGTTCCTGCCTTCTCCCCATCTCCCCTGACTCCACTATCTTTAAGAGCCCTATCTAGCTCTCTCTTGAAAGTATCCAGAGAACCGGCCTCCACAACCCTCTGAGGCAGAGAATTCCACAGACAAGTCTGACTTCTTCAGACTTATATTCTAGTCCTCTCAGAATGAAGAAGGGTCTCGACCCGAAACGTCGCCTATTCCTTCTCTCCATAGATGCCGCCTTTCCCACTGAACCCACTAGCCCTGCAAGGCAGCAACTCTACTGCTGCACTGCACTATTCCCCGAAAGGTACATACTTTTATTCTGAGACTATGGGCTCTTATCCTAGACTCCCCCACAAGTGGAAATATCCTTTCCACATCCACTCCATTCAGGCCTTTCATTATTCGGTAAGTTTCAATGACGTCACCCCCTTGTCCTTCTAAACTCCAGCAAGTCCAGACCCAGAGCCTGCAAACGCTCATCATATGTTAACCCACTCATTCCTGGGATGATTCTCATAAACCTCCTCTAGACCCTCTCCAACACCAGCACATCTTTCCTCAGCCCAAAACTGCTCACAATACTCCAAAAGCAGTTTGACTGGTGCCTTATAAAGCCTCAGTATTACATCCTAAGTTTATATTCTAGTCCTCAAAATAAATACTAGCATTGCATTTGCCTTCAATACTACCAATTCGACTTGCAAATTAACTATGTGGAATTTCTGTAGCATGCACGTGCTCTGCACTCTCTCCACATCTTTCCTGTAATGGGGTGACCGAAACTGCACGTGATACTCCAAATGAATGCGACCCGCTTGGGAGTTGGACACTTACTCTCTTCCGCTTCCTTGAGCTTGGTTGTCAGAAGTTGTTGAGCTTCTTCTATTTGGTCATCCTGGGAAATGACATTGTGTTCCCCTGCGAATCCATTCACGCACTGATCGCAGATCAGCGGCTTCTCCCCCGACAGAGCCTGCTGGGGGATCAATGGGTCTGACGACTGAGTGAAGCCCTTGCCGCACTCAGAGCAGATGAACAAGCTCTCCCCGTTGTGGATCCGCTGGTGCCGTGCCAGGTTGGAAGACTGGATGAAGCCCTTCCCGCAGGTGGGGCAGGTGAACGGGCTCTCCCCATTGTGGACCCGCTGGTGCCTCACCAGGTGGGACGACTGAATGAATCCCTTGCCGCACTCGGGGCAGGTGAACGGCCGCTCCCCTGTGTGAACCCGCTGGTGCTTCTGCAAGTCGGAAGAGCGGGTGAATCCCTTCCCGCACTCAGTGCAGGTGAAAGGCCGTTCGCCCGTGTGGATCCGCGTGTGTTTCACCAGGTCACTGGGCCGCTTGAAGCGCTTCCCACATTCAGAACACTGAATTTGGTTCATCGCTGTCGAGACAAGAGAGGTTTGATCAGTAAGTTGCTTGCCTGGTCACTCAGCGGCTGAAACCCCTACCCCTAGCCTGATGGAGCCTCTAGAATTCAGGCTAGAACATAAAAACAAGGATGAGCAGCCAAGATGGCACCAATGCTAGGTGACTCTGTGTCCAGGTTTCAGAAGTGGATCTGCAATCATTCATTACACTCACTCCACTCTCTTTAACCTCTATTTCATTAGATTCCCATTATGTCTCATCTTTCCACAGACTGGATAGCAAGCAACAAAAAAAAATTTCCTCTGCACCTCCGTACTCGTGACGTTAAACTAAACTAAACTAATGCTGAGGCTTTATAAGGCGCTGGTCAGGCCACATTTGGAATATTGTGAGCAGGTTTGGACTTCAGATCTGAAGAAGGATGTGCTGGCATTGGAGAGGGTCCAGTGGAGATTTATGAAAATGACCCATGGGAATGATTGGGTTAATGTAGGAGCAGGGTTTGAAGACTCTGGGCCTGTACTCCCTGGAGTTTAGAAGGACGAGCTGGGTGTAGGATCTTATTAAAACCTAATGGATAATGAAAGGTCTGGGCAGAGTGGACGCGGACTGGATTTTTCCAGTAGTGGGAGAGGGCACAGCATAAAAAAAAGGATGTATCTTTAGAATGGGGATGAGGAATGAGGAGAAGGTTCACCAGACTGATTCCTGGGATGTCAGGACTGTCTTATGAAGAAAGACTGGATAGACTCGGTTTATACTCTCTGGAATTTAGGAGATTGAGAGGGGATCTTATAGAAACTTACAAAATTCTTAAGGGGTTGGACAGGCTAGATGCAGGAAGATTGTTCCCGATGTTGGGGAAGTCCAGGACAAGGGGTCACAGCTTAAGGATAAGGGGGAAATCCTTTAAGACCGAGATGAGAAAGACTTTTTTCACACAGAGAGTGGTGAGTCTCTGGAACTCTCTGCCACAGAGGGTAGTTGAGGCCAGTTCATTGGCTATATTTAAGAGTGAGTTGGATGTGGCCCTTGTGGCTAAGGGGATCAGAGGGTATGGAGAGAAGGCAGGTACGGGATACTGAGTTGGATGATCAGCCATGATCATATTGAATGGCGGTGCAGGCTCGAAGGGCTGAATGGCCTACTCCTGCACCTAATTTCTATGTTTCTAGAATGGGGATGAGGAGACATTTCTTTAGCCAGAGGATGTTAATCTGTGGAATTGATTGCCGCAGGCAAGTGGTGGAGGCTAAGTCATTGGGCATTTTTAAAGCAGATGAGTAAGGCTGTTAAAGGTTATGGGGAGAAGGCAGGAGAATGGGGTTGAGAGGAAAACATAGATCAACCATGGTGGAGTAGATGGGCCGACAGGCCTCATTCTGCTTCTGGGTCTTAAGGGGCCGATTTTAGCTCAACACCGGGGTTGGGGGAGCGCCACCCCGGCAGGGAGGGGGAGGGGGAGGGGGAGGGGGCAGGAACGCCGCGGGCGTCCGTACCAGGGGAGGGGAGGGACTGTCCTGTCCGGCCCCGTCCCGGCCTTGCCCTGCCCTGTCCCGGCGGGCCGGACCCTCCGCTCCCTCCCCGGGGCAGCAGCCCGGACCCCCCCCCCCCCCCCCCCCCCCGCTTCTCACCGAAGGTCCCACCGCCACCCGGGCCCAGGAAGCGCACTGGCGCCACGGCGCATGCGCCCCCCCCCCTTGCAGGGCGGCGGATAGAGTGGTTTCCCACGAGCGGGTGTTTGTGGGTAATAACATCGCCACTGCTTTCAGTGTGACCGGATCAGCAGGGTGGTTTGGATTGGAAACCAAACTAACCTCCAGTGTCTACTTTAGGGAGACAACGGAAGAAGGTGGAACTAAGATCGACAGTGGGAGTCTTGACCCAAAATGTCACCCATTCCTTCTCCCGAGAGATGCTGCCTGGCCCGCTGAGTTACTCCAGCATTTTGTGTCCATCTTAGACAATAGACAATAGGTGCAGGTGTAGGCCATTCGACCCTTAGAGCCAGCACCGCCATTCACTGTGATCATGGCTAATCATCCACAATCAGTACCCTGTTCCTGCCTTCTCACCAGATATCTTTAAGAGCTCTATCTAACTCTCTCTTGAAAGCGACCAGGGCATTGTCCGCCATTGCCTGAGGCAGAGAATTCCAGATTCACAACTCGCTGTGTGAAAACGTTTTTCCTCATCTCCTTACTAAATGGCCGACCCCTTATTCTTCAACTGTGGCCCTTGGTTCTGGACTCCCCCAACATCGGGAACATGTTTCCTGCCTCCAGCGTCTCCAATCCCGAAATAATCTTATATGTTTCAATAAGGTCCTCTCTTATCCTTCCAAGCCCAGTCGCTCCGTTCTTTCAACATATGTCAGTCCTGCCATCCCGCGAATTAACCTCGTGAACTGACACTGCACTCCCTCAATAGCAAGAATGTCCTTCCTCAAATTTGGAGACCAAAAGTGCACACAATGCTCCAGGTGTGGTCTCACCAGCGCCCTGTATAACTGTAGAAGGACCTATTTGCTCCTATACTCAACTCCTCTTGTCATGAAGGCCAACATGCCATTAGCTTTCTCCACTGCCTGCTGTACCTGCATGCTTATTTTCAGTGACTGATGAACAAGGACACCCAGATCTCGTTATACTTCCCCTTTTCCTGATTTTACACCATTCAGCTAATAATCTGCCTTCCTGTTCCTGCCACCAAAGTGGATAACCTCACATGTATCCATGTTAAACTGCATCTACCATGCATCTGCCCACTCACCCAACCTGTCCAAGTCACCCTGCATCCTCACAGCAACATCCTCACAGTTCACACTGCCACGCAGCTTTGTGTTATCTGCAAATTTGCTAACGTTACTCTTAAGTAAGTAAGTATGTTTATTGGCCAAGTATTCACATACCAGGAATTTGCTTTGGTGCTCCGCCCACAACATGGCATACAGTGACAGTTACGAATTACTCAGAAAACTCTAAACATTAATAATAATAAAACATTAATGATAAAACAGCATTGATCAAGCATGTGAACCAACAAAATACCAGATCAAAGGGAGACTACATATTTTTGGCTGTTGAGTCGAGCAACTACTCGTGGATAAAAACTGTTTTTATGTCTGGCGCTGTGGCAGCTTTGACAGTCCAGATTCACCTTCCAGAGGGAAGGGATTCAAAGAGGTTGTGGTCAGGGTAAGAGGGGTCAGAGATGTTCTTGCCTGATCGCTTCCATGCCCTTGCAGTGTACAGTTCATCAATGGAGGGAGGGTTGCATCCAATAACCTTCTCTGCTGATCGGACGATTCGCTGCAGCCTCCAGATGTCGTGCTTGGTGGCTGAGCCAAACCAGACCATGATGGAGAAGGTGAGAACAGATTCTACAATGGCCGTGTAGAATTGGACAATCATTGCCTGTGGCAGATTGTGCTTCCTCAGCTACCGTAGGAAGTACCTCCTCTGTTGTGCCTTAACAGTGGATTACTGTATGTCGTGTTGCTACTTGCGAGCGGAGCACCAAGGCAAATTCCTTGTATGTGTACATACTTGGCCAATAAACTTATTCATTCATTCATTCATTAATCCCTTCATCTAAATCATTAATGTATATTTTAAATAGCTGCAGTCCCAGAACCGAGCCTTGTGGATCCCCACTAGTCACTGCCTGCCATTGTGTATGGGCCTGTTAATCCCTACTCTTTGTCTGCCAACCAATTTTTCATCTATGTCAGTACCCTACCCCCAATACCATGCTCTAATTTTGCCCACTCCTATGTGGGATCTTATCAAAGGCTTTCTGAAAGTCCAGGTACACTACATCCACTGGCTCTCCCATGTCCATTTTCCTAATTACATCCTCAAACATTTCCAGAAGATTAGTCAAGCATGATTTCCCCTTCGTAAATCCATGCTAACTCAGACCAATCCTGTTACTTCTGTCTAAATGTGCCGCTATTTTATCTTTTATAATTGACTCCAGCATCTTCCCCACAACCGATGTCAGGTTGACTGGTCTATAATTCCCTGTTCTCTCTCTCCCTCCTTTCTTAAAAAGTGGGATTTAGCTACCCTCCAATCCACAGGAACTGATCCTGAATCTAGAGAACATTGGAAAATTATCACTATTGCCTCCACGATTTCTAGAGCCACTTCCTTAATTACCCTGGGATGCAGACCATCAGGCCCTGGGGATTTATCAGCCTTCTGTCCCATCAGTCTACCCAATACCATTTCCTGCCTAATATGAATTTCCTTCAGTTCCTCTGTCATGCTAGGTCCTCTGGCCACTAGGTCCTCTGATCCAAAGTATCTGTTCAACTCGTCTGCCATTTCCTTGTTCCCCATAATAAATTCACCTGTTTCAGTCTTCAAGGGTCCACATTTGTCTTAACTAATTTTTTCCTCTTCACATACCTAAAGAAGCTTTTACTATCCTCCTTCATATTCTTGGCTATCTTACCTTCGTACCTCATCTTTTCTCCCCGTATTGCCTTTTTAGTTATCTTCTGTTGCTCTTTAAAGTTCCCTAATCCTCTGGCTTCCTGCTCATCTTTGCTATGTTATATTTCTTCTCTTTTATTTTTATACTGCCCTTGACTTCCCTTGTCAGCCACGGTCACTTCTTACTCCGTTTAGAATCTTTCTTCCTCTTTGGAATGAACTGATTGTGCACCTTCTGTATTATTCCCAGAAATACCTGCCCTTGTTATTCCACTGTCATCCCTGCTAGGGTCTCTTTCCAGTCAACTTTGGCCAGCTGCTCCCTCATGCCTCCATAGTCCCCTTAGCTCAACTGTGATTCTAACATTTCCGATTTTTCCTTCGCCCTCACAAATTATAGATTAAAACTCATCATATTATGGTCACCACTTCCTTATGGCTTCTTTATCCTGAATTCCCTAATCAAATCTGGTTCATTATGCAACACTAAATCGAGAATTGCCTCCTCCCTGGTAGGCTCCAGTACAAGCTGCTCTAAGAATCCATTTCGGAGGCACTCCACAAAGCCCCCATTCTTGGGGTCCAGTACCAACTTGATTTTCCCAGTCTACCTGCATGTTGAAATCTCCCATAACCACCGTAGCATGACCTTCGGTGTAAATTAACATCTGCAGTTCCTTCCTGCGCACATTATGTTCCAATGGGTCGGGCAGCATCTCTGGAGAGGTGGATGGGATCGAGATCCTTCCTCACCGCTGGGCTATCTCATAACCCAACGGCATGAAGACTGCATGCTCCGATTTTAAATAACAACCCACCCTTCCCTCTTCACTGTGTACACCCTTTCTCCCATTATCTCTCCCCCCCCCCCCCCCCCCCCCCCCACTTTCCCCTTCCACCTCACTCTAGTTTTATCTTTCACTCCTCTTCACAGGTTTGTCTCCCTTGTGGCCTTCGTCCACCCATCAGGCAACCAAACCACCCACCCCCTCAGCTGTATGTGACTATCTCTTGCAGAAGCAATTAACTGCTGATACCTGTTTTGAAAAGAAGACACCAAGTGCTGGAGTAACACAATGGGTCAGGCAGCACCTCTGGAAAACAAGAATGAGGAAGGACATTCTTGCTATTGAGGGAGTGCAGCGTAGGTTCACAAGGTTAATTCCCGGGATGGCGGGACTGTCATATGCTGAGAGAATGGAGCGGCTGGGCTTGTACACTCTGGAATGTGAATCTGTAAAATTTTGTGGAATTCTCTGCCTCAGAGGGCGGTGGAGGCCGATTCTCTGGATACTTTCAAGAGAGAGCCAGATAGGGTTCTTAAAGAGAGTGGAGTCAGGGGATATGGGGAGAAGGCAGGAACGGGGTACTGATTGTGGACGATCAGCGAAGATCACGTTGAATGGTGGTGCTGGCTCGAAGGGCCGAATGGCCTACTCCTGCACCTATTGTCTATTGTCTATAACATGGATAGGTGACATTTCGGGTCGGGGCCATTCCATGAACTGCCTGTGGGGTGGGGGGGCATAAAGTTGGAAGAGAGGAGGGGCAGAACAATGCCTGGCAGATAATAGGTTGATACAGGTGAGGCTGGTTGAGACTCAATTTTGGGGTGAGACCCCTCTTCAGATTGAGAGTTAGGGGGGAGGGAGTCAAGAGACATGGAAAGGTGTGGTGTGAAAACAACAATCAAAGCAGACGATGGTCATGGAAATGTAGAATGGTTCATCGTTAGCTTAGGGGAAGGTGACAATGAAGTATACAATCAGAAAAAGGAATCAGGAGTACAGTGAAACTAGTCGGAGAACTAGGGTGGGGGAGGGACAGAGGAGAGAGAGAGAGAGAGAGAGAGAGGCAAAGCAAGGGTTACTTGAAGTTAGAGACTGGTCGGAGAACTAGTAAGGGGAGGGATGGAGAGAAAGGAAATAGAATTCAATATTTATACCACTTAGTTGTAAGCTGCCCAAGCGACACATGAGGTGCTGTTCCTCCAATTTGCATTGGGCCTCACTCTAACAGTGGAGGAGGCCCAGGACGGAAAGGTCAGTATGGGAAAGGGAGGGGGAAAAAAGGGGTTTGGCAACCGGGACTTTGCGTGGACTGAGCGGAGGTTTTGATCGCTGAGCCTGCGCTTGGTCTCACCGCTATATAAAGGTCCACACCTGGAACAGCACATACAATAGATGAGTTGGAGGAGGTACAAGTGAACCTCTGCATTACCTGAAAGGACTGTCGGGGTCCTTGGACAGAGTCGAGGGAGGAGGTATAGGAACAGATTCCAGTTGCAAAGGAAAGTGGCTGCGAAGGGGGTGGTTTGTGTGGGAAAGGATGTTAATCAGGGGGTTGCGGAAGGAATAGTCTCTGCGAAAAGCTGAAAGATGTGGCTGAGTTACAGATGTGATTCGCTGAGTTACATCTTTTGTACATTTTATATCTTCGGTATAAACCAGCATCTGCAGTTCGTTCCTGCACCAACTATCAATCACTTGTTCACACTAGTTCTACGTTATCCCACTTTTGCAGCCAATGCCTAGAGTCATACAGCATGAAAACAGGCCATTCAGCCCAATTTGCGCATGCTGACCAACATGCCCAATCTATATTAGTCCCACCTGCCTGCATTTGGCCCATATCCTTCCAGACCTATCCTATCCATGTCCCTGTCCAAATGTTTTTTAAGCACTGTGAGTGCTGCCTCAACTACCTCCTCTGGCAGCCTGTTCCATACATCCACCACCTTTTGTGTACAAAAAAACCCCAGTTGCCTCTGGGGTTTCTATTAAATCTTTCCCCCCTCAACTTAAACCTACTAGGGGGAATGTTACAGAGGTCAATGAGTTTTCCCCCAGTGTCCCCTCTGTTCCAGATCACAATGCACTATGTGCTCTTCTTCGCTCCATAGATGCTGCCTCACCCACTGAGTTTCTCCAGCATTTTTGTCTACCTTCGATTTCCTAGCATCTGCAGTTCCTTCTTAAACAATGTACCATGTTGTGATTTATCCCAATGTTACACTGTTCTCGATCAGAACTACTCATTGTGTAGAAGGGCCTCAACCCGAGACATCACCCATCTCTTCTCTCCAGTGATGTTGCCTGTCCTGCAGAGTTACCCCGGTATTTTGTGACTACTCACTGTGTGATGATTTCATCCACCCTCCCCTCATGGTGTGTCACTTCTGGATTTTATGCTAATTGTCTTAAATCCACCTCAAGATTTTGAACACTTCTGCCAAATCTCCCCTCGACTTCCCCATTCCCTGCAGTGAGAAAACAATCCCAACTGCTCCAGACCTTGTAGAAACAACGAACTGCAGATGCTGGTTTGCAGAAAAAAAGGCACAGTACACAATTTTGCACCCGTTTTGTCTCACACCTATTTTTTTTTCATCTCAGACCTTTGTTCAATCATTGGCCTATAACCCCTTCTACCCCCCCCCCCCCCTCCACCTGTGCCCACCTATTTCCTGCCCACTTTTGCATCCAATCCCTACATGCCAGATGCAATTCACCTACAGAAGTTGACTTGCTGACCGTATTGCTAACACTGGGTCTGCTGATGGTGGAGTCCATGGTCGAGTTAAACACAAGATGCTGGGTTATCTACCTCAGCAGGGCAGACAACATCTCTGGAGAAAAGGAATATGTGAGATTTTGGGGCAACACGGTGGCGCAGGGGTAGAGTTGCTGCCTTACAGTGCCAGGACAAGGGTTCGATCCTGACTATGGATGCTGTTTGTACGTTCTCCCAGCGGCCGCCTGGGTTTTCTCCGGATTTCCTCCCACATTCCAAAGACGTACACGTTTGTAAGTTGATTGACTTCAGTAAAATTGTAAATTGTCTCTAGTGTGTGTAGGATAGAACTAGTGTACGGGTGATCGCTGGTCGGTGGCGGACTCGATGGGCTGAATGGCTTGGTTCCACGCTGTATGTCTAATGTGCAGTGCAGAACTTTGTTTTATGGGAAGAAGGCAGGCACGGGTTATTGATAGGGGACGATCAGCCATGATCACAATGAATGGCGGTGCTGGCTCGAAGGGCCGAATGGCCTCCTCCTGTACCTATTTTCTATGTGTCGAGACACATTTTGCTGAACAATTTCGGTCAGTCTGCCTTGGCCTATGTGATCTCCCGGTTGCCAAATACTTTCATTCCCCTTTCCATTCCCATACCCATTCTTCAACTGTCAGAGTGAGGCCAAATGCAAATTGAAGGAACAGCACCTCATATTTCGCTTTGGTAGCTTACAATCTACTGGTATGAAATTGATTTCTCTAACTTCAAGTAACCCTTGCATTTCCCACGCACTGGCTTCACTGTCATCCTTCTTTGTTTTTCTGTTTGGATTCACTCGTTATCACCTTCTCCACAGCCAACGATGAACTACTGTGGGCACCACCTTTCTTTGATCATCGTTGTTGGCTTTGATTTATCCTTTTGCAGACCTTTCATTCATTTGTTCTTTGAACTTTTTCATATCTCTAGTTTCCTTCTCCCCTGACTCGCAGTCTGAAGAACTCGACATTAAACATCACCTGTTCCCTTTCTCCAGAGATGCTGCCTAACCCACTGAGTTACTCCAGCATTTTGCGTCTATCATCCATATCTTTCAATTAATACCTGCACTTCCATATGCCTATCTAAAAAACTCTAAAATACCATTGTTTACCGTTAAACTTCCCCCACCTTGTAGCTATGCCCTCCAGTCTGGCACATTTCCACGTGCGGAAAAGGTTCGGACTGTCTATCAAATCTCGATTGTCTCGCATAATTTTCTTTCTCTCCAGTCTCTCTTAAACCAGCATCTGCTGCAGTTTCTTCGTGCACCCACGGAATCAATGGCGGCTGCTCTACCCACAATGCGCGGCGTGCCAGAAACCGCTCCATCTGCTGCCGTGGCGGGACCCCGGTGCACGCTGGGATTTGGGCCGGGGGAGGGGAGGGAGACGGACGGACGGACCGACGTCCCGGTGTGTGGGGACCCGCCGCGTGTGTGTGTGTGTCCGGAGCCCGCACCCACTCGCCCTGCAGGCCCCCAGCCTCGGGCCTAGCACTCGCTGTTGCCTCGGCGTCGATTTGAGGCGCCCCCCGGCCTCCTCGCTGGGAGGGAGCCCCCTGTCCACACTGCCCCGCCCGCCAGGCCCATGGAGAAAGCCGGCAACGAGCTGCTCAAGCACCAGGGGGGCCGAGGTGGGGAGAGACCCTTCAACTGCGACGAGTGCGGGAAGGGCTTCGCTTCTCCGTCCAGCCTCTTGACCCACCGGCGGCTCCACACCGGCGAGACGCCCTACGTCTGCGCCCAGTGCGGGAAGGGCTTCACCCGGTCGTTCGACCTGTCGGCCCACAGGCGGGTCCACACCGGCGAGAGGCCGTACGCCTGCACCGAGTGCGGGAGGGCGTTCGCCCGCTCCACCAACCTGCTGACCCACCAGCGCATCCACACCGGGGAGAGGCCGTTCATCTGCCCCGAGTGCGGCAAGGGCTTCGCCCGCTCCTTCGACCTGGTCACCCACCGGCGCACCCACACCGGCGAGCGGCCGTTCGTCTGCCCCGAGTGCGGCAAGGGCTTCGCCCACTCGGTCAACCTGATCACCCACCGGCGGGTCCACACCGGCGAGCGGCCCTACGTGTGCGCCGAGTGCGGCAAGGGCTTCACCCAGGCGTCCCACCTGGTGACGCACAAGCGGATCCACACCGGCGAGAGGCCGTTCATCTGCTCCAAGTGCGGCAAGGGCTTCACCCTGGCCTCCCACCTGGTCCGGCACCACCAGCTCCACACGGGACGCAGGCCGTTCATCTGCTCCGAGTGCGGGAAGGGCTTCGCCCTGGGGTCGCACCTGGCCACGCACAAGCGCATCCACACCGGCGAGAGGCCGTACGTCTGCTCCCGGTGCGGCAAAGGATTCACCCAGGCCCCGCACCTCGTGACGCACCAGCGGACCCACGACAGGGAGACGGAGACGCTGCTAATTTGCTCCGACTGTGGGAAGGTGTTCACCTCTTCCTATTCCTTGCTGACCCATCAGCGGATTCACAGCGGGGAGAAGGATTAACACACACACACAAGTGGTTTAATTCAAAACCTGTGAGCTGACAAGTGATAGAAGCCGGGCATGGACACGAGGAACCGCAGATGCTGGTTTATTTTTTTTTTTTAAAGACAAAGTACTGGAGTAACTCAGTGGGACAGACAGCGTCTCTGGGGAAACAATGAAATGCAGATGCAGGTTTACAATATTAAAAAAAACACAAAGTGCTGGAGTAACTCAGCAGGTCAGGCAGAATATCGAGTTCACGGAGAGGCTGCATTTCGGGTTTGGACCCTTCTTCAGTGATGGAAGAATTTGCATTCTACACTTACCCCTGCTATTGATCACATTCAAGTTTGGACCCCTGGTTGCTGGGCACAGCTATAGTTCCTGCTGATGACAAGATTCCTGGAATTTTAAGGAAGCACAAGGAACTGCAGATGCTGGTTTACCAAAAAAAAAGGACACACAAAGTGCTAGAGTAACTTAGCGGGTCACAGCATCTCTCTCTCTCTCTCGGACATGGATGGGTGACACTTTGAGTCATGTTCTGTGCCTATTTTTGTCTCTGAAAATTTGATATACAGTTATGCAGCGCGGAAACAGGCCATTGGGCTCAACTTGCCCATGAAGACCAGGATGCCCTATCTACGCTAGTCCACTTGCCTGTGTTTGGCCCGTATCCCTCTAAATCTTTCCAATCCATATTTTGTGAATGGCTGTCCTGGCTATGGAAGGAAACGTTTAAATTGCTGAACAAACCAGCGGAGACCTGGACAATTCAACCAGATATGCGGTCTCCAGGAGAATCCAGTGGAAAGGACATTTCCAGCAGGGGGAGTCTCGAACCAGAAGGCACAGCCTCCGAATAAAAGGACGTACCTTCAGAATGAGATGAGGAGGGATTTCTTCAGCCAAGGGTGGTGAATCTGTGGAATTCATGAAAGGACACAAAGTTCTGGAGTAACTCTGCGGGTCAGGCAGCATCCCTGGAGAACATGGTTAAGCAACATTTGCGTCAAGACCCTTCTTCAGACTGATAATGGGGGGGGGGGGGGAGAGAAAGAAGAAAGTTAGCTGGGAAAGGGAAGAGGCAGGACAAAATGTGGTAGTTAATAGGTCAACATAGAATATATTTTAAAAGCAGTGGAATTATAAAATAATCCAATTGCAACCTGTTGGTTTAGTTATCAACATGCAGAATGGTGAATCTGTGGAATTCATTGCCACAGGTGGCAGTGGAGGCCAAGTGATTGGTATTTTAAGTTTGGGAGATTGATAGATTCTTGAATAGTAAGGATGTCAAAGGTTACACGGGGAAGGCAGGAGAATGGGGTTGACGGAGATCAGTCACGATCGAATGGCGGAGTAGAATCTATGGGCCTAATGGCCTAATTCTGCTCCAATGTCTTGTGGTCCTCTAGGTTCCTGGCAGAGACAAAGTTTATTAAAACCATGAGACATTTGGACTGTTGTAAAAGTCCTCCAGTGGACAATCTCCACTGCCTCCTAGACATCTTGGGGTAGAGATTAAATAGTAAGTTTATCATTGATAATCACTTTTTGTGCGTTAGAAAAATGTACAGAAAGAAATCAATTATCTTTTGGCCCGAGTTTCAAACCTTAACCTTTCAGTATTCACCAGCTGAGGTGTCTGTGTTTATACCAGGCAGTTTGATGTCAGATGTAGCGTGCCAGTAGGTATAGCGGTCCATATAAAGGGCAGTAGGTTTGGCTGCCCTGCTCAGAGACACACGATACAATAGTTTCAATAGAGACTTCATTGTCACATGTACCATGGCACAGTGAAATGCTTTGTTTTACTTACAATCCAGTAAAATCACACTACTCAAGCACTATCATACATAAAGTGCAAGAGTGCAATAGCTTTACTTTAGATTTTAGAAAATACAGCGCGGAAACAGGCCCTTCTGCCCACCGAGTGCGCCAACCATCAATCTCCGTACACTAGCACTATCCTACACACTAGGGGACAATTTTCCAATTTTATCAAAGCTATTTAACCTACAAATCTGCATGTCTTTGTAGTGTGGGAAGAAACCGGAACACCCTTAGAAAACCAATTCAGTCACAGGGAGAACGTACAAACTCCGTGCGGACAGGGTCCGTAAAAAGGGTCGAACTAGGGTCCCTACAACCCTACCACTGCGCCATCCCTTATCATGATTAATTGTAACCACGTACAGTCTTTACGTTGACCGGATAGCATGCACCAAAAAGCCTTTCACTGCATCTCGGTACACATGACAATAAACTAAACTGAGCTATCGAATCAAATTGCCATGGGTGATTATTCTATTAGAACGTAGGGCACGTTTGGGAAGTAGTAAGAAAACTGTGAACAGGTTTGATCGGCTGTATGTCAGGGAACAGACGCCCCTTAGTGACGGAGAGACTGAGGAGTGATCAAAGGCAACTGGCATTAAAGGCAACCGTACATGGGGAAATGTTTTTAAAGTTGAAAGGAAACAGTGTCAAAGCCAATAGCAAATTTGTTTTTTTTGTACTGTATTTTTGACATAATAAACTACATTTGGATAGCGAATAGAACAGCTGTCTCAGAGATCCAGTGACCAGATGCCCTGGTTTCAATGGTTCTTTATTGTCACATGTACAGAGGTGCAGTGAAATTCCTATCTTGCATACAGTTCAGCAAAGTATTACGGTACACAATCACAGCCCTAGATTACGTGCAAAGTGTACAGAAATAGTCCACAAGACAATATGCAAGCGTGAAGTTAGGGATGGCACCGCCAGAGACCTGGGTTCGATCCTGACCACGGGTGCTGTCTACACGGAGTTTGTACGTTCTCTCTGTGTCTGCGCGATGCTCTGGCTTCCTCCCACATTCCAAACATTTGTAGGTTAATTGGCTTGTATAAATTATCTCGAGTGTGTAGGATAGTACTGGTGCGAATGGGTGATCATTGGTAGGTGTGGGCGCGATGGGCTGAAGGGCCTGTTTCCACACTGTATCCGGAACTAAACTAAAGTCGACCGTTTTTGGTGCTATTTTTCAAAATGTAAGTTGCTTTAAGTGCAGCCGGCCGTAAAGGCCCGTTGTCCTGGTGGGGTTGCAGGGTCGGCCTGGCCAAACAAAGCTGCAGGTGTCCTGCACCGCAGGCCACGACCACTCCGTGAAACTGGTCTTGATCCAGTCGCGCCTCGGTACACGTGACAATAAACTAAACTAAACAACTCCTGCATCGATCAAATTGCCATGGGTGATTATTCTATTAGAACGTAGGCGACGTTTGGGAAGTAGCCCGATCAAGTCGAGACCCAGGCTGCTGCAGGACCTGCGGCGGTGGCCTTGGTTCAGATCCTTGCATCGGCCAGTGAAACGTCGCCCCTCTCCGAGCCCCGACCAGAAGGTAAGACCGCGGTTCCCTTTAGAGGCCGTTTGTTCTTCGCAGCCGCCGCTATCTCTCTCTCTCTACCCTCCCCTCCGTTTCTCCAGTCCTCAGGACGAGCAGGGGCTTAGTTCAGCGGCTTCCCTCTGGAGGCCAGGCTTCCTGGCTCCAAGGCAGGTGTCTGTCTGTGTGGAGTTTGCAGGTTGACAGAGTCTGAAGGATGAGCAAAAGGCAACTGGCATTAAAGAAAACCGTACATGGGGAAATGTTTTGAATGTTGAAAGGAAACGGTGTCAAAGCCAATAGCAAATGTGTTTTTGTACTGTATTCTTCACAAACTACATTTGGATAGTGAATAGAACAGCTACCTCGCAGATCCAGTGACTAGGTGGCCTTCTGTCAATGGCTTAAAGGTCTTTATTGTCATGTACCGAGGTACAATTAAATTATTTTATTGCATATAGTTCATGTAAGTATCACCATAAGTAAGCACAACCCTAGATTAAGTGCAAAGTGCATAGAAATAGTCTACAGGACAATATGCAAGCGTCACGTTAGGGGCGGCGCTATGGCGCACCGGTAGTGTTTCTGTCTCCCAGCGCCAGAGATATGGGTTCGATCCTGACCTCGGGTGCTGCCTGGAGCTTGTATGTTCCCTCTGTGACTGCGTGGGCTTTCTCCTGGTGCTCCGGTTTCACTCCCACACTCCAAAAACCATGTGGGGCTGTAGGTTAATTGGAGTCTGTAAATTGTACAATAGAACTAGTGTACAGGGAAAATGTGGAAACAAAGATGCTGGTCTTTATCTCAGATAAACACAAGGTGTGTGTCTGACCCGCTGAGTTACTCCAGCAATTCAATGCTTTGTCATTGTACAATAAAGTATCACTGGCGGAGTAACCCAGCGGGTCAGGCAGCATCTCAAGAGAACATGGATAGTTAATGTTTTGGGTGGGGGGGGGGGGGGGTGGTGAAGAGTTGGTTGTTCAGTGTCTGGACCCTTCACTCATCCACCCCCACTCCTTACTTTCAGTCTTAAGAAGGGTCCCGACCCGAAACCTTACCCATCCTTTTTCTCCAGAGATGCTGTCTGACGTACTGAGTTACTCCAGCACTTTGTGTCCGTCAACAGGAAGATCGTTGGTTGGCTTGGACTCGGTGGGTCGATCGGCCTGCTGTATCTCTAAAGTCCCCATTAAAAACATAGAAAAATAGATGCAGGAGTTAGCCCTTCGAGCCAGCATTGCCATTCAATATGATCATGGCTGATCATCTAAAATCAGTACCACGTTTCGGCCTTCTCCCCATATCCCTAAATTCCTTTAGCCCTAAGAGCTAAATCTAACTCTCTTGAAAACATCCAGTGAATTGGCCTCCACTGCCTTCTGTGGCAGAGTATGCCAGATTCACAACTCTCTGGGTGAGGAGGTTTTTCCTCATCTCAGTCCTAAATGGCCTACCCCTTATTCTTAAACTGTGACCCCTCGTTCTGGGCTCCCCCAACATCGGGAACTTTTTTTCCTGCATCTAGCCTGTCTACCCTTTAAGAATTTTAAATGTTTCTATAAGATATCATCTCATCCTTCTAAATTCCAGTGAATACAAGCCAAATCGACCCATTCTTTCATCATATGTCTGTCCCGCCATCCCGGGAATTAACCTGGTGAACCTACGCTGCACTCCCTCAATAGCAATATCCTCAAATTAGGAGACCAAAATTGCACACAATACTCCAGGTGCGGTCTCACCAGGGTCCTGTACAACTACAGTAGAACCTTGCTCCTAAACTCAAATCCTCTCGCAATGAAGGCCAACATGTCATTAGCTTTCTTCGCTGCCTGTTGTATCTGCATTCTTACTTTCAGTGACTGATGTACAAGCACAGCTAGGACTCGTTGCACCTCCCCTTTTCATAGTCTGACACCATTCAGACACCGTCTGAAGAAGGGTCTCGACCCGAAACATCTTATTCCTTCTCTCCAGAGATGCTGCCTGTCCCGCTGAGTTACTCCAGCATTTTGTGTCTACGATTTAAACCAGCATCTGCAGTTCTTTCCTACACCATTCAGATAATATTCTGCCTTCCTGTTCTTGCCACCAAAGTGGATAACCTCACAGTTATCCATATTATAGTGCATCGGACATGCATCTGCCCACTCATCCAACCTATCCAAGTCACCCTGCAGCCTCATAGCATCCTCACCGCAGCTCACACTGCCGCCCAGCTTTGTGTCATCCGCAAGATTCCCTCGTCTAAATCATTAATATATTGTAAATAACTGGAGTCCCAGCGCTGAGCCTTGCGGACTCCACTCGGAACAGGTTTGCCCTGTTGTTTGCAGGTCGGGTAGTGGCAGTGACCTGTCAGTGGCGTCCTCACAGCCCTTCCTGGGTGATTCTGTTCCACTCGCTGCTGTTGAAAGGATCCGAGTGAATGTGAACAGGTACAGACTGGCAAGCAAATGGCCGGATATTTGTTTGTGACAACCATTACTGAATTGGGAATAAAGTGAGTGACGCACTGACAACTGCAGACTGACGTTGGTAAATAAAAGTGAAAATCGCTTTCACGAACCGATGAGCCATTAGTGTGTAAGAAGGGACAACAGGCGCTGGTTTAAACCGAAGGAAGACACAAAAAGCTGGAGTAACTCAGCGGGACAGGCAACATCTCTGGAGAGGAGTGGGTGACATTTCAGGTAGAGAAACATTCCTCTTTTGAGGGAGTGATGCAGTCGGTGGGAGTGAGGAGCGTCCATGTGACGGGAGAAGGGAGAATCTGGGGGATGAGAGAAAGGGTGTTCAGGGGAGAGAGCATCCGGGGGGATGGGGGGAGTCTGTTGGGGGGGGGGGGGGGGGAGACGGGGGGGGGGTGGAAGGAGACTGGTGGGTGGATGGGTGGGTGGTGGAGGGAGTGTCGGGATGGGAGGAGGTGGTTAGGGCATTTTCCCAGCATCTGTAGTGTTAACATTCACCAGTGAAAGGGGCAGGGACAAGCTGGCTCCGCTGCCCTCCCTTTCTACTGCACATTCTGGGAACCCTTGACCAGAGGTAGTAAACACATCACACTTTCTCACACACACACACTTCACAAATTCCAGGAGCAGACTTAGGCCATTTAGCACATCAGGTCTACTCTGCCATTCAATCATGCCTGATCTATCTTTGCCTCTCAACCCCATTCATCTGCTTTTGCCCCTCTCTCTCTGACTCAAGAAATTCCTTCTCATCTCCTTTCTCACGGTAAGTCCTTTTATTCTAAGGCTATGGCCTCCAGTCCTCGACTCTTCCACTCAAAACATCTTCCCATTCACTCTATCCAGGCCTTTAACCATTCGGTAAGTTTAATTGAGTTCTTCCCTCATCCTTCTAAATGCCAGTGAGTACAGGCCCAGTGCCTTCAAACGCTCATTTTACTTCGGAGTCACTATACGCCAGGGTATGCTACAAGAGTGCAAGCCGGTGGCAGCCACATGCGGTCGCTCAGCTTGCCTGGGGCTGCTGCCAACCATGCACCCCTACCGAGACATAATGTCAGAAGTAGGGGTAAGCCTGCACGGACTCGGGGAGCCAGGCACCAGGGGCCGGCACCGACTCCTCTCCACTGCCTTCCCACCAGGCACGGGGACCGCCACAGTCCGCTCGTGGGCGGACTAGCGGAGAGTCTGTGCGGGAGTCGTACGGGCCTGCGGGAGCAGGTGTTGACGACCTCCTGCACTCCGCAATTCATGGGGGTGAGGTCTGCTGTAGAAGCCCCAGCAACATTGCAGAGCCTGGGGAAGTCGGCTTGTCGGCTACGTGCAGTAGCGACGGTCGCATGGACCGGTTGGAGCAAATGGTGGAGCGCCTAGTTCAACAAGAACAGGACGGGGACGAACGGTGGTCCCGGGCCTCGGCTACCCACAGCTTTCGGCCACCGAGCATCTCGCCTTCATCCACTGGGAGTGCCAGAAATCTGCAGGAGGTCAAATTCGATGCCGACCCCGACATGCAGGAGGTCGATACTCCAGAGGCAGATGAGGACCTACTGGATGTCGTGGGCAAATTTGCTACTGCGCCTCCGTCGGGGGTGGGGGGGGCACTACATCCAACACTGGCGGGGACGATTCACTTTCTCACCTCACACCAGCTACAGGAACGAGTTCTCAATGACACCATCGATAAATTCAAGCCACCGGAGAATTGTGTTAATCTGAATGTCCCAATGGTCAATGCTCACCTCCAGAAACTCCTGAGACTCCTCTCAACGGGAATCACTGCATACGCCAGGACCCTCGATGGGGAGATCGTGTCCAGTGAGCAGGAGGATGTTCTGGCTTTACTCTGCAGTGCACAGTTTGAGATTAACTGTCTCAGAAAAAGCTCCATCCGGCCCACGCTTCAACCCTAAATTTGCAGGGTTGTGCCGCACATCCACCGCTCCACCACCACATCAGCTGTTCAGGGAAGACCTGCCGAAAAAGGTAAAGGAGATGGACGAGGAGGCCAAAGCCATCGGCCTCATGAAGCCACCTTCATCGAGGACATACGCCTTTTGGCAACAGCCATATACCGCTTGGAAACCTCGCCCACCGGACAGGACATCTCGGGCTAATCCACCGCCACTTCCCCAACAGCAGACCCCTTTTTTAGGGCAAAACCCCTCGGAGGCCCGCCTGGAAAATGCGGCCTCCACCATGTCAAGTCACACAACGTCCCCCCAAACCACCATACATTGACCATGGAGGTAAGGGGGTCTGGTTCTACTAAGCAAGTAGCAATGGTGCCCTCACAAGTAGGGGGACGGTTGCGGGCTTTCAGTGGTGCATGGGATAACATAACTACCGACTCTTTTATTTTACACAGTGTTCGGGGTTATGTCATAGAGTTCATTAACGGTCACCTTCCCCCTACTCAGCATGTCCCTCATCGCACATTTGCGCTCTCTCAAAAACAGATCGAGCAAGGACATGCAGAAACTTTATGGTTGGCAGCCAAAGGGGTGATAGGGAAGACGACACATGAACCCATTGAGTTTGTGTCCAACATCTTTCCTAAAGCCAGAAAAGATGGAGGTTGTCGGATCATCATTGACCTAACTCAGTTGAACACTTTCGTACAATATACCCATTCAAAATGGAAATTCTTGACATTTGTCTGGAAGGGACAGTTATGGCAATATGAAGCTTTACCCAATGGCTTAACCACAGCCCTAGACTGTTTACCACAATAGTCAAACCGATACTGGCTATCCTATGGCAACAGCATTATATCGTCATGGCTTACCTAGACGATATCCTTCTAGTGGGACCAACCCTCCAATTGGCAGAGCTGGCAGTCACAGCAACCAAATCTTTATTCATGACATTAGGGTTTGTTACCCATCCAGACAATCCACATTCACTCCATCTCAAATCGTGGACTATCTGGGCTTTACTATTCACTCTACGAAGCATCTGATGTACAAGATGCGTGTACCACCGTGTACCAGCCTTGCTTGCAAGCCAGGGTGCCGACAAGATGCTTTCGACAAGATGCGTGTACCAGCCTGCCCAGCCTAGGCGTGACCATTGCTTGTACAAGATGCAACTGCTTGTAGCAAGATGCGTGTACAGCCTTTCAAGATGCAGCTTGCTTGCAACTCGGCCCACTGCCCTATCAAACCTTACAACGAGCAAAGATGTCTGCATTACAAGCCAATGCTGGGCACTTTGACAGGCCAATACGGCTACCAATTAAGGCTAATTCTGAGACACAGTGGTGGGTTGACAATATTAGTGCGTGTTCCAAACCCACCATTGCTAGCAACCCGTCAGTCGTGTTACAAACTGACGCAAGCGCTCAAGGCTGGGGTGCAAATGCCACCACATCCAGTTGTGGGGGCAGATGGGATCCTCACGAGTCCACCCTCCTTCAGACACTCGGGATAAATTATTTGGAGATGCTTGGGGCTTCCCGTGGTGTGAGGGCATACTGCCCCAATTTACAGCATTTACATGTCCGCCTTCAAATAGATAATACCACGGTGGTGGCTGACATAAATCATATGGGTGGTATCAGGTCGTTATCTTGTGCCTAATTGGCAGACACCATTTGGCACTGGTGTATTGAAAGAAATATTTGGCTCCCAGCGACCTATCTACCAGGGAAGCTCAACACAGTGGCAGACACCAGGTCATGTGTGTTTAATGATAACATCGAGTGGATGTTGGACCCCCAATTATTTGCTCATATTATAGCTAATTTTGGTACACTAGATATCGACCTCTTTGCGTACAGGTTGAATCATCAGACACCAACGTATGTGTCTTGGGAACCAGACCCTGGGGCAGTGGCTATGGATGCTTTTTCACTCCATTGGGGGAAATGGTTCTGCTATGCATTTCCCCCATTCTGCCTCATCAGTCGGGTATTGCAGAAAATACAACTGGATTCTGCTTCTGGCATATTGATCATGCCCGACTGGCCTACACAGCCATGGTACCCGGTGGTTCTCCAAATAATAATACGTCCGTGGGTTCAAATTGTTCAACACCCCACTTTACTCACTAACTCCATTACGGGGGAAAGTCACCCGTGCCATGGTCACTTAAACCTGTTGGCTTGCAGGTTCTGAAGAGGCCGCTCCAGGAGGCCAGCATATCGGCCAGAGCTATGGACCTCATTTCAGCATCGTGCAGAGTATCAACCCGGCAGCAGTACCTCACCAGATCAGGAAGTGGGAGGCCTACTGCTCCCGAACACATACCACCTACAACTCTGCCACGATCCCTGACGTCCTGCAATTCCTAGTGGGCCTTCATTACGATGAGGGTCTCAGCTACAGTGCCATCAACAGCGCCAGGAGTGCGCTCTCCTCATACCTGAATATAGGTGTGGGCACGCACCATCTGGTGTCCAAATTCATGAGGGGAGTGTTCAACACCAACCCTCCACGACCCTGATACAACATCACATGGGATGTGGGCGTAGTGCTTACACTACTGAGGAACTGGTCCCCTATGACAGGACTACCACTTGACAAGCTCACCCTTAAAGTGGTGATGCTGATGGCACTCACTTCAGCTCAATGAGTCCAGGCCTTGCAGAAGCTTCGGCTGGACCGGATGGTCTCGACTCCTGCAAAGGTGACTTTCTTTGTCGAGGACCTGCTGAAGCAACATAGGCCTGGGGTTTCGGGCTGCAGTTGGAATTCCGGGCATACCCCACTGATGCCACCCTCTGCATAGCCACCCATCTCCGCTATTACATCCGAACAACTCGTACCATCCGGAAGATGGAGCAGGGACTCCTCATCAGCCACCAACAACCACATCACCGGGTGACTGTGCAGAGTATCGCAAGGTGGCTCAGGGTGGTGTTGGGTGCAGCTGGTATCGATACTAACATTTTTAAAATCTCACTAAACCAGGGCTGCATCAGCGGCGAGGGCCATGGAGGTGCCCATGGACCACATCATTGCCACCGCGGGCTGGGCCAGTGAATCGACTTTCCAGAGGTTTTACAATAAACCGGTGGTCGCCCCCGCTACATTCGTGGATGCCGTGCTGAGAGCCGCTCCGTGAATGTTTACTCCCCGAGTAGGGGTTTTGCTTTGTTATTCTTTGTTTTAATAACTGCATTATTTTTCAGCCTGTTCAGTCTGGAATGCATTAACAAACTTCCTCCATCAGTATTGCGGCAGTGTGATAGCATGGACGTTGTCCAGGGCGTGAAATCACAGAAGCTTTGAAGTCTTCGCGAAGTCACTCACGTGACTCCGAAGTAAAATAGTAAGGTTAAGAACTTACCAAGTTTGAAGGTTGATCTTTATGAGCAGTTGCAATGAGGGATTTCGTGCCCTCCGCTCACAACCCTCTATCATAAGGTCAACTGGTCTGTTCTACTTGATTCAATCTTACTATCTCCTTCCATGATATGTTCTGTGATTCCACACCGCTGCTTTGAAGAATGTCGCGCATGCGTGCTGGCGGGGTCTTCACAAAATCCCTCATCGCAACTCCTCATAAAATAAAGATCAACCTTCAAACTTGGTAAGTTCTTGTTTAATCTTACTATTATATGTTAACCCAATCATTCCTGCGATAATTCTTGCAAACCTCTGGACCCGCTCCAAAGGTATTATACCTTTCTCAGATATGGGGCCCAAAACTGCTCACAATAGTCCGTGGTCTGACCAGTGCCTTATAAAGCCTCAGCATCACATCTGTTTTTGTATTCTAGCCCTCACAAAATAAATGGCAGCAATGCATTTGCCTTCCTTACTACTACCAGTTCATCTTAGCTGGCTCCTCCCTCATGTCTCTGTAGTGACCTTTGCTCAACAGAAATACGGACATATCCGATTTAATCTTCTCTCTCTCAAATTTCAGGTTGAATTTTATCATATGAACCAGAGTTAGATAGAGCTCTAGGGGCTAGTGGAGTCAAGGGATATGGGGAGAAGGCAGGCACGGGTTATTGATAGGGGACGATCAGCCATGATCACAATGAATGCCGGTGCTGGCTCGAAGGACCAAATAGCCTCCTCCTGCACCTATTTTCTATGTATGTATGTATCTAGAGTGTCACTCACTAACACAACAATGGTTTATATATACACACACACACACACACACACGGGTGCATAGTTCATTGAAAGTGGCAACACAGGTAAAGCTTTTGGCACATTGGCCTTCACCAGTCAGAGTACTGAGTATAAAAGTTGGGAGGTAGATAAAAATGCTGGAGAAACTCAGCGGGTGGGGCAGCATCTATGGAGCGAAGGAAATAGGCAATGTTTCGGGTCGTAACCCTTCTTCAGACTGATGTGAGGGTGGGGGGGGGAAGGAAGAAATGAAGTGGAGCCAGAGGCCTGAGGGAGAGCTGAGTAGGGGAGGACAAAGTAAGGACTACCTGATAATAGAGAAATCAATGTTCACACCGCTGGGGTGCAAACTGCCCAAGCGAAATATGAGGTGTTACTGCTCCAATTTACAGTGGTCCTCACTCTGGCCATGGAGGAGGCCCAGGAAAGAAAGGTCGGATTTGGAATGGGAGGGGGAGCCACCGGGAGATCCAGTTGATTATTTTGACCCGAAACATTCCTATTTCCTTCGCTCCATAGAAGCTGCCTCACCTGCTGAGTTTCTCCAGCATTTTTGTCTACCTTCGCCACCGGGAGATCCAGTTGATTATTGCAAACCGAGTGGAGGTGTTGGGCGAAGCCTACGCTTTGTCTCACCGATGTAGAGCAACTGACATCTAGAGCAGAGGATGCAATAGATGAGACTGGAGGAGGTGCAGGTGAACAGTCAACATGGATTTGTGCCTGGAAGGTCATGTTTGAGAAACAGTCAACATGGATTTGTGCCTGGAAGGTCATGTTTGACAAACCTTCTTGAATTTTTTGAAGCGGTAACTAGGGAAATTTGATGAGGGTAAAGCAGTGGATGTTGTCTATATGGATTTCAGTAAGGCCTTTGACAAGGTTCCCCATGGAAGGTTGGTTAAGAAGGTTCAATCTTTGGGTGTTAATGGTGGAGTAGCAAGATGGATTCAACAGTGGCTGAATGGGAGATGTCAGAGAGTAATGGTGTATGGCTGTTTGTCAGGTTGGAAGCCGGTGACCAGTGGGGTGCCTCAGGGATCTGTGTTTGGGTCCACTGTTGTTTGTCATGTACATCAATGATCTGGATGATGGGGTGGAAAATTGGATAAGTAAGTATGCAGATGATACTAAGATAGGTGGTGTTGTGGATAATGAAGTAGATTTTCAAAGACTACAGAGAGATTTGGGCCATTTGGAAAAGTGGGCTGAAAGATGGCAGATGGAGTTAAATGCTGTTAAGTGTGAAGTGCTACATCTTGGCAGGACAAATCAAAATAGGACGTACATGGTAAATGGTAGGGAATTGAGGAATGCTGTGGAACAGAGGGATCTAGGAATAACTGTGCATAGTTCCCTGAAGGTGGAATCGCATGTAGATAGGGTGGTAAAGAAAGCCTTTGGTGTGCTGGCCTTTATAAATCAGAGCATTGAATATAGGAGTAGGGAAGTAATGTTAAAATTGTACAAGGCATTGGTAAGACCAATTCTAGTATGGTGTACAATTTTGGTCGCCTAATTATAGGAAGGATGTCAACAAAATAGAAAAGAGTACAGAGGAGATTTACTAGAATGTTGCCAGGGTTCCAGCAACTATGTTACAGAGAAAGGTTGAACAAGTTAGGTCTTTATTCTTTGGAGCGCAGAAGGTTAAGGGGGGGACTTGATTGAGGTCTTTAAAATGATGAAGGGGATAGACAGAGTTGACGTGGATAAGCTTTTCCCATTAAGGGTAGGGAAGATTCAAACAAGAGGGCATGACATGAGAATTAAGGGACGGAAGTTTAGGGGTAACGTGAGGGGGAACTTCTTTACTCAGAGGGTGGTGGCTGTGTGGAATGAGCTTCCAGCAGAAGTGGTGGAGGCAGGATCGATTTTAACATTTAAAAGTAAAGTGGATAGGTATATGGACGTGAAGGGAATGGAGGGGTATGGTCTGAGTGCAGGTAGATGGGACTAGGGGAAAACAAATGGTCGGCACGGACTGGAAGGGCCGAGAGGGCCTGTTTCCGTGCTGTAATTGTTATATGGTTATAACCTCTGCCGCACCTGAAAAGACTGCTTGGGTCCTTGAATGGAGTCAAGGGGGGAGGTAAAACGACAAGTGTCGCACTTATTGCGGCTGCAAGGGAAAGTGCCCGGAGGGAGGGTGATTCGGGTGGGAAGGGACGAATTGGGAGGTCATGTTGCAGTTATGTAAGATGTTGGCGAGGCAGCATTTTGGATATTGTGTTCAATCCTGGGCATGTTTTAGGAAAGATGATGTCAAGCTGGGAAGGGTGCTGAGAAGATTAACGAGGATGTTGCCATGACTCAAGGGCCTGAGCAAAACGAAGAGGTTGACCAGCGAGACAAATGCAGGCAGGTGGGACTAGTGTAGATGGGGCACGTTGAGCGGAAGGACCCGTTTCCACGCTGTAAGACTCTAACATACAGCCACCACATTGGGCCATCCATACACACACACATCCCAGCATCTACAAAGTGTTTATATATCCCACAGTGGAGCAGGTTTAAACCTTGCTGCCCGCGTGGAGTTGCCGGCGCGTCTTCATGTGGGACAACTGAGTGAACGGCTTCCCGCACTCGGTGCAGGGGAACGCCGCCCCCTGGTGTGGACCCACTGGTGGGCCTTGAGGTCGGACCGCCGGGCGAAGCTCTTGCCGCATTGGGGGGGGGGCAGGGGAAGGGCCGCTCCCTGGTGTGGACCCGCTGGTGAATGGCCAGGGTGGACCCTCGATTGAACGCCTTCCCGCAGTGAGAGCAGGTGAATGGACGGGGCCGTGTGTCTGCAGCTGGGACAAGTGAGTGAAGACCTTCCCGCACACGGAGCAGCTGAACGGCCTCACCTGGTGAGCAGGCTGTTGGGACGGCTGAACCCGCACTGAGCAGGTTACCCCAATACAGTAACTACCATGCCACAGCTGTACATATTCCACAAATCCCCGCCCCCTCCAAAAAAATCAATATCAGGAGTAATACTTGCTTCTACTGAATTTGTGAGAAAACATTTATTTTAAAAAATCACAGCATTTATTTATTTCTTCAACTCTTATTTCTTTACGCAGACAAGGCGGCCTGACGATACAGGAAACCATGATGTGGACCGTTCTCTAGTAACGTTGGTGGGGGGGGAGGGGGGGGGGTACGGGAGGTGGAGATTGTCTATACTCATGATCCCTCTTTCCTCCTCTCATCCTTCCTTCTATGTTGCCGTCAGAAGACTTGTGGTGTTACTCTGCACTCTGTGATTCCGTGTGGCCGGGCTTCAATCCTGCAGGACAGAACATTACGCAGTGTGAGTCTTTGGCAACAACAGCACTGCAATATCAGCCCCACTTCCAGCTCCCACCAGACCACCAGTCACATCTCCCACAGAGACTAATATCTCCGCAACTCCTCGGTTCCCTCATCCCTTCCCACCCAAACCTCCCCTCCCCTCCCCAGGTACCCTCCCCTGCAAAGGCATCTATCTATATACCTCCTCCCTTGCCTCCAGCCAGAGGCCCCAGCAGTCCTTCCAGGTGACCAGAGGTTCACATGTACCTCCTTTAACCTCGTCTACTAATCTGGTGTTCCCAATGTGGCCTCCTTTACATCAGTGAGACCAAATGTAGACTTGCCAGCGGTTTCGCTGAACTATTGCCCTTCCCATTCCCACTCTGTCCTTTTTGTCCTGGACCCCTCCATTGCAGTGAGAGGCTATGTGCAAATTGGAAGAACAGCACCACATATTTTGCTTAGGTAGCTTACAACCAAGTGGTAAGAACATTGAATTATCTAATTAGGATAACCAGTTCCGCAAGTTCGTAATGAAGTATCCCTCTTGGGATATTAAGGGATTGGACAGGCTAGATGCAGGAAGAATATTCCTGATGTTGGGGGGGGCGGGGGGTTTAAGAATAAGGGGTCATGACAGAGGTGAGGAAAAACTTTTCCACCCAGAGAGTTGTGAATCTGTGGAATTTTCTGCCACAGAAGGCAGTGGAGGTCATTTCACTGGATGTGTTCAAAAGACAGTTAGATTTAGCTCTTAGGGCTAATGGAATGAAGGAATATGGGAAGAAAGCAGGAACGGGTACTGATATTGGATGATCAATGATGATCATATTGAATGGCAGTGCTGGCTAGAAGGGCCGAACGGCCTACACCGGCACCTATTTTCTATGTTTCACTAGGTTTCTATACCGACACATGCCAACAATTGGCATATCAGAGAACCTACCAGCCTGAGGTAATCTGTTGCTGGTCCCGATTCTCCTGCCTTCTCCCTGTAACCTTTGACTGGTTCTTGATTAGTAAAGATATCAATCTTCACATTAAAAATACACAAAGACTTGATCTCCACATTTTAAATAATTTTGAACAAAAATGTGTCCTCAAAGTGCCTGATAATACTTCAACCCACCCTCCTCCCCCCCCTTTACCCACTATCCATATCCTCTTCCCACCCCCCACCCACCACCTCTCGCTTCCAGTGTTCTCACTCCCCAACTACTACCAGTCTGAAGAAGGATTCCGGTGCAAAATGTCGCCTATCCATGTTCACCATAGATGCTACCTGATCTGCCGAGTTATTCCAGCATTGTGTCTTTCAAAAGCTTTTTTTGTAAACCAGTATCTGCAGTTCCAGGTTTCTGTCAATTGAAGCAATTGCTTGTCACTTTCAGCAGCCACTTATGGTGAAACTGACAGACTGTGTTTCTGATTACTGTAGGGTGGCTACCTGGAAACATTTTTTCCAAGACAGCTTTTTCTCCTGCTTGCCAATTTCCAAAGAATCCTTTAAGTGGCTCTCTGGTTCACAATCAAAATCATATTTTAACTAATTATTCAGGGTAATACAGAAAACACTCTCTAAACAATCGTATCCTATTCACGATGTATAGCAGACCTACCTGTACACTCATAAATTTGCATTGATATAAATGACACCTCATATTGATGAGATCAGATCAAAATCTCACATCGATTGGGCAGTCTAAGAACTTTTGCAATGATATAGCATTAGTATTCCAGCATCTCCATAGGATGGACGAACAGCTCCATCCAAGACCACAAGAAATTGCAGAGAATTGTGGACGCAGCCCAGACCATCATGCAAAACAACTTCTCTTCCATTGAGTCCATCTACATTTTATGTTGCCTCAGCAAGGCCACCAACATAATCAAAGACAAGTCTTACCCCGGTCACTCCCTCTTCTCCCATCTGGCAAGAGGCACACCTCCAGATTCAGGGATAGTTTCAGGCTGTTAACAGGCAACTGAACCATCCTCACACCAGAGAGAAAGAGAGCAGTCCTGACATATTATCTACCTACATCAGTGAGACCAAATGTAGACTCATCAACTGTTCAACTATTGCCCTTCCCTTTCTGTCCTGGGCCCCCTCCATTGTCAGTGGGATGTTATATGCAAATTGGAAGAATAGCACCTCATATCTGGTGTTTGGAGACCCTCGGACTATCTTTAAATGGAATTCATCTTGCACCAAACGTTATTCCCTTTAACCTGTACCTGTGGACAGCTTGATTGTAATCATGTATTGCATTTCTGCTCACTGGATAACACGCAAAAAATAGCTTTTCACTGTACCTCAATACACATGACATCAAAAACAAAACTAAACACGAGTTCTATCCTACACACTAGGGGCAAGTTTACAGAGGCCAATTAACCTACAGACCTGCACTTCTTTGGAATGCAGGAGGAAACCAGAGCACTGTCACAGAGAACTTGTAAACTCTGGAATTCCCTGCCACAGAGGGCAGTGGAGGCCGAGTCACTGGATGGATTTAAGTTAGAGAGTTAGATACAGCTCTAGGGACTAGTGGAGTCAAGGGATATGGGGAGAAGGCAGGCATTGATAGGGGACATGATCACAATGAATGGCTCGAAGGGCCGAATGGCCTCCTCCTGCACCGATTTTCTATGTTTCTTGTCATAGCAGCCACATCACAGGAACAGGTCCTTTGGCCTTACTCACCCATGCTGACCCTTGGCATTCCGTCCCAATTTCCTGCACTTGGCCAGCATTCCACTAAACCCTTCCTCTCTATCTATTTGTCACTGTCACTTGTTGGACTTGCTGGTGTGATGTTTAAATGCCCTATGTACGCACCCACACAGTTAAAAACATTCTCTCCAGTGTGAGCCCGTCTATGCCTCAACAGGTTGGACGACCGAGTGAATCCTTTCCCACACTCGGAGCAGGTGAACGGCGTTTCTCCAGTGTGAACCCACTTGTGTGTCACCAGGTGGGATGACTGAGTGAACCTCTGCCCACACTCCAGACAGATGAATGGCTTCTCCCCGGTGTGAATGCGCTTGTGTATCGCCAGATAACTTGAACGAGTGAACCCCTTTCCACACTCAGGACAGCTGAACAGTCTGTCCCCGGTGTGAACACGATGGTGTCGCAGAAGGCTGTATGACTGAGTGAAGCCCTTCCCGCACTCAGAGCAGGTGAAGGGCCTCTCCCCGGTGTGATTTCGCTGGTGCAGCAGCAGGTTGGACGACCAAAGGAATCCTTTCCCACATTCCAAGCAGGTGAATGGCCTCTCTGCAGAGTGAATCCGCTGGTGCCTCAGCAGGTTGGACGACTCGGCGAATTCCTTCCCACAATCGGCGCAGCTGAAACTCTGTTCACCCAAGTGCACCCGCCCATCGTTCACCAGGTCACTGCCCGGGTGAATTCCGTTCCACACCCGAATTAGGTGACCAGACTCTCCCTGGAGTAAATCAGTCGATACCTCATCTGATCTGAAGACTGAGTGAACCTCTTCAGGTTCTTGGAGCAGTGTGTGATATTTACCCGTGTGAACGCCAGTTCCATCCGCTGCCACTCCAAAATTGGCCATGGAAGGTCTGCAAACCCTCCACCAGCTGCCGATCCGTCAGCCGTGGACTGTGCGCAGCGGGAATCAATGGCCGTCTGGTCACCCACAATGCCAAGCGGGAGAGAAACCGCTCTGTTCCCACAGCGCGCCTGCGCCACCCCGTATTCAGGCCCACGCCGGGCGGGGCGTCCCGGAGCCTCTGGCTGGCGGCAAGGGACCGGCTGCTTCCCACTGCAGTAATCGGCTGTGTTTGCAGGGCTCGGAACAATGGTCCCCCTGACGGCGGCGCCACGAGTCCGGACTCGGCCCCGGTTAAACCCGCGTCCCGGCGCTCGGCTCCGAGCCGCCGCTCAACTTCTCCCCGGAGGCCCGCGCGTGTGGCGTCACGTCCGGCATCCGACCGGCTGCGCCCTGGGCGCACGGTCATCAGGTGGGTTCTGGGTAACGTAGTCCAATGCCGGCTGCTGGGAAAGTTGCATTTAATTAGCGCCTTCCACTGCTTTACGGCGTCGTCGTGGGTTGTAATAATATATATACACGCATAATATAAGCCCCCACATACAACAACGTGACTGCAACAGGATTTCTGATGTTGACTGAGGAGTAAACGTTGTTACACAAAATGCTGGAGAAACTCAGCGGGTGCAGCAGCATCTAAGGAGCGAAGGAGATAGGCGACGTTTCAGAAGAAGGGTCTCGACCCGAAACGTCGCCTATCTCCTTCGCTCCTTAGATGCTGCTGCACCCGCTGAGTTTCTCCAGCATTTTGTGTAACCCTCGATTCTCCAGCATCTGCAGTTTCTTCGTTAACAGTAAACGTTGTTAATGGGACCTGCATAATAATAGCCACAGCTTTGATTAAAACAAATGCTGCTGCTGATCCTTTGTATTCACTTAACCATATAACAATTACAGCACGGAAACAGGCCCTCTCGGCCCTTCCAGTCCGTGCCGACCATTTGTTTTCCCCTAGTCCCATCTACCTGCACTCAGACCATACCCCTCCATTCCCTTCACGTCCATATACCTATCCACTTTACTTTTAAATGTTAAAATCGATCCTGCCTCCACCACTTCTGCTGGAAGTTCATTCCACACAGCCACCACCCTCTGAGTAAAGAAGTTCCCCCTCACGTTACCCCTAAACTTAAGTGTTTAATTGTCAGATGTCTGTCCCGAAAAGGAACAATGAAATTCTCACTTGCAGCAGCACAATAGATTTGTGAACATAGTACTCTGTAAACACCACAATAAACGATATATAGGGGGACCTCATTCAAACCTACCAGATGATGAAACCTGACACTGTGGAAGACACAGACCCTCTAACATCTAGAATCTTCCACTACTATTTTTCCACATTATACTCCATCCTCCCGTTTGTGAGCACATCCCTGGGTGTACGCAGCCCAGCCCATCACTCAAACCAACCTCCTTTGCACTGATGACATCTACATTTCACGCTTCTCAGGCAAGGCCGCCAGTATAATCAAGGACCAGTCTCACCCACTCCCTGTTCTATTAGGGAAAAGGTACAAAAATGTAAAGATGTATCAACTCCACATTCAAGGACAGTTTCTTCCCAGGTGTTATTGGATAATTGAGCTATCAGATTCTATCACTAACTAGAGAGCGGTCCTGACCTACCACCTATCTAATTGAAGACTCTCATACTATCGGTAATTGGACTTTCTCTTGCACTAAGCGTTATTCCCTTTATCCTGTATCTGTACACTTTGACGACTTGATTGTAATCACATATAGTCTTTTCAGTCACTGGGTGGCATGCAACAAAAAAGGTTTTCACTGTTACTCAGCACACATGACAATAATTAAACAAATAAACTCCGCCACTTCTTTGCACCCAATTCATTCATTCAGTCAGATGGGAAGTCCACAGAGCCTCGGGTGGGCTGGTCGTCTGTGCGGTGGTTCATTGTGTTGTCGAGCTCACATTGATTTCCCCCCAGCCGGCAGATGCCCGCATGGCCGTTGATTAAACCCATGGCCCAGCTCTGACTCACCGCTCATGGAGACCCGCATGGCGTGGCTTGTGGCGTCACATCTGGCCGTTTGGTTTCAAGGTAATGCAGTTTTCCTATAACAGTTCTCAAAATTGCACTTCAAAAACACCTTGCAGTGCTTTACGAACTGTAATGGTATTCATTTAAAAAGTGGTAAGCACAGCAAGTTCCCCACCACACCCCCACAACCGTTGTACGATCTTTAAACGGACTCTACTAAACTTTGTTTTGCACTAAAGGTAATTCCGTTTATTCTGTATCTGTACAGTGGGGCAACTTATAAGTAGCTTATAATGATGCCATGAGAATTTTAATTAAGAGACCTTTATGGTGTCGTGCAAGTGAAATGTTTGTGGCTGCAGGATTCAATACTTTACAAACTGTCTTAAGAAATCTTATGTACAAATTTATTTACCGGATTAATGACTCTGAAAATGAAATAATCTTGACCTTATCAAACAGGTTAGCACTACACGCTACCAATCTCAGCTGCAGAGACATTGGTATAGTTGTCGCCTTGTAGGCCACATTTTTTTTAATTCTTGATCTTAAACCATGGATTATGCTTTTGAATGTAATTTATTGTGCTTTTGTAAGTAATTTACTGTGCTTCTGTATGTAATTTATTGTGCTTTTGCATGCAATATCTGGACCTTGAGTCTAATAAAGTTAATCATAATCATGTACAGTCTATCATTTCACTGATTGCATAGCACGCAACAAAAAAGCTATTCACTGTATCTCAGCACCCATGATAACAATAAACGAAACAAATACATTCTTCATAGTGTCCACTCGCTCAGTTTAGTCAAATACCTTCCTGCATCTGCATATTTAAGATGAAGAATAGAAATGTATCTCCAATTCTAGGAGTGAACCTGTTTTTGTCTCATCATCAGACAAATGAATGAATCAGTTCATGCAACTGAAGTACAGGGTGATATCTACCTGTGTGAACCCACAGGTCAGTAAGAAAGACAACTGAATTAATTTGCTTCTTCATTCAAATGTTGCCATAATTGCACATCTGTAGCAATGAGATCTCCGTAGGCTCATCTGTCAGTCTGCGATCAACAGAGTTCTCTGTATAAAAATATCAAGGGGTTGTGGAAAGGCCAATGGAATAGTATGACTGAAGTAAATGATCAGAATGGATTGAGAGTATCTAAAGACCCACTTGCAGTTTGTATTCCCTCCAGCCACAACTTCTTGTATCAGATGGAATAATTCAATGATCTGGTAGCTATGAGAAGTTTCTCTCTATCTGCTAAGAACTTTACATTTATTTGGGTCCTTGTCCCGTCTCAAGCTGCCAATGGGAGTCAGGCCTACTCCGGGCGGGGAGTCCTAGGAGCTTTGGGTGGGTTGGTCGTCAGTGCAATGGCTTGCTGTGCTGTGGGGATCACCGATTCTCCCCCGTATTGCAGGTTAATTGGCATGTTTATAATCACACTTTTGTGTGGGCAGTGGATGAGAAAGTAGGATAACATAGAACTAGTGTGAGAGTAATCGATGGTCAGCGTGGGCTCAGTTTACCGAAGGGCCTGTTTCTCATCGGGCAAGAGGTAATGTGCAAACGCTTTTTCCAGCATAACAACATCAAATCAAATTCACATTTATTGTCACATGCACCAATTAAGGTACAGTGATATTTGAGTTACCATGCAGCCATACAATTAAAAGAACACAACACAATAAAAAAAAAGGAGAGAACATAAACATCCACCACAGTGATCACTGTGATAGAAGGCAATAAAGTTCAGTCAGTCTTCCTCCTTTTGTTCACCTGTGTATGGGGCCTTGACCCTCTGCAGTCGCCGTTACAGACGGCCCGATGTGCAAGCCCTCTCGTCGGGATGATCGAAGCTCCGACGTCGGGATGAATGGAACACACTCCGCGGCTTGGAGTGCCCGAATCGGTACTTTCTTACCGCAGGCCGCGGCTTCTCGATGTTATAGGCCGCAGGTAGGCCAGCAGTCGGAGCTCTTCTCCGGCGATCCCCAGCAAGGGATCCCTGGCTCCAGGATGATAAAGTCCACTCCACACCTGCTGTTAGAAGCTCCGCAGACCGTGGCTTCACGATGTTGAAGTCAGCAGACCGACGGTCGGAGTCTTTCTTCTGGCTCCGCGGTGGAAGTCCGCGCCGTGCCGGATACTGAAGCTCTGGGCTAGTCTCCGGGAAAGGCCGCATCAATCCAAGTTGTTAGGCCGCGAGGGAGGCGAAAATGCGACTACGAGAAAGGTTGCATCTCCGTCGAGGTAAGTGACTGGAAATGATTTCCCCCTATTGCCCCTCACCTAAATCATACATTTAGACATACTAAAAAAGGGAAAAAAATTGAAATGACTGACAGACTGCTGGCTCGCAGTGCCACCCAATCACCCTTCCTTTTTAAGACTGACCAACACTGAACACAGTTCTCCAAACACTTTTGCAGCCAGGAATATTCTGTATACCACATGTACATGGTGCAAGAGAGGTTGCAGACTCTCTGAATATTTGCAGAGGCAGCTCCTCAAAGTCTGATTGCACAGCAGGCCCAATCTTCTGTTCTCTGGGCATCCAATGCTGAGGTGAGGATGGGAGGGAGGTTAGTGGGTGGGGGTAGGGAGGTTGGTAGGTTGGTCAGTGGTTCTCTTGGTTGGTTTACTGCTGTGTCTGGCTAATCTGTCCCTCCCTGGCCACTGCTTGGGCCTGAGTGTTTCTAAGATGAAAATAACAATGTTTTGGTTTGATATTTTTATGGTATATTTCTTTATTTAAGATAAATGTCTACTTACTGTTGTGCTTGCGCTGTCATTTTGTACTGTAAATAAACTTCCATCTGTTTAGAAAAAATGTGGTCTCACTGACATTTTTTAATACTGTAAGAAACACCCCAGCTCAGGACCCTGCCCAATGAAGGCCAATGTACAAGAGACAGGTCGAGAGTGTTTTGGTTGTGTTTCGAGTATTTCATTTGCACCAGAAAATATTTCTTACTGCAGCTTTACAGGCACAATAACATAACACAACTTGAAAATGCAATAGTTAATACAATACATTTTCATTAATTCTACATAATTAGGCATAATAGTGTAAACAAAAGTATGCATTGCAACCTAGATAAAGTTCATTGCAGATTATAGCTGAGGTGGGGTCGTGTAGTGTCCAGTTTACACCAAGGTGTCTCTTCACTTTCTTGATGGCTTCTCAAGTACCTGGAAGTCGGGGCGACTCTGGACCGACGGGACAGCGGCCCAGAGCAGCGGCGGCCCACAGCCAGCAGGAAGAATAAGCGTCAACCCCATCTCAACTCCATCTGCCCCGCCAGGCAACCGACAACCCCGGACCGACCTCAACAAAGTACTGAGTAAAGGGTCTGAATACTTATGTAAATGTGATATTTCAGTTATTTCCTTTTAATTACTTTGCAAACATTTCTAAACACCCGTTTTTGCTTTTTTATTATGGGGCAGTGTGTTTAGATTTATGTTAAATAAATGAATTTAATACATTTTAGAATAAGGCTGTAACGTTACAAAATGCGGAAAATGTGAAGGGTCTGAATACTTTCTGAATGCACTATATACTGCTCACAATATATTCCCCTTTATCTATTGTATTTGAGTTTGACTTGATTGTGTTTAGTTCCAGTGACATAACAATAATAAACAATATTAAACCTAAATCAAAGCTGGAAGAGAGTTTGATTACTAATCAGGGCGACTGTCACGACAGTTGAAACATATAAGATTGTTAAGGGCTTAGACACACTAGAGGCAGGAAATATGTTCCCGATGTTTGGAGAGTCCAGAACCAGGGGCCACAGTTTAAGAATAAAGAGTAAGCCATTTAGAATGGAGACGAAGAAACACATTTTCTCACAGAGAGTGGTGAGTGTGTGGAACTCTCTGCCTCAGAGGGCGATGGAGGCAGGTTCTCTGGATGCTTTCAAGAGAGAGCTAGATAGGGCTCTTAAAAATAGCAGAGTCAGGGGATATGGGGAGAAGGCAGGAACAGGTTACTGATTGGGGATGATCAGCCATGATCACATTGAATGGCAGTGCTGGCTCGAAGGGACAAATAGCCTACTCCTGTACCTATTGTCTATTGTCTATTGACAGTCAGAATGGATACTGATGGGTGCATCCACTGAGGCAATATGGGTAAAGCTCATAAATAAGAACGTTAAAAATCACTGATATTAAAAAGACACATAGATCTGGAGCAACTGAGTGGGTCAGGTAGCATCTCTGGAGCACATGGACAGATGACGTTTCGAATCGGGACCCTTCTTCAGACTGATGCGTCTGCCTGAATCGAAACATCACCTAACATGTTCTCCACAGATGCTGCCTGACCCACTGAGCTACTCCAGCAACTTATGGCGTTTTGTGTAAACCAGCATCTGCTGTTCCTTCTTTCCTGGTTTGGTCAAGAACCCTGTACTTACAACTGGGACTTGAAAATGGCACCAAACTGGCATCTCCGTATATTGCCTCAGTGTACCGGCCCCTATACACTTGTACTGTATCTGAGATGCTTATCTAAGATTAACTAAGTGCTTATTGATGGTGAATCTTGTACTGAACTGTATACAAAAATTAATTTAATTGTACTCTAGGTACACGTGACAAATGAAGTATCATTGAACCATTAAATCACAATATTATTGTACTATTGGTTTCCCAATAGCTAGCAGGAAAGATATCAAATCTACCGTAGTTCTCTTGTACCTCCTCCAACTTAATCAACTGTATCCGCTGTTCCAGGTGTGGACTCCCATATATCGGCGAAACCAAGTGCATGCTCGAGGATTGTTTCGCTGATCACCTCCGCTCAGTCTGCCTAAATCTATCAGATCTCTCGGTTGCTAAACACTTTAACTCCCCTCCCATTCCCACACTGACCTGTTTGTCCTGGGCCTCCTACATTGTCAGTGAGGCCCAGCACAAATTCGAGGAACAATACCCCATTTTTCGTTTGGGCTGCTTACACCCCATGAATATTGACTTCTCTAACTTAATTACCTTTTCCTTGCCTCTCTCTCCATCCCTCCCCCCTCCAAGTTCACCGACTAATTTGACTGTCCTCGTTTACATTTTATCTGTGACTGGCAAGTTGAAATGTGACTGGCAAGTTGGATTAAAGAGCTCTGACTCAGGGATAAAGGGTGGAATCATGCTTGGACTCAGAGGCCAGCAGGGCCTCACGTCCCACTGCAGGAGGCATCCAGGGAGACTGGGTACAAAGTCGCTGAGGCTGAGGGAGACACAGACTGTGTCACTGATTGACTCAGTGTAAACAGATCCTGCGATGGAAGGAGACACAGATCCTGAGATTGAGGGGACAACAGACCCTGAGACTGAGGGAGTCTGGCAGAAACAGACACGCTAACCCCTGGAGTTTTCCCACTGAGGCTCGGTGACCTCCCATTTTCACACATTTGACAGTTTGTCATGTTCCTGCCAGTCTGTTCAGCCAGTCACTTCACAGCCGCCTCACATCGAGTTCATAAAGAAAGATATATATACAATTGATGATGATTAGAATTGTTCCTCCAACAATTGTTCCTCCATACAATTGATGATGATTAGAATTGTTCCCCCCCCCCCCAACAACCAGTATCCAAAACTGGACGCGATGAACAACAGCACCAACTGCAGAATCCACGAACCCGCTAGTGTCTCAGCAGCTGGAGCGTTAAGCCACCCTGGGCATGTGCCATGGACTCAAACCTTCTCATCAGCGTGCGTCCGTCGGTGTCTTATCAGGTGGGAAGACTGAGCAAATCCTTTCCCACACTCTGAGCAGGTGAACGGCCTCTCACCTGTGTGAACCAGCTGGTGAATGCGCAGTTTAGATGACTGTGTAAATCTCTTCCCACATTCAGAGCAGGTGAACGGTCTCTCCCCCGTGTGAACACGCTGATGAGTCAGCATCTTGGACGACCGTGTAAATCCCTTTCCGCACTCGAAGCAGGTGAAGGGTCTCTCCCTGGTGTGAACCCACTGGTGGTTCTTCAGGCTGGATGCCCACTTGAATCGCTCCCCACACTCGGAGCAGTCAAATGGCCTCTCGCCGGTGTGTATTCGCTGGTGTGACAACAGGTGGGATAACCGAGAGAATCCCCTCCCACAGTCAGAGCAGGTGAATGGCCTCTCCCCGGTGTGTGTTCGCTGGTGTCTCTGCAGGTCAGTTAACTGACTGAATCCCCTCCCACAGTCAGAGCAGGTGAATGGCCTCTCCCCGGTGTGTGTTCGCTGGTGTCTCTGCAGGTCAGTTAACTGACTGAATCCCCTCCCACAGTCAGAGCAGATGTGATGCTTCTCCTTGGGGTGAACCTGCTTTTGTCTCATCATCAGACGACTGAATTAATCAGTTCATGCACCTGAAGTACAGAGTGATAGCTCCCTGTGTGAACCCACGGGTCAGTAAGGAAGACAACTGAATTAATTACTTTGCTTCTTCATTCAAATGTTGCCATAATTGCAACTCTGCAGCAATGAGATCTGTAGTAGCCGTCAATCTGTGACAAACAGAGTTCTCTGCATGAAAATAACAAGCAAAGATCCTAGTTCGCTATAGGATCTTTGATAACATGCGGTTGTGGAAAAGACAATAGAATATTATGACCGAAGTGATCAGAACGGATTGAGAGTTTCCAAAGACCCACAACTCTCTTTCCCACAACACTTGCAGTTTGTATTCCCTCCAGCCACAACTTACTTCTTGTATCAGATGGAATAATTCAATGATCTGGCAGCTATGAGACGTTTCTCTCGATCTGCTGGGAGCATCTGGTCCTTGTCCCGTCTCCAGCCGCCACTGGGAGTCAGGCCTACTCCGGGCGGGGAGTCCGTGGTGCTGCGGGTGGGTTGGTCGCCAGGGCAGCGGCTCGCGGTGTTGTGGGGATCACATTGATTCTCCCCCGAGCCGCAGACGCTGCCCGGCCCCGGTTAAACCCGCGGCCCCCGGCCTCGGCCTCGATTAAACCCGCGGCCCGGCCCCGACTCGCCGCCCGCTCACGGAGACCCGCACTGAGTGACTCGTGGCGTCACGTCCGGTGCGCGGCGCATGCGCGTTGGAACGTCGTCCGCCGGAAGCAGCCGCCAAAGCTGCATTTAAAGAGCGCCTCGCACTGTTTGGTAAAAAGGGAATTGTAATAAATATCAGAAATAGGATGGTGACCAGGGTAGCACAGCACCAGCGACCCAAAGAAGGATCTCGACCAGAAACATCACCCATTCCTTCTCTCCAAAGATGCTGCCTGTCCCCCTGAGTTACTCCTGCATTTTGTGTCTATCTTCAGTTTAAACCAACATCTGCAGTTCCTTCCCACGCACCCAATTTTGATCATGACCGTGGGTGCTGAATGTGTGGATTTTCCACTTATCCCAGTGCTTGTGTGGGTTTCCTCTGGGTGCTCCGGTTTCTTCCCACATCACAAATATATGCAGGATTGCAGATTAATTAGCCTTTTTTTTTATCATAGCAGCTTGTGTGTGGTCAGTGGATGATATAACATAGTATATTGTGTGTGGTCAGTGGGAATAACATTGAACTAATGTGAAAGAGTGATCGATGGTCAACGTGGCTTGGTGTGCCACATGTATATGGGATGTTGCAGCAACTCTTTGGATATTTAAAGGGGCTACTCCTCAAATTCCGATTGCACTTCAGCCCCACTCTTCTGTTCTTTGCGCATCCAGTGCAGAGGTGAGGGTGGGAGGGAGGTTGGTGGGTTGGTCAGGGGTTCTCTTGGTTGGTTTACTGCCGGGCCTGGCCAAGCTGCCCCTCCGTGGGTGCTGCACGGGCCTGCGTGTTTCTAAGATGAACATAACAATGATTTGGTTTGATATTTTTATGTATATTCCTTATTTAAGATAGGTGTCTACTTTCACTGTGGTGTTTTCACTGTCATTTTGTACTATAAATGAACTTACCTCTGTTTAGAAAAAAATGTAGCCTCACCGATGTCTTATATTATTGTAGCATGCACCCCAGCTTCTATACGCAGAACCCTGCTCAATGAAGGCCAATGTACAAGAAACAGGTGGAGAGTATTTTGTTGTGTTTCGAGTGTTTCATTTGCACCAGAAACCGAACAATGAAAATATTTTGTTACTGCAGCTTTACAGGCACAATAACATAACAACACAACATGAAAATGCAATAGTTAATACAATAAATTTTCATTAATACTACACAACTAGGTATAATAGTGTAAACACAAGTACGCAGTGCAACCTAAACAAAGTCCATTGCTGAGGTGGAGTCGTGCAGTGTCCGGTTCACCCGGACACAAAGTGTCTCTTCACTTTCTTGATGGCTTTCTCAAGGCTGTACCTGCAATTCATATATAACTTTGTATTGACAGAATTGAACAGATCACACCAACCAGACTTCAAGTTCAAGTTTGCTTTAAAGTTCAAGTTCGCAGGAACGGGGTACTGATTGTGGATGATCATCCATGATCACAGTGAATGGCGGTGCTGGCTCGAAGGGCCGAATGGCCTACTCCTGCACCTATTGTCTATTGTCACATGCACCAATTAAGGTACAGTGATATTTGACTTTCCATCATTGACACCATCAACACCACACTGCCTCGGAAGAGCAGTCGACTTAATCAGTGATTATTATAATCATTTCATGTCCCTTCTCTCTGGAGATCCCGTTGTAAACCAGCGTCTGCAGTTCCTTGTATTAACATAATCAAAGACCTCTCCCACCCATGAGTCATTCCTTTTTCTCCCCGCTCATGTCAGGCAAAAGGTACAGAATCTTGAAAGCGCACACCACCAGACTCAGGAACAGCTTCTTCCCCTATGTTATCAGGCTTCTGAACAGTATATTCCACAAGCCACAGTGCTGTGAAAGTCACCTTTTCCCCATTGTGGACATTGGACTTTGGTTTTGGAACTGATGCACTACACATTCTATATTTTGCTATATTCTGCTCACAATATATTCACCTCTATCTATTATATTTGAGTTTGGCTTGAATGTGTTTATGTCTAGCACATGACAATAATAAACCTAAATCAAAGCTGGAAAAGAGTTTGATTACTAATCAGGGCAACTATCAAAGCGACAGTCAGAGTGGACATACTGGAATTCATATATGACCTAATATTCCCAGACTTGAATGGATCACACTAACCAGAATTCCCATCAATTTTAATTGTATCGCTGCTGGCAAATTCATTTCACTGCACCTTCAATGTATGTGACGAATAAAATTGACATTGACTTTGATACCATCAACACCACACTGCCTCGGAAAAGCAGTCGACTTAATCAGTGATTATTATAATAATTTCATGCCTCTTCTCTCTGTTGATCCTGTTGTAAACCAGCATCTGCAGTTCCTTGTATCAACATAATCAAAGACCTCTCCCACCCGAGGGTCATTCCTTTTTCTCCCCGCTCATGTCAGGCAAAAGGTACAGAATCTTGAAAGTGCACACCACCAGACTCAGGAACAGCCTCTTCCCCTCTGTTATCAGGCTTCTGAACAGTCCTTCCACATGCCACAGTGCTGTGAAATTCACATCTACTGCATTGTGGCTGTTGGACTTTAGCTCTGGAACTGATGCACTACATATTCTATATTCTGCTTTATTCTGACCACAATATATTCCACTTTATCTATTGTATTTTAGTTTGACTTTATTGTGTTCATGTCTGGTATTTTCTGATCTGTTTGAGTAGCAGGCAAAACAAAGCTTTTCACTTTACCTTGAAAAGCATGATAATAATAAAGTTAAACCCAAGCTGGAAAAGAGTTTGATTACTAATCAGGGTGACTGTCAAGGCGGCAGTCAGAGTGGACATACTGGTGGGTGCATCCACTGAGGCAATATGTTCTCATAAATAAGAACAGTAAAATCACTCTGATATTAAAAAGACACACAGATCTGGAGCAACTCGGTGGATCAGGAAGCATCTCTGGAGTACATGGACAGATGACGTTTCGGATCGGGACCCTTCTTCAGACTGATGCGCCTGCCTGAAGAGTCCTGACCCGAAAAGTCAACTAACATGCTCTCCACAGATGCTGCCTGACCCACTGAGCTACTCCAGCACATTAGATCTTTTTGTGTAAATCAGCATCTGCAGTTCCTTGTTTCATGGTTAGGTCAAGAACCCTGTACTTACAATTGGGACATGAAAATGACGCCAAACTGGCATCTCTGCATACTGCCTCAGTGTACTGACTGCTATACGCTTGTACTGTATCCGAGATGCTTATCTAAGATAATCTAAGTGCTTATCTATAGTCATACCTGTACTGAACTGTATACAAAAACGAATTTCACTTTACCTCAGTACACATGACAAATAAAGTACTGTTGAACCATTAAATTACTACATTATTGTACAATACGTTTCCCAATAGCCAATAGGAAAAATACATTGACAAATTACATGTTAATTGGCTTCTGTATATCGCCCCCTAGTGTGTAGGGAGTGGATCAGAAAAAGGAATACATAGTCCTAGTGTGAGCGGGTGATCGATGGTCAGCGTGGATTCAATGGGCTGAAGGGCCTGTTTAGATGCTGTAAATTTCAAGCAATTAAAAAAATTATTCGGCAGTATTCGGCAGGAGCTCGGAAGGGTACATTTGGAGCAATTGTTATTGGGCTCGTTTTGACCAGATATGTTGTAGTTGATTCAAAAGCAGCTGATCATAGAACTGGCAAGTTCCAGTGGTGAGGAAGGATAAGGGTAGCAAGGGAAAGAAACCTTGGATGACCATAGTAGGTTATAAATTTGGTCAGAAAAGGAAGCAAAATGTAAGCTTTAGAAAGATCAGACAGAGCCTTCACCCACACAGTGAATTAGAATGGCAAGGAAGGAACCATTAAATGCAACTGGCAAGTTGGATTAAAGAGACTTGACTGAAGGATAAAGGTGGGAATTCTGCTTGGAGTCAAAGGCTGGCGGGGCCTCACCTCCCACTGCAGGAGGCATCCAGGGAGACAGGGTACAAAGACGCTGAGACTGAGGGAGACACAGACCGTGTCACTGAGTGACTCAGTGTAAGCAGGCCCTGAGACTGAAGGACACACAGAACCAGAGACTGAGGGGACCACAGACCCTGAAAATGAGAGAGTCACAGATGTGACACTGAGGGAGAAGCAGACACTCCAACCCCTGGAGTTTTCCCACTAAAGCTCAGTGACCTCCGACTTTCATACATTTTACTCTGTCTGTCATGTTCCTGCCCATCTGTTCAGCCAGTCCACATCCTCTGCGAGTCTCTTCACAGCCTCCTCACACCAAGTTCATAATGAAAGATATATTTACAACTGATGAAGATTAAAATTTTTCCTCCAATTCTGGGGGAGAGCCCCTCACCCCTCCCACAATGTGCCCAACAACCAGGATCTAGAACTGGACGTGATGAACAATGACACTAACTGCAGACCCCAGGGCCGCAGTCGCACTGGTGTCTTGGCAGCTGCAGTGTTTAGACACCCTGGGCACATATCGCAGACTCAACCTTTGTTTCAGCGTGAGTTCGTCGGTGTCTCATCAAGTGGGACGATTGAGTGAATCCCTTCCCGCACTCAGAGCAGGTAAACGGCCTCTCCCCGGTGTGTATTCGCCGGTGCGCCACCAGGTCAGATGATCGACTGAATGCCTTCCCGCACTCGGAGCACGCGTACGGTCTCTCCCCGGTGTGAATTCGTTGATGGGTCAGAAGGTGCGAAGATTGCATGAACCCTCTCCCACACTCGGTGCAGTTGAACGGCCTCTCCCCGGCATGAGCTCGCTGATGAGCGAGCAGTCTGGATGACCGCGTAAACCCCTTCCCGCACTCGGTGCAGATGAATTGCCTCACCCCGCTATGAAGTTGTTGGTGCCTCAACAGACTTGATGACCAAGAGAATCCCTTCCCACACTCGAAGCAGGTAAACGGTCTCACCTCGGGATGTAGGTCAGACGATTGACTTAACGCCTTCCCATATTGGGAGCCAGTAGACAGTGCCTCTGCGGCGTGAGCCCGCTGGTGCGACAACAGGTCAGAAGATCGACAGAATGTCTTCTCGCACTCGGAGCAAGCATATGGTCTCTCCCCGGTGTGAATTCGTTGGTGGGTTAGAAGGTCCGATGACTGAGTGAACCCCTTCCCGCACTCGGAGCAAGTGAACGGCCTCTCACCAGTATGAATTCGCTGGTGAATGCGCAGTTTGGATGACCGTGTAAATCCTCTTCCACACTCGAGGCAGATGAATGGTTTCTCCCCAGTGTGAACCCGTTGGTGGTTGACCAGTTTGGATGACTGACTGAATGCTTTCCCGCACTCAGAGCAAGGGTAGGGTCTCTCCCCAGTGTGTATGCGCTGGTGTACACGAAGGTCCGATGACTCAGTGAACCCCTTCCCACATTCTGAACAGGTGAACGGCCTCTCCCCAGTGTGAACTAGCTGGTGAATGCGCAGTTTGGACGACCGTGTAAATCCCTTCCCGCACTCAGAGCAGATGAAGGGTCTCTCCCCGGTGTGAACCCACTGGTGGTTCTTCAGACTGGATGCCCAGTTGAATCGCTTGCCACACTCATAGCAAGCAAATGGCCTCTCCCCGGTGTGTATTCGCTGGTGTGCTTGCAGGTAGGATGACTCAGTAAATGCCTTCCCACAGTCAGAGCAGATGAACGGCCTCTCCCCAGTGTGTATACGTTGGTGTCGCTGCAGACAGGATAAATAAGTGAATCCCCTCCCACAGTCAGAGCACGTGAATGGACTCTCCTTGGACTGATCCTCCTGGTGTATCATCTGGTCAGGTGACTGAGTGAATCCGTTCATGCGCCTGGGGAACAGGGAGATATCCCCCTGTGTCAGTAAAGATGACGACCAAATTAATAACTTTGCTTATTTCAAATGTTGGCATATCTTTGGACTTCTGCAGCAATGAGATCTCGGACGGCTCAAATGTCAGTCCACATATGGAAAGGACAATAGAGTATGAGAATGGTCAGTAAATTATCAGAATGGATTGAGTGTGTGAAAAGGCCCACTGCTCTCTTTACCACAACATTTTCCGTTTTCATTCCCTCCAGTCACAACTCATAATTGTTCTTCTATCCGCTGGGATAATAAAATGTTCTGGTGATATGAAATTAGAAGATTCTCGTTATCTTCTAGGAGCGTGACTTCCGTCTCCAGCGCTACCACACCAGATCTGGATTCGAGGAGTTCGGCAGGGTGTGGAAAACCAGCACCTTCTCACATTCAGCCAGTCGGTGGACTGGGCGCGAGGGATTAATGGCGGTCTAATTGCCCACAATTCCACGCGGGAGAGAAACCGCTCTACTCCAGCACCGCGTCAGCGCCGCGTCGCAGTCAGGGCCCACTCCTGACGGCCTGTTCGCGGAGCATCCGGTGGGCCGGTCGTCAATGCGGTGGCTCTCTGCGTCGTGGGGGCCACATCGACTCTTCCCCAGCCGGTGGCCGCTCCGTGGCTCGGCCTCGGCGCTAATTAACGCCGGCGATCGGCTCCGACCCGCAGCCCGACCGACGCCTGGACACCCGCACTGCGCAGCTCGTGGCGTCACTACCGCTGGGTGGCGCCTGCGCCGTGGACCAGATGCGCTCAGCGGTCTGTGGCCCAATGGTTTCTGGGTAATGTTGTCCTTGGTTCTTGGTCACACAACAGGCTGGAGAAACTCAGCGGGTGCAGCAGCGTCTGAGGAGACGTTTCGGGTCGAGACCCTTCTTCAGACTGGTCAGGGATCAGGGAAACGAGAGATGTAGACGGTGATGTAGAGAGATAAAGAACAATGAATGAAAGATATGCAAAAAAGTATCGATGATGAAGGGAACAAGCCATTGTAAGCTGTTTGCAGTGTGAAAATGAGAAGCTAGTGCGACTAGGGTGGGGGAGAGAGATAGAGAGAGAGGGAATGCCAGGGCCCGAGGGCTGAGGGAGAGGTGGGAAGGGGTGGAGACAGCAAGGGTTAACAGAATTGAGAAAATTCAATGTTCAAGCCCAGAGGATGCAGACTCCCCAAGCGGAATATGAGGTACTGTTCCTCCAACTTGCGGTGTTGCTCACTCTGGCCGTGGGGGAGGCCCAGGACCGAGAGGACGGATACGGAATGGGAGGGGGAGTTGAAGGGCTGACCCACCGGGAGGTCGGGTTGGTTAATGCGGACTGAGCGGAGGTGTTCGGCGAAACGATCGCCAAGCCTCCGCTTGGTCTCACCGATATAGATCATCTGGCATCTGGAGCAGCGGATGCAGTAGATGAGGTTGGAGGAGGTGCAGGTGAACCTCTGTCGGACCTGGAAGGACTGCTTGGGTCCTTGAAAGGAGTGGAGGGGGGAGGTGAAGGGACAAGTGTAGCATTTCTTGCGGTTGCAAGGGAAAGTCCCCGGGGAAGGGGTAGAGCGGGAGGGAAGGGAAGAATTGACAAGGGAGTTGCGGAGGGAGCGGTCTTTGCGGAAGGCAGACAGGGGGGGAGATGGGAAGATGTGGCGAGTGGAGGGGTCACGTTGGAGGTGGCGAAACTGGCGGAGGACTACAGTGGCTTGCAAAAGTATTCATACCCCTTGAACTTTTCCACATTTTGTCACGTTACAACCACAAACGTAAATGTATTTTATTGGGATTTTATGTGATAGACCAACACAAAGTGGCGCATAATTGTGAAGTGGAAGGAAAATGATACATGGTTTTCAAATTTTTTTACAAATAAAAAACTGAAAAGTGTGGCATGCAAAAGTATTCAGCCCCCTTTATTCTGATACCCCTAAATAAATTCCAGTGCAACCAATTGCTTTCGGAAGTCACCACACTAATTATCTCGTAAATAGAGTCCACTTGTGTGTAATCTAATCTCAGTATAAATACAGCTGTTCTGTGAAGGCCTCAGAGGTTTGTTAGAGAACATTAGTGAACAAACAGCATCATGAAGCCCAAGCAACACACCAGACAGGTCAGGGATAAAGTTGTGGAGAAGTTTAAAGCAGGGTTAGGTTATAAAAAAATATCCCAAGCTTTGAACATGTCACGGAGCACTGTTCAATCCATCATCCGAAAATGGAAAGAGTATGGCACAACTGCAAACTTACCAAGACATGGCCGTCCACCTAAACTGACAGGCTGGGCAAGGAGAGCATTGATGAGAGAAGCAACCAAGGTAACTCTGGAGGAGAGAAGCAACCATGGTAACTCTGGAGGAGCTGCAGAGATCTGTCCACCGGACAACTATTAGTTGTGCACTCCACAAATCGGGCCTTTATGGAAGAGTGGCAAGAAGAAAGCCTTTGTTGAAACAAAGCCATAAGAAGTCCCGTTTGCAGTTTGCCACAAGCCATGTGGGGGACACAGCAAACATGTGGAGGAAGGTGCTCTGGTCTGATGAGACCAAAATTGAAGTTTTTGACATAAATGCAAAACGCTATGTGTGGCGGAAAACTAACACTGCACAACATCCTGAACACACCATCCCCACTGTGAAACATGGTGGTGGCAGCATCATGCTGTGGGGATGCTTTTCTTCAGCAGGGACAGGAAAGCTGGTCAGAGTTGATGGGAAGATTGATGCAGCCAAATACAGGGCAATCTTGGAAGAAAACCTGTTAGAGTCTGCAAAAAACTTGAGACTGGGGCGGAGGTTCACCTTCCAGCAGGACAACGACCCTAAACATACAGCCAGAGCTACAATGGAATGGTTTAGATCAAAGCATATTCATGTGTTAGAATGGCCCAGTCAAAGTCCAGACCTAAATCCAATTGAGAATCTCTGGCAAAACTTGAAAATTGCTGTTCACAGACACTCTCCATCCAATCTGACTGAGCTTGAGCTATTTTGCAAAGAAGAATGGGCAAAAATTTCAGTCTCTAGATGTGCAAAGCTGGTAGAGACATACCCCAAAAGACTTGCAGCTGTAATTGCAGCGAAAGGTGGTTGGTTCTACAAAGTCTTGACTCAGGGGGGCTGAATACTTTTGCACGCCACACTTTTCAATTTGTTATTTGTAATAAAATTTGGAAACCATGTATCATTTTCCTTCCACTTCACAATTATGCACCACTTTGTGTTGGTCTATCACATAAAATCCCAATAAAATACATTTACATTTGTGGTTGTAACGTGGCAAAATGTTGAAAAGTTCGAGGGGTATGAATACTTTTGCAAGCCACTGTATGTGTTGTATTTTGTATTTGGTTCTTGGTTACTTGGTCCTCCAAAATATTCCAACTGGAATTTAAACTGGAGGTGGTGAAGGGAGGGGTTTAGCCAGAGAGGGTTATTGGGAAGAAAGTGTCACTTTAAATTTAGTTGCATCTGGCTGTGCAACCGTGGTTTGGTTGCCGTGGTCCTCCTACGAAATAGCTTTCAAGGCTGTATTTAAAATGCGCCTTCCACTCCTTTGCAAACCGTAACTATTTATTTCGGAAACAGTATGCAAAGCAAGCACTCAGCACCCCCCCACCCCCCCCACCCAAACAACGGGGCAACACTGGCGCAGATAGTGGAACTCCTGCCTCACACCACAAAACTCAGGTTCGGTGCTGTCTATGTGGAGTTCCCACGTGCTCCCTGTGACGGCGTGAGCTTCCTCCATGTGATCCGGTTTCTTTCCACATCCCAAAGACATGCTGGTTTGTAAGTTAATTGGCTCTTGTACAATTGCATCTCGTGTGCAGGGACTGGGTCACACAGAACTGGTCTGAAGCAGGGTCCCAATCTTACCTGACGGGTTGCAGGACCCCGAGGGGAAGAATGTTTAAAAGGAGCAGAGACAAGACACTGGGAGTGGGAGAAGCAAAAAGTACTTGATTTCATGTGTATGAACAGGGCTGCCAACATTGGGTGAGAGTTGAGAGTGAGAAATTGCGAGGGAGCGAAGAGACGGGGGGGTGGGGGGTTATTCCCCCTCCCATTGGTACGGAGCTTTTACATTTTTCAGCTTGAAATTGTGCAATCTGGTGCATACTGTAGTGAGTCTTTTAACTTACACTTGGATGCAACATTTATGCTTTAAATTGGATTAGGTATGAATAATGTTAGGCTTAATTACATTCCACAATAGAGCCAGGCTCTGCTCAACAGGTGCAGCACATGAATGACTGTATTCATGTATGGAAATCAGATTATATTGATGTTGTTATGCATATATATATATATATAGAGAGAAAAACTCAGAGAAACAAAGCAAAAGTCAATCTTCCATCACTGTTCTACACAAATAAATCAATCAACCTTGTTCAAGAAGGATCTGCAGATGTTGGAGAATCGAAGGTAGACTAAATTGCTGGAGAAACTCAGCGGGTGCGGCAGCATCTATGGAGCGAAGGAAATAGGCAACGTTTCGGGCTGAAACCCTTCTTCAGACAGTTTCAACCTTACCCTTTGAATATAGAAACAAGACAAAGATAATGCCACATATTCAATTATATATGGTTCAATGAAATTAAGATATATATGTAAAAATATATATGGAAACAGGCCCTTCCGCCCACCAGGTCCACACCGACCAGCAATCTATCATACACCAATTCCATCGATCACGCCAGGGACAATTTACAGAAGCCAATTAACCTACAAACCTGCACGTCTTTCGAATATGGGAGAAACCGGAATATCCAGAGAAAACCCATGTGGTAGCAAGGCAGCAACTCTACCGCTGCACCACCGTGCCACCCCATTATATTATTTTTTCTGTAATATATTTATTATGGTGTCACGTGAATAAAGGTGAACACATGATTCTGATTTCTGCCCTTAGTTGGAAAACACACATGTCCAGTCATTGTGTGTTATGGCTGGTTTTCAACCTCCTTCAGGCTGAAGGTCTCGACTCGAAACATCGACCATTCTTTCTCTCCAGAGATGCTGCCGGTCCTGCTGAGTTTTTCTAGTTTTTAGAGTCTATCTTCAGTTTAAACCAGCATCTGCAATTCCTTCCTACACTATTTGTTAAGCAAAACAGGTCCTATTCTCATTATATAATTTTGTGATCAGCGTGCGAGCATGAGAATTTTGTGAAATGCGCGAGTCTCACGCTCAATGCGTGAGAGTTGGCAGCCTTGCTAATAATTCAAACATTTTATGCAAGTTCCAATTGTTTGGACAAAAATCACTTATTACTGCTTTATAACAGTTAAGTTACTTTAAGACTATTTCAGAAATTATGGCAGTCAACAAAAAATCAACTAACAAATTAAAGCAAACTAAAAAAAAAATAACATGTTCCCTTTCCTGACTCTACCTCATAAGTACTTTAACGCTGTTAACAGAGTAAAGGGATATTAACCTAAGAATCAAAGTGGGGAAAGTGAGGGCAATTTTGCTTAAATGGTAATTCTAAGCCCATTCAGATCTGCATAGAGTTAGTTATACAACATGTACATGGCTGGCCCAATTTGTCCATACTGATCAAGTTGGCATTCTGCGTGCCCCGGGACTGGCAGCCGTTCCCAGGTCAGCTCGCGTCCCAGGGACTGGCCGCAGTTCCCAGGTCGGCTCGCCTGCCCCGACCCCGCGAAAACGAATTGAAAAAAACCCCGCGTTTTTTCGGGTTACAGGCCGTGTGCCTGTAGTCCAAACCCTGTCCTAGATGTTTGGCCTCATTGTGGCCGTCGCCCCCCCCCCCCCATGTTTGACAACTGCTTCAACTGGCTGTTGTTGTCAGCAGCTGCACATTCGACCAAAGAGAAGAGAAGAGAAGAGACACGACGTTACTCACAGCCGTCAACCGACGCGCCCCTCTCTAGACCTCTTTATTTCTAATTGCCTGCGGTCACTGTGGCACAGTGAATGCAGCACCGGAGACCCAGGTTCGATCCCGACTACGGGAACCATCTGTACAGAGTTTGTACGTTCTCTCCGTGACTGTGTGGGTTTTCTCCGAGATCTTCGGTTTCCCCCACACTCCAAAGACGTACAAGTTTGTAAGTTAATTGGCTTGGTAAATGTTAAAATTGCCCCTTGTGGGTGTAGTATAGCGTCAATGTGCGGGAATCGATGGTCGGCGCGGACCTGGTGGGCTGAAGGGCCTGTTTACATGCTGTATCTCTAAACTAGACATCAACTTTTCCAGTCCCCTCACGCACTCTAACCTCACCCCCTATGAACGTACAGCCCTCCGCTCACTCTGCAGTAACCCTGACATTATAATCAAACCCGCTGACAAGGGAGGCGCTGTGTTAGTCTGCCGCGCTGACCTCGACCGGACTGAGGACAGGCGACAACTCTCAGACACCTCCTCCCACTATTCCTTGGACCATGACCCCACAGATGAGCACCAGGCCTTAATCTCAAACACCATGACTGATTTCATCACTTCTTGTTGTCTGCCTTCCACAACCTCCAGCCTTATCGTTTCCCAGCCCCGCACAGCCCGTTTTTACCTTCTCCCCAAATCCATAAACACAGCTGCCCTGGCAGACCCATTGTTTCTGGCTGCTCCTGTCCCACGGAAATGATTTCCACGTACCTCGACTCCATCCTATCCCTCCTGGTCCAATCTGTCCCAACCTATATCCAAGATCTCACATGCCTTTCGTCTCTTTAATGACTTCCACTTTCCGAGCCCCCACTCTCTCATCTTTACTGTGGACGTTAAGTCACTCTGCTTCATCCCCCACCAGGAAGGCCTTAAAGCCTTGTTTCATCCTTGAGCCCAGAACCATCCAATTTCCCACTACTAACACAACTCCGCCCAGCAGAGCTGGTCCTCACACAGAGAGTGGTGAGTCTCTAGATTTCTCTGCCACAGAAGGTAGTTGAGGCCAGTTCATCGGCTATATTTAAGAGGGAGTTAGATGTGGCCCTTGTGGCTAAAGGGATCAGGGGGTATGGAGAGAAGGCAGGTACAGGATACCGAGTTTAAATTGGATTAGGCACCTATTTTCTATGTTTCTATGTTTCAATGTTTCACCCTCAACAACTTCTGCTTTGACTCCTCCCACTGCCTCCAAGGCGTAGCTATGGGCCCCAGCTATGTCTGCCTCTTGGAAAGGTATATTCAACAATCCCTGTTCCAGGCATACACTGCCTCTATCCCCGAACTCTGTCTCCATTACATTGATGACTGCATCGGTGCTACCTCCTGCACCCATGCAGAACTCATGGACTTCACCACCAATTTTCATCCTGAACTCAAATTTACTTGGACCATCGCCGACACCTCCCTCCCCTTTCTTGATCTCACGGTCTCCATCACAAGAAATAGACGATTAACTGATGTCTATTACAGAGCCACTGACTCCCACAACTATCCCAACTACACTTCTTCCCACCCTGCTTGCTGCAAAGACTCTATCCCCTACTCCCAATTCCTCCGGCTCCGCCGCATCTGCGCCCAAGATGAGGTGTTCCATACTAGAACATCCATGATGTCCTCATTCTTTAGGGAACGGGGGTTCCCCTCTCCCATCATAGATGAGGCACTCACTCGTGTCTCCTCTGTACCCCGCAACTCCACCCTTAGTCCCCTAATCGCAACAGAGAGAGCCCTAGTCCTTACCTCCCACCCCATCAGCCGTCGCATGCAACACTTGTCGCTATACTTGACTCTGTCCAGGGACCTCAACAGTCCTTTCAAGTTAGGCAGAGGCTCACTTGCACCTCCTCCAACCTCATCTACTGTAACTGTTGTTTAAGATGTGGACTCTTATATATCGGCGAGATCAAATGCAGTCTGGGTGATAGTTTTGCAGAACACCTTCGCTCAGCCCATTTCAACCAACCTGATTTCCCAGTTGCTGGACACTTTAATTCTTCTTCCCATTCCTACACAGATCTTTCTGTCCTTGGTCTTCTCCATTGTCAGAGTAAGGCTAAATGCAAATTGGAGAAACAGCATCTCATATTTCGCTTGGGCAGCTTACAGCCCAGTGGTACGAGTATTGATTTCTCACACTTCAGGTAGCCCCGTCATTCCCTCTCTCTCTATCCTGTTAAAGTTAATTTCTTAAAACAGACAACTCACAATAAATTAGGCAAAACCAACACAAGCTTTACTGATCATTTAGCCGGCGAGAGTGCTAGGAGATACAAAGTCAAGTATACAGCAGATACTTAACTCCTCCTAGGCCATCACTCTAATGAATGAAGACATACAGCATCTTTTTATGGTATTTTGGAAACATAGTCACATGTTTATACAGAGTTGCAGCAATGATGTCGAATCACAGAGTATACCCATTTAAAGCATGCTTGTCACTAATACAATACCTCTCATGCTATGACTATATTGATCACAAACTTTAGTTACGAAACATCCAAATAACAGGAATTTAGTCAAAGGTCTATCATCTGCAGTACCTTCTTAAACAATGCAATCTTTGATTGTTTGCTACTAACCAGAAGGCTTCTGTTTACAGAAACTTCCAACTGAAGGAAGCATATCCTCTCTCAAGGCTTCTGTTTACAGAAGCCAGAACCTTCTCAGGAAGTACATCCCCTCTCCCCATTGTCAATATATTTTGCTTGGGCACAACAGGAAGCAGCATGAACGGCAGTTTGAAAGCTGGCCTCCAATTTCCTGATTCCCACATTTCTACAGCCCCAAATTTCAACGCTTTCATTTACTCAGATCCCCAAAACCCAAAGAAGTCAAATTAATCTTTACTTAATAAAATACATAAAATATTCCATTATTAACTAGGATATTATCAATCCCTCCCCCACCCAAGTTGCACTAGCTTCTCATTTTCACCCTACAGACAGCTTACAATGGCCTGTTTCCTTTATCATCGTCACTTTTTTGCATATCTTTTTCATTGTTCTTTATCTCTCCACATCACCGTGTATTTCTCTCGTTTCCCCTTATCCCTAACCAGTCTGAAGAAGGGTCTCGACCCGAAACGTCACCCATTCCTCTCCAGAGATGCTGCCTGTCCTGCTGAGTTACTCCAGTTTTTTGTATCCATCTTCTGCTTTAAATTAATTCTGTGTACTGTGGGACATGAATTTTATGTTGATGGGTCCTCCACCAGAGTGTCTGTCGGCTCCCTTCAAACAAGCTATGCGAATATCAACCTCTATATTTAGTTGAATCAGCAGCATTACCTCCCAACTGCTCTGCTCAAGTTGCTGAACTTTTTGCCCTCACCCGTGCATGTATTTTAGCCGAATCTACTACTGTTAATGTGTAGTAAGGAACTGCAGTTACTGGTTTAAACTGAAAATAGTCACAAAAAGCTGGAGTAACTCAGTGGGTCAGACAGCATCTCTGGAGAAAAGGAATAGGTGACTTTTCGGGTCGAGACCCTTCTTGCATCTGAAGAAGGGTCTCGACCCGAAACGTCACCTATTCCTTTTCTCCAGAGATGCTGTCTGATCCACTACTGTGAAATCATGCAGATTCCTGCTATGCCTTTGGAGCTGTACATGATGTTGGCAATTTTTGTGACGCCTGCTGATTTTTAACCTCTTCCAGGACCCCTGCAAAGCATGAAATAATGTTCCGTAATCTTTTGAAAATGATTCATTTGCCCGCAGCTGTTACAGTAATGAAATGGTCCACACACAGTGAGGGCCAGGATGACATCTCCTTTGGCAATGCCCGAACTGATGCAGCAGTCCAAGCGGCAGCCACCCGAACTAATAAAACAGTAATTCCCCAGTGTCTGTCAAATTGTAATTCCCCAGGGCCCTCTATTAATGACATAATAGAGATACAAGCTGCTGTCAATGTTTCTGAACACCAATTGTGGATAGATGCCAAGTGTTTTCAATAGCCTAATGGTATTTGAGACTTCTGTGACGGCCACACAGTTCCCCCATAGCAACTCCTACCCTGATTGGCACGTTACATCACTTTACACATGCTGCCAAATGGGGGGGGGGTGGAATGAATAGTATTATTCAAGCAACCTGCTATGTGATGGGTTTTGCTGATAACGTTACTGATAAATGTATGACATGACGAAAATAAACGCAGCACAAATTGATTTTTATAGAAATGTTTGAATGTTAGAGTTATAAGTACGTGTTTGTGATCGTAAACATGTTTACCAGATGGGTGGAAGTCTTTCCAACTCCGACACCAGCTGTTATCAGGCAACTGAACTATCCTGTCACCAACTAGAGAGCGGTGCTGACCTACCATCTACCTCATTGATCACCCTCTGCCTATCTTTAATCAGACTTTACTGGACTTCATCTTGCACTAATTTCCTTTATCTTGGATCTGTACACAGGGGCAGTATGATTGTAATCATGAATAGTCTTTTCACTGGCTGGATTTGCACACAACATAAGCTTTTTATTGCATCTCAGAACATTGGAAAATAAAGTAAACTAATAAACACTTCATAGCCTCCTCATGCCCAGATCGTTCAAATAGAGCAAATATATTTATAATCAATGAAGAATAGAATAGTGCATTGTACAGGTAAACCTCCACGATGCACGATTCTATTCTTCATCGATTATAAATATATTTTTAATGCTTTGTAAGTCTACAATACTTTGTAAAGCTACAATGCTACAAAGCAATCTACAACACTTTGGTTATTAGGCCCAATGTGCCTAATAACCAAAGTCTAAACTTGGAAGTGATGAACAGTAGCCCTGACTGTAGAACTGACCACCGCAACACCTGTGGACACGCCGGTGAATCCGCAGTGGCATTGTTTGGATGTCCTATGTATATACCGCAGTCAAACCGTCTCTTCAGCTTGAGTCCGTCGGTGTCTCAGCAGGTGGAAGGACCGTGCGAATTCCTTCCCACACTTGGAGCAAGTGAATGGCCTCTCCCGTGTGAACATGCTGATGCGGCATCAGGTCGGATGACTGTGTAAATCCCTTCCCGCATTCAGAGCAGGGTCTTTTCCTCATGTGAATTCGTGTGAACAAGTCTTTTCCTCGTGTGAATTCGCTGGTGTTTCAGAAGGGACGAATACTGAGCAAATCCCTTCCCACACTCAGAGCAGGTGAAAGGCCTCTCCCCGGTGTGAACCCGCTGGTGAGTGAGCAGGTCAGATGATTGACTGAACGCCTTCCCGCACTCGGAGCAAGTGTACGGTCTCTCCCCGGTATGTAGTCGTTGGTGTCTCTTTAAGTCCCATAACTGAGTGAACCCCTTCCCACATTCAGAGCAAGTAAATGGCCTCTCCCCGGTGTGCAAACGCTGGTGAGTCAGCAGTTTGGATGACCGTGTAAATCCCTTTCCACACTCGGAGCAGGTGAAGGGCCTTTCCTCGGTGTGCACCCACTGGTGGATCTTCAGACTGGATGACCAGTTGAATCGCTTCCCACACTCAGAGCAAACAAATGGCCTCTCCCTTGTGTGAATCCTCTGGTGCTTCAACATGTCTGATGACCATGTAAATGCCTTCCCACATTCGGTGCAGGTGAAGGGCTTTTTCCCGGTGTGAATTCGATGGTGTTTCAGAAGGTCCGATGAGTGAGCGAATCCCTTCCCGCACTCAGAGCAAGTGAATGGCCTTTCTCTAGTGTGAACACGCTGGTGCGCCAGCAGATTGGATGACCCTGTAAATCCTTTCCCACATTCGGAGCAGGTGTAGGGCCTTTTCCCGGTGTGAATTTGTTGGTGTTTCAGAAGGGATGAGGACTGAGAGAATGCCTTGCCGCACTCGGAGCAGGTGAATGGCCTCTCTCCGGTGTGCACCCGCTTGTGAATGAGAAGGTCCGACGATTGACTGAACGCCTTCCCGCATTTGGAGCAAGCGTACGGTTTCTCCCCGGTGTGAAGTCGTTGGTGTCTTTGAAAGTCCCATGACCGACTGAACCCTTTTCCGCACTCAGAGCAGGTGAACAGGCTCACCTTGGAATGAACTCGCTGGTGCCTCAAAAGGTAGGATGACCGTGTAAACCCCTTCCCACATTCGGAGCAGATGAAGGGTCTCTCCTGGGTGTGAATGCGCTCGTGGATCTTCATACTGGAAGATCGGTTAAATCGTTTTCCACAATCAGAGCAGGTGAACGGCATCTCTTGGTATAACCGAGTGAATGCTCTCCCACAGCCAGAGCAGGTGAACGGCCTCTCCCACTTGCACTTATTCATTCATTTCATAATCTCCTTTACAACTATTTCCTTCGCCCCATAGATGCTGCCTCACCCTCTGAGTTTCTCCAGCATTTTTGTCTGATTAAATAACCTGGCACCTCTTCGATAAGTTTCTCTTTATCTACTGGGATCGAACCTCAGTTCGGGTCTGAGTTCTGTCTCTGGATCTGGGTTTCGTGAGTTCGCAGGGTCTAGAAACCCAACACCAGCTCACAATCTGTCCGCCCGTGGACTGGGCTCAGCTGTGCAATGGCGGCCATCTTACCCACAACTCTCAGTGGTAGAGAAACCGCTCTATTCTGCGCCTGTGCCGTTCCGTTGCGCCCGCTCTGCGGTCAGGCCCACTCCGGGCGGGGAAGTCGGTGGACTCTCGGGCGGACTGGTCCTCCGTGCGGCGGCTCGCTATGTTGCGGGAATCGCGTCGATTCTCCCCCAGCCGGTAGACGGTCCACGGCCCGGCCTCGACTGACTCGCCGCTCATGGGGAGCTGCGTCACATCCGGTGCCTTGCGTCGCAACACAAGCTGCCGGCGTCCAGCAGGGAGCCGCTGCTCCAGGGACGCGGGTTCGAGCCTGACCTCCAATGCCATCTGTGTGGACCTTGCATCTCTTTCCTTTGTTTATACGTTTCTCCAGGTGCTCAGCTTTCTTACCACTTCCGAAGGATACGCCGTTTTGTAGGTTAATTGGCCTCTGTAAATTGTCCCTAGTTTGTATGAGAAAGTGGATAACAAAGAAAGTCAAATTTCACTACACCAATTGGTGTAACTGATAATAAATGTCCTTTGTTAGGATTTGAGTATAGGAGCAGGGAGGTTCTACTGCAGTTGTACAGGGTCATGGTACACCAATCATTGAAAGTAGGCATGCAGGTGCAGCAGGCAGTGAAGAAAGCAAATGGTATGTTAGCATTCATAGCGAAAGGATTTGAGTATAGGAGCAGGGAGGTTCTACTGCAGTTGTACAGGGTCTTGGTGAGACCACACCTGGAGTATTGCATACAGTTTTGGTCTCCAAATCTGAGGAAATACATTCTTGCCATAGAGAGAGTACAGAGAAGGTTCACCAGACTGATTCCTGGGATGTCAGGACTTTCATATGAAGAAAGACTGGATAGACTCGGCTTGTACTAGCTAGAAGTTAGAAGATTGAGGGGGGATCTTATAGAAACTTACAAAATTCTTAAGGGGTTGGACAGGCTAGATGCAGGAAGATTGTTCCCGATGTTGGGGAAGTCCAGGACAAGCGGTCAGTTTAAGGATAAGGGGGAAATCTTTTAGGACCGAGATGAGAAAAACATTTTTCACACAGAGAGTGGTGAATCTCTGGAATTCTCTGCCACAGAAGGTAGTTGAGGCCAGTTCATTGGCTATATTTAAGAGGGAGTTAGATGTGACCCTCGTGGCTAAAGGGATCAGGGGGTATGGAGAAAAGGCAGGCACGGGATACTGAGTTGGATGATTAGCCATGATCATATTGAATGGCGGTGCAGGCTTGAAGGGCCGAATGGCCTACTCCTGCACCTATTTTCTATGTTTGTATAAATGTCCTTTGTAGTGTGAATGAGTAATGGTAAAATCGAAGGTAGACACCGAAGGCTGGAGTAACTCAGCGGGTGAGGCAGCATCTCTGGAGAGAAGGAATGGGCGACGTTTCGGGTTGAGACCCTTCTTCAGACTGAATGGTCTCGACCCGAAACGTCGCCCATTCCTTCTCTCCAGAGATGCTGCCTCATCCACTCAGTTACTCCAGCCTTTTGTGTTTACCTGGCTGAGCATCACCAGATAAGTCATCCGGCAACTGGTGATGTCCATGAATCGCAGACGTCAAGCAGTGATTGAATGCAAAAAAAAAAATTAAACATGACTATTTCATTTACATGACACTGCTGTGTCATAAACATTATGGTGCCTTTAAATGGGGGGGCCTATGTATAAACACTACGGTAATTTTATATGGTGAAACCAAAATGTATAAAAATTCCCTTTATTAAATCTGACTATGTGTACTTTGACCATATGTGATGTTTCTATTACAAATCTCAAATTGTGGCGTACAGAGGCAAATAAATAAATGATGGGTCTTTGTCCCAAACATTATGGAGGGCAGTCTATGTTTGACTACGTACGAAAAGTGTTATCTGATCTGTTTGAATAGCAGACCAAACAAAGCTTTGCACTGCGCTACACATGATCATTGTAAACCTAAACCAAAGCTGGAAAAGAGTTTGAATACTAATCAGGGAGACCGTTAAGGCGGCGGTCAGAGAGGACATACCCGAGGGTGCATCTACTGAGGAAATATTGGTATAGTTAACAAATACAAAGGGTGCAATTAATCTGATATTAAAAAGACACAAAATGTTAATAGAACTCAGCGTGGCAGGCAGCATCTCAAAAGAACGTGGATAAGTGACTAATTAGTCTGAAGCAGGATTATGACATGAAACGTCAGGTATCCATGTCCTTCAGACATACTGCCTGTCCTGCTGAGTTATTCAGGCACTTTTTGTCCTTTTGTATAAACCAGGAACTCCAGTTCCTTGTTTCGACATCCCTCTAATATTATTGTAGTATGGGCTTCCCCAGAGCCAGGAGACATATGCACAGACACATGATGGAAAATGTATAACAGAGCTGCCAAGTTTAGTTAGAGCATTTCAGTATTCTAGTACATGAAAATCAGAATTTTGCTGAGGAAATCAGTATTTTTATGTGGTGCCATTTTGCTGAAAAAAAGTGTTATTTTTTTTATGTGCGGTCATACCCATGTAAGAGTACATGAATGCATAACTTTGCCACCAATTGACATGTCTTCTACGAACCTTACTTGAAAGTGCATTCATTGCCATCCCTTTATATACTGCTGCTTGAACGGCTGCTTCCTGCTTTTAGCACCAGATGATGATGTGGAAGCCTCCCTCTCCCTCCCTCCTTCCTCTCTTTCCTTCCCTCTCCCTCCCTCTCCTCTTTCCTTTTTTTCTCCCTCCCTCTCTTATTCCCTCCCTCCCACTCCCTCTCCTTGTTCCTCCCCTAACAGTCTATGACCCACAGTGCTGTGGCCATGTAAAGCCCATAGCGCAATGTGTAAAGGCAATAGCGCTCCAAGCTGGAAGCACTATAATTAGAACCCATAGCGCTATTCCCACGCGCTAAACTGACAGTGCTGTTTAAACCTGGAGCGGGACAGGCAGATCAAAGCTTACAAAAATAATCATGCAGTTCTTGAAATTTATAATACTAATAGATTTAATCTGCTATCATTTTTAGAGGTACAGTATGACATTTTATATCCTTGCATTTTTTAAGCAGCAAGATGAAACAGGAAGTCGGGCTGATTTTTAAAAAAATCCGTATTTTACAAAGCAAATCCATACATCCGTATTCTGATTGCATTTTCATACAAAATATGGAAGCTCTGGTATAAGCACAGTGATAACTTTAACTTCCTCCAGTTTGACTGGATATCCTTTACACTAGAGGCATAGGCACGGCAGAATTTGGTACATCCAAGTGGGTGATACTGCAAACCCCCGAGACTGAGGGAGACACAGACCCTTTAACCCATGTGAGTAATCCACTAGGACTTTCTAACCTTCCATTTTTCAATACTCCTTTTGCCATATTGCCTGCCAGGCATCTGTTCAGCCTGTCCACATCCCCTGTGAGTCTCTTCACAACCTCATTCAAAAAGAGCAGATATATTTTGAATTGGTGAAGAATCAAATTGTTTCTCTAATTCTAGGGGTGAACCGTCCCCCAAAGAGCCCAACAACCAGGATCCAAAACTGGATGTGATAACAACAGCACTGAATGCAGAACCCACAGTCAGTCACAAGTGGGCCCGCCAGTGTCTCAGCAGCTACAGTGTTTAGACGCCCTAGGCATATACTGCAGAGTTAAACCACCGCTTCAGTGTGCATCCGTCGGAGGTCTTAGCAGGTCAGACGACGGAGTGAAATCCTTCCCGCACTCGGAGCAGGTGAACAGGCTCTCCCCAGTGTGAACTCGCTAGTGCGTCAGCAGCTCGCATGATCGATTGAATGCTTTCCCGCATTCAGAGCAACCATAAGGTCTCTCGCTGGTGTGAATTTGATGGTGTGTCCAAAAGTATGAAGACTGAGCAGGAGCAGGTGAATGGCCTCGCCCCGGTGTGCCAGCAGGTCGGATGATCGTCTGAATGCCCTTCCACACACGGAGCAAGTGCACGTGAACGGCCTTTCCCCAGTGTGATCCTGCTGGGGAGCGAGCAGGTCAGATGATCGATTGAACGCCTTCCCACATTTGGTGCAACTATACGGTATCTCTCTGGTGTGCATTTGTAGGTGTTTCTGAAGGTCTGATGACTGAGAGAACCCTTTTCCACACTCTGAGCAGGTGAATGACCTCTCCCTGGTATGTATTCGCTGGCGGATGAGCAGTTTGGATGACAGTGAAAATCGCAACCCACACTCGGAGCAAGTGTTCGGTCTCTCCCCAGTGTGAGATTGCAGGTGTTTTAATAGGGCCGATGACTGGGTGAATCCCTTCCCACATTCAGAACAGGTGAACGGTTGTCCCCGGCATGAACTCGCTGGTGAGCGAGTAGTTTGGATGACTGTGTAAATCCCTTCCCACACTCAGAGCAGCTGAATGGTCTCTCCGCGGTGTGTGTTCGCTGGTGTGCCAGCAGATTAGACGATCGAGTGAACGCCTTCCCACACTCAGAGCAAGGGTACGGTCTCTCCGCGGTGTGTGTTCGCTGGTGCGCAAGCAGATTAGATGATCGAGTGAACGCCTTCCCACACTCAGAGCAAGCGTACGGTCTCTCCCTGGTGTGAATTTGTTGATGTTCCCAAAGGTGACATGACAGAGTGAACCCCTTCCCACAATCCGAGCAGGTGAACGGCCTGACTTCGGCATGAACTAGTTGGTGAGCAAGCAGTTTGGATGACTGTGTAAATCCCTTCCCACACTCAGAGCAGGTGAATGGTCTCTCTGCGCTGTGTATTCGCTGATGAACCAGCAGATTAGATGATCGAGTGAACGCCTTTCCGCACTCTGAGCAGGTGAATGGCCTCTCCCCAGTGTGAATTCGCTGGTGTGCCAACATGTGGGATGACCGAGTGAATCCCCCCCCACAGACAGAGCAGGTGAATGGCCTCTCCCCGGCGTGAGTTCGCTGGTGCCTCAGCATGTCTGATGGACCTCTGAATGTCTTCCCAGAGTTTGGGCTCTTCCCATTGTGAGTTCGCTGGTGTTTCAGTAGGACCGATGACTGAGTAAATCCCTTGCCATACTTGGAGCAGGTGAATGGTCTCTCCGCGGTGTGTGTTCGCTGGTGCACCAGCAGATTAGATGATCGAGCGAATGCCTTCCCGCACTCGGAGCAGGTGAACGGCCTCTCCCCAGTGTGAATTCGCTGGTGTGCCAACATGTTGGATGACCGAGTGAATCCCCTCCCACAGACAGAGCAGGTGAACAGCCTCTCCCTGGAGTGAACCTGCTGGGGTTTCATCGCGTCAGATGACCGAATTCATCCCTTCGTGCACCTGGAGCACGGTGTGATATCTCCCGTTCAGTAAAGTATACGACCTAATTAATTATTTTGCTTCTTTTTTCAAAGGTCGGTAAATTTTTGGACTTCATTACCAACGAGATCTCTGGAGGCGCAGACATCGGATGTGTTCCAGGAAAGATCGACAGTTTTCTGGATATAAAAATAGTAAGGGTTAATGGAAGGGTAAATAGTGTTTGAGATCCAAATTAAGTGATTAGAATGCATTGCAGGTGTCACATGGACCACTACACCCTATCTCACATTTTCATTCATTTAATAACCTCCTTCACAACTCACAATTGTATCAACTGATATTATTGTATGACCTGGACCAAGCGAGAGAGAACCCGCTCTATTCCCACAGCTATCTTGACTACACTTCTTCCCACCCTGCTTCCTGTAAGGACTCCATTCCATACTCCCAATTCCTCCGTCTACGCCGTATCTGCGCCCAGGATTAGATGTTCCATTCCAGGGCATCGGAGATGTCCTCATTCTTTAGGGAACAGGGGTTCCCGTCTTCTATTATAGATGAGGCTCTCACCAGGGTGTCCTCTGTATCCCGCAGCTCCGCTCTTCCTCCCATATCCACTCACTCGTAACAAGGACAGAGTCACCATGGTCCATACCTTCCACCCCATCAGCCGTCACATACAACATATAATCTTCCGACATTTTGGCCACCTCCAACGAGATCCCACCACTGGACACATCTGCCTGTCTCCTCCCCTTTCTGCTTTCCACAGAGACCGCTCCCTCCGTAACTCCCTGGTCAATTTGCCCTTCCTACCCAAACCACCCCCTCCCTGGATACTTACTCTTTCAACTGCAGGAAATGCTACACTTGTCGCTTTACCTCCCCCCCTCGACTCCATCCATGGACCCAAGCAGTCTTTCCAGGTGAGGTAGAGGTTCACCTGCACCTCATCTACTGCATCCTATGTCCCAGTTGTCAACTTCTCTACCTCGGCGAGACCAAGCACAGGCTCAGCGATCGCTTCACCATACACCTCCGCTCAGTTCATACTAACCAACCTGATCTCCCGGTTGCTCAGCACTTCAACTCCCCCTCCCATTCGCAATCTGACCTTTGTGTCCCGGGCATCCTTCATTGCCAGAGTGCGGCCCAGCGCAAATTGGAGGAACAGCACATCATATTTCGCTTAGGTAGTTTACACCCTAGCGGTATGAATTTTGACCTCTCTCATTTTAGATAGCCCTTGCTTTCTCCCTCCTTCCCAGCTCTCCTACAAGCCTACTGTCTCCGCCTCTTCCTTTCTTTTTCCGGCCCCCCCACACATCAGTCTGAAGAAGGGTCTCGACCCGAAACATCGCCTATTCCTGCTGTCCATAAATGCTGCCTCACCCGCTGAGTTTCTCCAGCATTTTTTGTCTACCGTTGATTTTTCCAGCATCTGCAGTTCGTTCTTAAACTATAGGGGGGGTTGCACGGGAGGTCATATGGTCAAAGGGCGTGACACACAGAGTCGCTCAATGCTTCTGGAGTACAAGGCAGCATCCAGCATACACTAATAACACACGCAACACGTGTTATCTGGTAAAAATCGCCAAAATTATTTATCGTGCTTCAGAAATCCAAAAGTAAGGAGAAATGATGGAGAGAAGTGAGACAACAGCTAAAGGGTTGGCGAACATTGGCCGTGCTGATATCAAGATTGAAAATATTGAGAATTATCTACTTATGGGAATTAAAACATTCAATCTACATTTCTGGTAATAAAATCGTAGGTTCAATAATTGTATGGTAGAAAATGACACACACTCGGAGCTTCGCTGTGTTACGACATGATGAAATGGCCTCCAGTAAATGCTTGAATTTGTGCTTCCTCTGTCCTTTCTTTGCTCGGGAATTAAATTGTGTTCTCAAATGGCGCTTAAGTAAATGCCCTTATTGTTTCAGATTGCGTTTCATTAGACGGTTCTTGTATTTCAACACATCCATTATACTTGCTTGTGCAGTCCTTAAGACACTATGTAATAATTACATATTTGGTTTCCATTTATTCAGGAAACAAATCATTAAAGTTGTAGCATCATTACATTGACATTATTACCCAAATATGTTGCTGCTGTTTTTGTATTTTGCTCTTTTCAAAATGTCTGTGCAGCAGAAGCGTGTATATCATTTCCTTTTTGCAATGTGCGTGAATCTGAGATGACAGCTGGCACAATTGTGGCAGCCGTTTGGCTGAAGGTTCTTTTCTCTTTGCAAAATTACTGATGAATATTTTATTAAGTTGCAGTGACTCCTGCAATCGGTTTAAAGTTAAATCACTAACAATGATTTTAAGTCTGTCTGAAGGTGTTTTTACACTGCAGCAAGAGGATATCTTAGATGTCGTTTGGATTCTAACCTGACAGCACCGTGGTCACATTGCTTCTACATGCTTGTAAAGTTAATGTGAACTTCTGCCTGCCTAGAAAAGTAATAATCTCTTTTGAATTGGTTTCTGCACACGTCTGCCCATACTTATTTCTTACCTGTACTTCACCGCTTGTCCTCCAGAAAGCGTTGCGTGGCAACAGTCCGGGTTCAGTGCCCTGACCTCGCCTGCCGTGCAAGGGCCCGATACTCACAGCGCGTCAGTCCGACACGGGGCGGGATGTCCGTGGAGTCTCGGTGGTGGGCTGGTCATCCGTACAGTGGCTCGCTGTGTTGTGGGGATCACATTGATTCTCCCCCAGCCGCCAGATTATCCTCGTCCCGGCCTCGGCTTCAATTAAACCCGCGGCCCGGCTCCGACTCGCCCTCTTCCAGACCCGTTCGGTGGCTCGAGGCGTCACATCCGGTTGCTAGCGCCTGCGCGCTGGAACACAAGCGGCCGGCGTCCAACAGGGAACCGTCGCTGCGCTGCTCCAGGGACCCAGGTTCGAACCCGACCTCGACTGCTGTTTGTGTGGAGTTTGCACGTTCTTTGTGTGATTATAAATGTATCCAGATTGCGCGTTCTCCAGGTGCTCCCCTTTCTTACCACTTCCCAATGCCGTGCGAGTTTGTAGGTTAATTGGCCTCAGTAAATTGCCCCTAGCCTATCCAACCCCTTAAGAATTTTGTAAGTTTCTATAAGATCCCCCCCTCAGTCTTCTAAATTCTAGCGAGTACAAGCCAAGTCTATCCAGTCTTTCCTCATATGAAAGTCCTGACACCCCAGGAATCAGTCTGGCGAACCTTCTCTGTACCCCTCTATGGCAAGGATGTATTTTCTCAGATTTGGTGACCAAAACTGCACGCAATACTCCAGGTGTGGTCTCACCAAAACCCTGTACAACTGCAGTAGAACCTCCCTGCTCCTATACTCAAATCATTTCGCTATGAATGCTAACATATCATTTGCTTTCTTCACTGCCTGCTGCACCTGCATGCCTACTTTCAATGATTGGTGTACCATGACACCCAGGTCTCGTCGCATCTCTCCTTTTCCTAATTTGCCACTATTCAGGTAATAGTCTACCCTCCTGTTTTTGCCACCAAAGTGTATAACCTCACATTTACCCACATTATACTGCATCTGCCATGCATTTGCCCACTCAGCCTATCCAAGTCACCTTGCAGCCTCCTAGCATCCTCCTCACACCTAACTCTACACCCCAGTTTAGTGTCATCCACAAACTTGGAGATGTTGCATTCAATTCCCTCGTCCAAATCATTAATATATATTGTAAATAGCTGGGGTCCCAGCACTGAGCCTTGCGGTACCCCACTAGTCACTGCCTGCCATTCTGAAAAGGACCCATTTACTCCTACCCTTTGCTTCCTGTCTGCCAGCCAGTTCTCTATCCACATCAATACTGAACCCCCAATACCGTGTGCTTTAAGTTTGTATAGTAATCTCTTATGTGGGACCTTGTCGAAAGCCTTCTGAAAGTCTAGATATAACACATCCACTGGTTCTCCTTTAACCACTCTGCTAGTTACATCCTAGAAAAATTCTATAAGATTCGTCAGACATGATTTACCTTTCGTAAATCCATGCTGACTTTGTCCAATGATTTCACCACTTTCCAAATGTACTGCTATCCCATCTTTAATAACTGACTCTAGCAGTTTCCCCACTACCGATGTTAGACTAACTGGTCCGTAATTCCCCGTTTTCTCTCTCCCTCCTTTTTTAAAAAGTGGGGTTACATTAGCTACCCTCCAATCCTCAGGAACTACTCCAGAATCTAAGGAGTTTTGAAAATTTATCACTAATGCATCCACTATTTTTGTGGCTACTTCCTTGAGTACTCTGGGATGCAGACTATCTGGCCCTGGGGATTTATCGGCCTTTAATCCATTCAATTTATCCAACACCACTTCCCGGCTAACCTAGATTTCACTCAGTTCCTCCACCTTATTTGACCCCCGGCCCCCTGCTATTTCCGGCAGATTATTTATGTCTTCCTTAGTGAAGACAGAACCAAAGTAGTTATTCAATTGGTCTGCCATGTCCTTGTTCCCCATTATCAATTCACCTGTTTCTGACTGCAAGGGACCTACATATGATTTAACTAATCTCTTTCTCTTCACATATCTATAAAAAATGTTGCAGTCAGTTTTTATGTTCCCTGCCAGTTTTCTTTCATAATCTATTTTCCCTTTCCTAATTAAGCCCTTTGTCCTCCTCTGCTGGACTCTGAATTTCTCCTAGTCCTCTGGTAGGCTGGTTTATCTGGCTAATTTGTATGCTTCATCTTTTGTTTTTATACTATCCCTGAATTCCCTTGTTATCCATGGATGCACTACCTTCCCTGATTTATTATTTTGCCAAACTGGGATGAAAAATTGTTGTAGTTCATCCATGCAGTCTTTAAATACCTTCCATTGCACATCCACTGTCAACCCTTTAAGAATCATTTGCTAGTCTATCTTGGCCAATTCACGTCTCATACCTTCAAAGTCAAGTCAAAGTCAAAAGTCAAAGTCAAAAGAGTTTATTGTCATGTGTCACTGACAGGACAATGAAATTCTTTCTTTGCATAGCACAACAGAACATAGCAGGCATTGACTACAATTGTATACGTAAATACACACATCAATTAATAAATTAATAAAGTGCAAATAACAGATGGAGGGGCATTAATGTTCAGAGTTTTGTCCGAGCCAGGTTTAATAGCCTGATGGCTGTGGGGAAGCAGGTATTCCTGAACCGGGTCGTTGCAGTTCTCAAAGTTACCTTTGTTTAAGTTCAGAACCCTTGTTTCTGACTTAATTATGTCACTCTCCATCATAATGAAGAACTCAACCATATTATGGTCACTCTTGCCCAAGGGGCCATGCACAACAAGACTGCTAACTAACCCTTCCTCATAAATCAATACCCAGTCTAGAATAGCCTGCTCTCTCGTTGGTTCGTCTACATGTTGGTTTAGAAAACTATCCCGCATACATTCCAAGAAATCCTCTTCCTCAGCACACCTGTCCATTTGATTCACCCAATCTATATGTAGATTGAAGTCACCCATTATAACTGTTTTACCCTTGTTGCACGCATTTCTAATTTCCTGTTTGATGCCATCCCCAACTTCACTGTTAGTTGGCCTGTACACAACTCCCACTGGCGTTTTCTGCCCCTTAGAGTTTCGCAGCTCTACCCATATCGATTCCACATCCTCCAAGCTAATGTCCTTCCTTTCCATTGCGTTAATCTCCTCTCTCACCAGCAACGCTACCCCACCTCCCTTTCCTTTCTGTCTATCCCTCCTGAATATTGAATATCCCTGGATGTTCAGCTCCCAGCCTTGGTCCCCCTGGAGCCATGTTTCCGTGATCCCAACTATAGCATGGTCATTAATAGCTATCTGCACATTCAACTCGTCCACCTTATTACGAATGCTCCTTGTATTGAGACACAAAGCCTTCAGGCTTGTTTTTACAACACTCTTATTCCTTATACAATTATGTTGACAAGTGGCCCCTTTTGATTTTTGCCCTGGAAACCCACCACCTCTTATTCTCTGTTTATAATTTTTTTCTTCTTTCCCCCCTACATGTTGGGTCTGAGTGCTTCCCTTCTCTGCCTCCTGCCTCAGACCCTGTCTACTGGCTTTCTCTATTTGAGTCCCTCCCCCCAACCGTTCTAGTTTAAAGTCCTCCCGGTACCCTTTGCAAATTTCCCTGAAGTACCTGAAGAGGGCGTATTTGAATAACTGCTCCTCAAATTCTGGTTACATTTCAGCCCCACTCTTCTGATCAATGGGCACCCAGTGTGGGGGGAGGGGAGGAGCGGTGTTGATACTTGATTGTATGTATGTATAGAGTTAATCTGATATATCTGGATAGCAGACCAAACAAAGCTTTTCACTGTACCTCTTGGTAAACCTAAACCAAAGCTGGAAAAGCTGTCAGTCTAGGGATATCCTGGTCAGTTTGCTGCGGGGAATTACCAAGCTGGCCACGGGCAACTTAGGGCTCCACTCAGGCCAACTGCCTTCCCCATTTGTGGGCTTCCATCTGTGCCTGGATGCCTGGAGCGGGAGGTATCTAAGGGCAGTCTGGCTGCCTTCCAGGACTGCTGGATGCTGCAGGGGTCCTGCCTGCTTCTTAGATGAAAATAACGATGTTTTGGTTTGATATTTAAATGTATATTCCTTATTTTAGATAGGTATTTCCTTAGAGTTGTGTTTTCAATGCCACTTTGTACCTATATATAAATTTACGTTTGGTTAAAAAAGAGAGGCCTCACCAACTGCAGTATAACATCCCAGCTCTTATACTCAACACCCTGCCCAATGACGGCCATGTGCAAGAACCAAAACAAGAGTAATTTGCAATTGCATATGAAAGAGAACAAGGTCCATTAACTTAACAACATGACAAATGAAAATGTAATAGTCAATACAACAAATTTTCAGTGACACTACATAACTGGGTGTGATATTGTACACAAAAGTAGGCAGTGAAACCCAAACAAAGTCCATAATTGATCATTGCTGAGGTATGGTTGTGCAGTGCCCTGTTTACACCAAAGTGTCTCTTCACTATCACTTTCTCGGTGGCCTTGTCAGGATTGTACCTGAAATTCATGTGTGATCTTTTATTGCCAGACGATGAGCTACAATACTGGAACTATATTCCTCTTTCTAAATCTTCACTCTCCCTACTGTACTTGACTTGATTGTATGTATGTATAGAGTTAATCTGATATATCTGGATAGCAGACCAAACAAAGCTTTTCACTGTACCTCATGGTAAACCTAAACCAAAGCTGGAAAAGAGTTCAAATACTAACCAGGGACACCGTCAAGGTGGCAGTCGGAGAGGACATACTGGAGGGTACGGAGGAAATATGGGTAGAGTTAAAAAATAAGAAAGGTGTAATTACTCATATTAAAAAGACACAAAATGTTGATGGAACTCAGTGGGTCAGGCAGCTTCTCAGGAGAACATGGATAAGTGAAGTTTCAGGTCTGGAGACTTCTTCAGACTGATTAGTCTGAAGAAGGATCATGACCTGAAACGTCAAGTATCCATCCTTCAGACATGCTGCCTGTTCTGCTGAGTTAATCAGGCACTTTGTGTCCTTTTGTGTAAAGTTCCTTGTTTCAACATCACTCTAATATTATTGTAGTATATGCTTCCCAATAGTCAGCAGGAGACATATACACAGATACATGACGGAAAATGTATAAGCACAGGGATATCATAATGGGTGGCTTTAACTTCCTCAAGGTTGACTGGATTTCCTTTACACTAGAGACATAGCAGAATTTGTTTGGTACATCCAAGACCATGAGACTGAGACCGTGAGACTGACGGAAACACGGACCTTTAAACCCCAGGAGTTATCCATCAAGACTCGGTAACCTTGCATTTTACCATATTTATATTCCTCTGCCATTTTGTCTGCCCATCTGTTCAGCCTGCCCACATCCCCTGGTAGTCCCTTCACAACCTCCTCGGGCCCAGTTCATTCAAAAAGAGCAAATATATTTTGAATTGGTGAAAAATCAAATTGTTCCCCTAATTCTAGGGGTAAACCGCCCACCAAAGTGCCAACGATCAGGATCCAAAACTGGACATGATGAACAACGGCACTGAATGCAGAACGGTCCAGTCATATGTGGACCCGCCGGTGTCTCAGCTGCTAGAGTGCTTAGCTGCCCAAGGCACATCCTGCAGAGTAAAACCACCACTTCAGCGTGTGTCCATCGGTATCTCAGTAGGTCATACGACCGAGTGAATCCCTTCCCGCACTCGGAGCAGGTGAACGGCCTCTCCCCAATGTGTATTCGCTGGTGAGTGAGTAGGTTGGACGACACTGTAAATCTCTTCCCCCGCTCGGAGCAAGTGTTCAGTCTCTCCCCGGTGTGAGTTTGCTGGTGTTTCAGTAGGGCCAATGACTGAGTGAATCCGTTCCCACACTCAGAGCAGGTGAACGGCCTCACCCCGGCGTGCCTTCGCTGGTGCGCCAGCAAGTTGGATGATCGAGTGAACGCCTTCCCGCATTCGGAGCAGGTGAACGGAATCTCTCTCGTGTGTATTCGCTGGTGCGCCTGCTGGTCGGATGATCGAGTGAACGCCTTCCCGCACTCGGAGCAGGTGAATGGCTTCTCCCCAGTGTGAGTTCGCTGGTGTGACTGCAGGTCGGATGGTCGTCTGAACGCCTTCCCGCACTCGGAACAATTGTTCGGGCTCTCCCCGGTGTGAGTTTGTTGGTGTTTCCGTAGGACCGATGACTGAGTGAATACCTTCCCACATTTGGAGCAAGGGTACGGTCTTTCCCCAGTGTGAATTCGCTGGTATCACCGAAGGTGCCGGATGACTGAGTGAATCCCTTCCCACATTCTGAACAGGTGAATGGTTGTCCCCGGCATGAACTCGCTGGTGAGCGAGTAGTTTGAATGACTGTGTAAATCCCTTCCCACACTCAGAGCAGCTGAATGGTTCACTCTACGGTGTGTGTTCGCTGGTGTGCCAGCAGATGAGATGATCGAGTGAACGCCTTCCCACACTCAGAGCAAGCGTATGGTCTCTCCGCGGTGTGTGTTCGCTGGTGCGCAAGCAGATTAGATGATCGAGTGAACGCCTTCCCACACTCAGAGCAAGCGTACGGTCTCTCCCCGGTGTGAATTTGTTGATGTTCCCAAAGGTGACATGACAGAGTGAACCCCTTTCCACAATCCGAGCAGGTGAACGGCCTGACCTTGGCATGAACTAGTTGGTGAGCGAGCATTTTGGATGACTGTGTAAATCCCTTCCCACACTCAGAGCAGGTGAACGGTCTCTCTGTACTGTGTATTCGCTGGTGCACCAGCAGATTAGATGATTGAGCGAATGCTTTCCCGCACTCTGAGCAGGTGAACGGCCTCTCCCCAGTGTGAATTCGCTGGTGTGCCAACATGTGGGATGACCGAGCGAATCCCCTCCCACAGACAGAGCAGTTGAACGGCATCTCCCCGGCGTGAGTTCGCTGATGCACCAGCATGTGGGATGACCGAGTGAATCCCCTCCCACAGACGGAGCAGGTGAACAGCCTCTCCCTGGAGTGAACCTGCTGGGGTTTCATCGCGTCAGATGACTGAATTCATTCCTTCCTGCACCTGGAGCACGGTGTGATATCTCCCATTCAGTAAAGAATACGGCCAAATGAATTACTTTACTTTTTTTCAAAGGTCGGTAAATTTTTGGACTTCATTACCAACGAGATCTCTGGAGGCTCAGACTTCGGATGTGTTCCAGGAAAGATCAACAGATTTCTGGATATAAAAATAGAAAGGGTTAATGTTTGAGGTCCAAATTAAGTGATTAGAATGGATTGCAAGCGTCACAAGGACCACTACACCCTTTCTCATGCGCTTGCACGTTTTCATTCATTTAATAACCTCCTTCACAACTCACAATTGTTCTTGTATCAACTGATATTGTTGTATGACCTGGACCAAGTGAGAGAGAACCCACTCTATTCTCACAGCTGCCTTGACTACACTTCTTCCCACCCTGCTTCCTGTAAGGACTCCATCCCCTACTACCCAATTCCTCCGTCTACGCCGTATCTGCACCCAGGACGAGGTGTTCCATTCCAGGGCATCGGAGATATCCTCATTCTTTAGGGAACAGGGGTTCCCGTCTGCTATTATAGATGAGGCTCTCACCAGGGTCTCCTCTGTATCCCGCAGCTCCGCTCTTACTCCCCCCACTCGTAACAAGGACCGAGTCACCCTTGTCCACACCTTCCACCCCATCAGCCGTCACATACAACATATAATCTTCCGACATTTTGGCCAGCTGCAACAGGATCCTACCACTGGACACATCTGCCCATCTCCTCCCCTTTCTGAAGAGACCGTTCACACCGTAACTCCCTGGTCAATTCGCCCTTCCTACCCAAACCACCCCCTCCCCGGGTACTTACCCTTGCAACGCAGGAAATGCTACACTTGTCGCTTTACCTCCCCCCCTCAACTCCATCCATGGACCCAAGCAGTCTTTCTCTGTGAGGCAGAGGTTCACCTGCACCTCCTCCAACCTCATCTACTGCATCCTATGACCATATAACCATATAACAATTACAGCACGGAAACAGGCCCTCTTGGCCCCTCCAGTCCGTGCCGACCATTTGTTTTCCCCTAGTCCCATCTACCTGCACTCAGACCATACCCCTCCATTCCCTTCACGTCCATATACTTATCCACTTTACTCTTAAATGTTAAAATCGATCCTGCCTCCACCACTTCTGCTGGAAGCTGATTCCACACAGCCACCACCCTCTGAGTAAAGAAGTTCCCCCTCACGTTACCCCGAAACCTCTGTCCCTTAATTCTCATGTCATGCCCTCTTGTTTGAATCTTCCCTACCCTCAATGGGAAAAACGTATCCACGTCAACTCTGTCTATCCCTTTCATCATTTTAAAGACCTCAATCAAGTCCCCCCTTAACCTTCTGCGCTCCAAAGAATAAAGACCTAACTTGTTCAACCTTTCTCTGTAACATAGTTGCTGGAACCCTGGCAACATTCTAGTAAATCTCCTCTGTACTCTCTCTATTTTGTTGACATCCTTCCTATAACTAGGCGACCAAAATTGTACACCATACTCCAGAATTGGTCTTACCAATGCCTTGTACAATTTTAACATTACTTCCCTACTCCTATATTCAATGCTCTGATTTATAAAGGCCAGCACACCAAAGGCTTTCTTTACCACCCTATCAACATGTGATTCCACCTTCAGGGAACTATGCACAGTTATTCCTAGATCCCTCTGATCCACAGCATTCCTCAATTCCCTACCATTTACCATGTACGTCCTATTTTGATTTGTCCTGCCAAGATGTAGCACTTCACACTTATCAGCATTAAACTCTGCCATCTGCCATCTTTCAGCCCACTTTTCCAAATGGCCCAAATCTCTCTGTAGACTTTGAAAATCTACTTCATTATCCACAACACCACCTATCTTAGTATCATCTGCATACTTACTTATCCAATTTTCCACCCCATCATCCAGATCATTGATGTACATGACAAACAACAGTGGACCCAACACTGTTGTCCCAGTTGTCAACTTCTCTACCTCGGCAAGACCAAGCACAGGTTCGGCGATCGCTTTGCCCTACACCTCCGCTCAGTTCATACTAACCAACTTGATCTCCCGGTTGCTCAGCACTTCAACTCCCCCTCCCATTCCCAATCTGACCTTTGTGTCCCGGGCGTTCTTCATTGCCAGAGTGAGGCCCAGCGGAAATTGGAGGAACAGCACGTCATATTTCGCTTAGGTAGTTTACACCCTAGCGGTATGAATTTTGACTTCTCTCATTTTAGATAGCCCTTGCTTTCTCCCTCTTTCCCCTCCCCTTTCCCAGCTCTCCTACAAACCTAATGTCTCCGCCTCTTCCTTTCTTTTTCCAGCCCCTCCACACATCAGTCTGAAGAAGGATCGCGACCCGAAACATCGCCTATTCCTTCTGTCCATAGATGCTGCTTCACCCGCTGAGTTTCTCCAGCATTTTTTGTCAACCTTCGATTTTTCCAGCATCTGTAGTTCGTTCTTAAACTATAGGCGGGGGGGGGGGTTGCATAAAGGTCATATGGTCAAAAGGCATGGCAGAGTTGCTCAATCCTTCTGGAGTACAAGAAAGCATCCAGCATACACTAGTAACACACACATTCTTATCTGGTAAAAACCGCCAAAATGGTAAATTTCTGTGCTGTGAAAAATTGGTGAAATAGGGGTAACCGTGAGAGATATTTATCGTACTTCAGAAATCCAAAAGTGAGGAGAAATTATGGTGGAGAGAAGCGAGGGCTGAAGGGACAACAGCGGCTAAAGGGTTGGCGAACACTGGCCGTGCTGATATCAAGATTGAAAATATTGAGAAATATCTAATTATGGTAATTAAAACATTCTATCTACATTTCTGGTAATGAAATCGTAGGTTGAATAATTGTATGGTAGAAAATTACACACACACATACTCGGAGCTTTGCTGTGTTAGGACATGAATGAAATGGTCTCCAGTAAATGCTGGAATTTGTGCTTCCTATGTCCTTTCTTTGCTCGGGAATTTGCTCGGGAATTAAATTGTGTTCTCAAATAGCGCTTAAGTAAATGCCCTTATTGTTTCAGATTGCGTTTCATTAGCCGGTTCTTGTATTTCAACACATCTATTATACTTGCTTGTATAATAAGGCACTATGTAATAATTACATATTTGGTTTCCATTTATTCAGGATACAAATCATTAAAGTTGTAGCATCATTACATTGACATTATTACCCAAATATGTTGCTGCTGTTTTTGTATTTTGCTCTTTTCAAAATGTCTGTGCAGCAGAAGCGTGTATATCATTTCCTTTTTGCAATGTGCGTGAATCTGAGATGACAGCTGGCACAATTGTGGCAGCCGTTTGGCTGAAGGTTCTTTTCTCTTTGCAAAATTACTGATGAATATTTTATTAAGTTGCAGTGACTCCTGCAATCGGTTTAAAGTTAAATCACTAACAATGATTTTAAGTCTGTCTGAAGGTGTTTTTACACTGCAGCAAGAGAATATCTTAGATGTCGTTTGGATTGTAACCTGACAGCACCGTGGTCACGTTGCTTCTACATGCTTGTAAAGTTAATGTGAACTTCTGCCTGCCTAGAAAAGTAATAATCTCTTTTGAATTGGTTTCTGCACACGTCTGCCCATACTTATTTCTTACCTGTACTTCACCGCTTGTCCTCCAGAAAGCGTTGCGTGGCAACAGTCCGGGTTCAGTGCCCTGACCTCGCCTGCCGTGCAAGGGCCCGATACTCACAGCGCGTCAGTCCGACACGGGGCGGGATGTCCGTGGAGTCTCGGTGGTGGGCTGGTCATCCGTACAGTGGCTCGCTGTGTTGTGGGGATCACATTGATTCTCCCCCAGCCGCCAGATTATCCTCGTCCCGGCCTCGGCTTCAATTAAACCCGCGGCCCGGCTCCGACTCGCCCTCTTCCAGACCCGTTCGGTGGCTCGAGGCGTCACATCCGGTTGCTAGCGCCTGCGCGCTGGAACACAAGCGGCCGGCGTCCAACAGGGAACCGTCGCTGCGCTGCTCCAGGGACTCAGGTTCGAACCCGACCTCGACTGCTGTTTGTGTGGAGTTTGCAGGTAATGATTATAAATGTATCCAGATTGCGCGTTCTCCAGGTGCTCCCCTTTCTTACCACTTCCCAAGGACGTGCGAGTTTGTAGGTTAATTGGCCTCAGTAAATTGCCCCTAGTTTGCAGGGGCTGGATGAGAAAGTGGATACCGAAGATCAAGTGTGAATGAGTGACGGTGATCGGTGGGCTCAGGGACTTGTCCCCATGCTGAATTTCTAATCTGGACTGTAGCCGTGCTACACGTGCTCTGCTTCCATACCTTCAACCAATTAAATCCTAAATTAGGTGTGGAAGCAGGGTTAGTTCATTTCGCCCCTCATATGTGCGGCACGTGGTACATGTGAACCTCTGCCTCACCAGGAAGATATGCTAGGGTCCCTGGATGGGGGTGAAAACAAATGTGCAGATACAGGTGTAACATCCCCTATGGTTGCACAGGGAAGTACCTGAAGAGGGCGTATTTGAATAACTGCTCCTCAAATTCTGGTTACATTTCAGCCCCACTCTTCTGATCTTTGGGCACCCAGTGTGGGGGGAGGGGAGGAGTGGTGGTGTTGTCAGTCAAGGGATATCTTGGTCAGTTTGCTGCGGGGAATTACCAAGCTGGCCACGGGCAACTTAAGGCTCCACTCAGGCCAACTCTCTTCCCCATTTTCGGGCTTACATCTGTGTCAATTTAAATGTATATTCCTTATTTTACATAGGTGTTTCCTTAGAGTTGTGTTTTCAATGCCACTTTATACCTATATATAAATTTAAGTTTGGTTAAAAAAAGAGAGGCCTCACCAACGTCATGTAGAACTGCAGTATAACATCCCAGCTCTTATACTCAACACCCTGCCCGATGATGGCCATGTGCAAGAACCAAAACAAGAGTAATTTGCAATTGCATATGAAAGAGAACAAGGTCCATTAACTTAACGACATGACAAATGAAAATGTAATAGTCAATACAACAAATTTTCAGTAACACTACATAACTGGGTGTGATATTGTACACAAAAGTAGGCAGTGAAACCCAAACAAAGTCCATAATTGATCATTGCTGAGGTATGGTTGTGCAGTGTCCTGTTTACACCAAAGTGTCTCTTCACTTTCACTTTCTCGGTGGCCTTGTCAGGATTGTACCTGAAATTCATATGTGATCTTTTATTGCCAGACGATGAGCTACAATACTGGAACTATATTACTCTCTCTACATCTTCACTCTACCTACTGTACTTAGGTTTGACTTGATTGTATGTATGTATAGAGTTAATCTGATCTATTTGGATAGCAGACCAAACAAAGCTTTTCACTGTACCTCATGGTAAACCTAAACCAAAGCTGGGAAAGAGTTTGAATACTAACCAGGGACACCGTCAAGGTGGCAGTTGGAGAGGACATACTGGAGGGTACGGAGGAAATATGGGTAGAGTTAAAAAATAAAAAGGTGTTATTACTCATATTAAAAAGACACAAAATGTTGATGGAACTCGGTGGGTCAGGCAGCTTCTCAGAAGAACATGGATAAGTGAAGTTTCAGGTCTGGAGACTTCTTCAGACTGATTAGTCTGAAGAAGGATCATGACCTGAAACGTCAAGTATCCGTCCTTCAGACATGCTGCCTGTCCTGCTGAGTTAATCAGGCACTTTGTGTCCTTTTGTGTAAACCAGCAACTGCAGTTCCTTGTTTCAACATCACTCTAATATTATTGTAGTATGTGCTTCCCAATAGCCAGCAGGAGACATATACACAGATACATGATGGAAAATGTATAAGCACAGGGATATCATAATGGGTGACTTTAACTTCCTCAAGGTTGACTGGATTTCCTTTACACTAGAGACATAGGCATGGCAGAATTTGTTTGGTACATCCAAGACCATGAGACTGAGACCATGAGACTGACGGAAACACGGACCTTTTAACCCCAGGAGTTATCCATCAAGACTCGGTAACCTTGCATTTTACCACATTTATATCCCTCTGCCATATTGTCTGCCCATCTGTTCAGCCTGTCCGCATCCCCTGGCAGTCCCTTCACAACTAGCACACTATATAATGTCTATTTTTAATGGTATATTTTTTATGGTATTTTTAATGGTAGATTGTCTGTCTGTGTTATAAATAAATATTACTTGCACATTTGGAGTATGGGGAAACACAATTTCAATCCTCTGTGTATCTACTTGTTGCATTATTTGAATTGACAATAAAGTTTACTTTGATTTTGACAACCTCCTCGGGCCCAGTTCATTTAAAAAAAGAGAAAATATATTTTGAATTGGTGAAAAATCAAATTGTTCCCCTAATTCTAGGGGTGAACCGCCCACCAAAATGCCAACAATCAGGATCCAAAACTGGACGAGATGAACAACGGCATTGAATGCAGAACGTTCCAGTCACATGTGGACCCGCCTGTGTCTCAGCTGCTAGAGTGTTTAGCTGCCCATGGCACATCCTGCAGAGTAAAACCACCACTTCAGCGTGTGTCCGTCGGTATCTCAGTCGGTCATCCGACCGAGTGAATCCCTTCCCGCACTTGGAGCAGGTGAACGACCTCTCCCTGGCGTGTCTTTGCTGGTGCACCAGCAAATCGGATGATTGTATGAATGCCTTCCTGCACTCCGAGGAAATGTTCGGGCTTTGCCCGGTGTGAGTTTGCTGGTCAACGAGCTGGTCCGATGATTAACTGAAAGCCTTCCCACACTCAGAGCAACCACACAGTATCTCGCTGGTGTGCATTTGTTGGTGTTTCAGAAGGTCTGATGACTGAAAGAACCCTTTTCCACACTCGGAGCAGGTGAATGGCCTCTCCCAGGTGTGACTACGCTGATGAACGAGCAGTTTGGACGACAGTGTAAATCCTTTCCCACACTCGGAGCAAGTGTTTGATCCCTTCCCGGTGTGAGTTTGCTGGTGTTTATGTAGGACCGATGACCGAGTGAATCCCTTCCCACATTCAGAGCACGTGAATGGTCTCTCCGCGGTGTGTATTCGCTGGTGCACCAGCAGGTCGGATGATCGACTGAACGTCTTCCTGTACTTGGAGCAAGCGTAATGTCTCCACTGAGTGAATTTGTTGATGTCTCTGAAGGTGCCATGACTGAGTGAATTCCTTCCCACATTCAGAGTAGGTGAATGCCCTGACCCCAGCATGAACTCGCTGGTGAGAGAGCAGTTTGGATGACTGAGTAAATCCCTTCCCACATGCAGAGCACGTGAACAGTCGCTGAGCGGTGTGTACTCGCTGGTGCGCCAGCAGGTTGGATGATCAACTGAATGTCTTCCCGCGCGCTCAGAGCAAGTGTACAGTCTCTAACTGGTGTGAGTTTGCTGATGTTTCAGTAGGTTCGATGACTGAGTGAATCCTTTCCCACATGCAGAGCAGGAGAATGGCCTCTCCCCGGTGTGTCTTCGCTGGTGCGCCAGCAGGTTGGATGATCGAGTGAATCCTTTCCCGCATTCGGAGCAGGTGAACGGCCTCTCTCCCGTGTGTATTCGCAGATGCGCTTGCCGGTCAGATAATCGAGTGAACGCCTTCCCACACTCAGAGCAGGTGAATGGCCTCTCTCCGGTGTGAGTTCGCTGGTGTGCCAGCAGGTCAGATGGTCGTCTGTAAGCCTTCCCACACTCGGAGCAAGTGTTCCGTCTCTCCTCGGTGTGAATTTGCTGGTGTTTCAGTAGGGCTGATGACTGTGTGAATCCTTTCCCACACTCAGAGCAGGGGAATGGCCTTTCCCCAGCATGTCTTCGCTGGTGCGCCAGCAGATTGGATGATCTCGTGAACGTCTTCCCGCACTCGGAGCAGGTGAATGGTCTCTCTCGCGTGTGTGTTCGTTGGTGCGCCCGCTGGTCGGATGATCGAGCGAACGCCTTCCCGCATTCGGAGCAGGTGAACGGCCTCTCCCCGGTGTGAGTTCGCTGGTGTGCCAGCAGGTCGGATGGTCGTCTGTAAGCCTTCCCGCACTCGGAGCAACCATGCCATATCTCGCTGGTGTGCATTTGTTGGTGTTTCAGAAGGTCTGATGACTGAGTGAACTCTTTTCTGCACATGGAGCAGGTGAACGGCCTCTCCCCGATGTGTATTCGCTGGTGAGGGAGCAGGTTGGATGACACTGTAAATCCCTTCTCCCGCTCAGAGCAAGTGTTCGGTCTCTCCCCGGTGTGCGTTTGCTGATGTTTCAGTAGGGCCGATGACTGAGTGAATTCATTCCCACACTCAGAGCAGGTGAACGGCCTCACCCCGGCGTGCCTTCGCTGGTGCGCCAGCAAGTTGGATGATCGAGTGAATGCCTTCCCGCATTCGGAGCAGATGAACGGCCTCTCTCTCGTGTGTATTCGCTGGTGCGCCCGCCGGTCAGATGATCGAGTGAACGCCTTCCCGCACTCGGAGCAGGTGAATGGCTTCTCCCCAGTGTGAGTTCGCTGGTGTGACAGCAGGTCGGATGGTCGTCTGAACGCCTTCCCGCACTCGGAGCAAGTGTTCGGGCTCTCCCCGGTGTGAGTTTGTTGGTGTTTCCGTAGGACCGATGACTGAGTGAATACCTTCCCACATTTGGAGCAAGGGTACGGTCTCTCCCTAGTGTGAATTCGCTGGTGTCCCCGAAGGTGCCATGACTGAGTGAATCCCTTCCCACATTCTGCGCAGGTGAATGGCCTGACTCCGGCATGAACTAGCTGGTGAGCAAGCAGTTTGGATGACCGTGTAAATCCCTTCCCACACTCCAAGCAAGTGAACGGTCTGTCCGCGGTGTGTATTCGCTGGTGCACCACCAGGTCAGATGCTCGAGCAAAAGCCTTCCTGCACTCGGAGCAGGTGAACGGCTTCTCCCCAGTGTGAATTCGATGGTGTGCCAACATATTGGATGACCGAGTGAATCCTCTCCCACAGAGAGAGCAGGTGAACGGCATCTCCCCTGTGTGAGTTTGCTGGTGTGCCAGCATGTGGGATGACTGAGTGAATCCCCTCCCATAGACAGAGCAGGCGAACAGCCTCTCCCTGGAGTGAACCTGCTGGGGTTTCATCGAGTCAGATGACTAAATTCATCCCTTCCTGCATCTGGAGTACGGTGTGATATCTCCCGTTCAGTAAAGAATACGACCAAATGAATTACTTTGCTTCTTTTTTCAAAGGTCGGTGAATATTTGGACTTCATTACCAACGAGATCTCTGGAGGCTCAGACATCAGTTGTGTTCCAGGAAAGATCAACAGTTTTGTGGATATAAAAACAGTAAGGGTCAATAGAATTTGAGGTCCAAATTAAGTGATTAAAATAGATTGCAAGTGTCACAAGGTCCACTACTCCCTTTCCCACACGCTTGCACGTTTTCATTCATTTAATAACCTCCTTCACGACTCACAATTGTTCTCGTATCAACTGGTGTAATTATATGACCTGGAACAAGCGAGAGAACCCGCTCTGTTCTCACAGCGCGTCAGTCCTACTCGGGGCGGGATGTCTGTGGAGTCTCGCTGGTCATCCGTGCAGTGACTGTGCTGTGCTGTGGGGATCACATCGATTCTTCCCGCAGATTCTCCCCGTCCCGGCCTCGGCCTTGATTCAACCCGCGGCCCAGCTCCGGCTCCGGCGCCGTTCCTGGAGACCCGCACGGTGGCTCGAGGCGTCACATCCGGTGCCTCGCGCCTGCGCGCTGGGAGCCGTCGCTGCCGCGCCGCTCCAGGGACCCGGGTTCGAACCTGACTTCCACTACTGTCTGCGTGGTGTTTGCGCGTCCTCCGTGTGATTATAAGTTTCTCCAGGTGCTCCCCTTTCTTACCACTTCCCAAGGGTGTGCGGGTTTGTAGGTTAATGGGCCTCAGTAAATTGCCCCTAGTTTGCAGGGAATGGATGAGAAAGTGGATACCGAAGAACTAGTGTGAATGAGTGACGGTGATCGGTGGGCTCAGGGACTTGTCCCCATGCTGTATCTCTAATCTGGACTGTAGCCGTGTTACACGTGCTCTGCTTCCATACCTTCTCAAAATTTGATCCTAAGTTAGGTGTGGAAGCAGGGTTAGTTCATTTGGCCTCTCATGTGCTGCACAATTCAATAAATTATGGCTAATTTTATACCCCAGCGCTATTCCTGCTCCAACCCCATATCCTTGTAGTTCTTTAATATTTAAAAATCTACTGTTCAGTGTTTTTTGAATTGAAACGTAAATTACAGAATCTGGAATATTGAGTAAAACAAAAAGTGCTGGAAGAACTCAGCGGGTTAGCAAATTCTGATATAGGTAGGTGATGGTTCAGGTTGGGACCCTTGAAGACTGATTGTACTCCTGGGGAGAAAACTGGTAAAGTGAGGTTGGGGCAGAAGCATGTCCTTGTCATAGGAGCAGAATTAGGCCTTTTGGTCCATCAAGTCTTCTGCACAATTCAACATTGCTGATCACTTTCCCTCTCAACCCCATTCTCCTGCCTTCTTCCATTAAATGTTGACACCCTTACTAATCAAGAACCTGTCAATCTCCACTTTACATCAAAGGAGACATGGTGGAGAGTCACTGACTTTAAGTTCCTGGGCACATACATCTCCCAGGACCTTACATGGACAATGAACACCATCACTCTCGTAGAGAAGTCACAGCAGCGGCTATATTTCCTGAGGACTCTGCGGAAAGCAAACGTCTCACAGCAGCTGCTACTGTCCTTCTATCAGTGCGTCGTGGAAAGCATCCTCTCCTATGGCATCCTGGTGTGGTTTGCTAGCTGCACTGTGGCTGGAAGGAAGGCACTACAGAGAGTTATTAAAACAGCACAGAGCATCACAAACGCTCAACTATCCTCCTTGGAAGACATTTACAAGGCCTGATGTTTACGTCGGGCGACAAACATCACACAAGACTCATCCCACCCTGCCAACCACCTTTTCACTCTGCTGCCCTCTGGGAGGCGATACGGGTCTTTGAAGGCCCACAATTGCAGACTAACTAACAGTTTCTACCCACGTGCCATTAGAGAACTTAACTCAAACAGATAACACTACGGGCAACACTACACAATTTGGGGTGCATTATAAAAATGTGTCTGCTGGAATGTGCACTATAATGTGCATCATTTTTATTATCTATTACTTATTTTATGCATTGATCTTGCGGTAAATGTAAATGTGAGAGTAAATGGTTGTTTGTGTTATTGTGTTTTGTTCTTTTTAATCTTTTATCCTGTGGCTTTTATTGTTTACTATTGAAGGAGATGCACATGAAATTTCGTTGCGCTGTGCAATTACAAATAAACGGATTTGATTTGATTTGATTTAGAAATGCACAATGTCCTCCACAGCCATCTGTGGCAATGAATTCCACAGGTTTATTCCCCATGATTAAATAAATTCCTCTTAAACTCCTTACCAAAGATATGTCCTTTAATTTTGAGGCTGTGCCCTCTTGTCCTGCACTCTCCCACGAGTGAAAATATCCTCTCCACATTCACTCTACCCAGTGCTTTTGGTTAGTTTCAATAAGGCCCCCCCTTCATCCATCTAAACACCAGCGATTAGAGGCCCAGAGCCATCAAACAATCATCAGGACATTCCCCCTCCCCCGACAGTCCCGCCTGAAGCCTGAGGCCGTGCGCTCCCCAGGCTGCAGGATGCTCGCCCCACCAGCCCCCGTTTGAAGCCGACCCCCTCCCCCGGCTACAGAATGCAACAAGAGATGCAACAAGAAATAATGGACTAAATAAATCTCCTCTTTAACGTTTAAATTGTTGTTATGTTTTAAGAGTTATTCACATTTTAAGCTTTAATAAATCCCTTTTCCACTTGCCGTGCCCCTCAGCTGCACCTGCACAGTAATAGCTGCGTATTCTACGTCACAATGGGAACCCAATGGGAGGGAATGGCTGCGCCGCCGGAGAGCCACTCATACTCCCCCCTCCCTCTCTGCCCCCCTCACACTCTCGCCTCCCCTCCCTCTGTGTGCCTCTGTATCCCTCTGACTGCCTCTGTATCCCTCTGTGTGCCTCACTGTGCCCCTCTCTGTGCTTCAGTGTCCTTCTGTGTCCCTCTCTGCTTCCGTGTCCCTCTCTGTGCACCTCTTTGTGCCTCTGTGTCACTCACTGTGTCCCTCTCTATGCCTCTGTGTCTCTCTCTGTGTCTCACTTTGTCCCACTCGGTGTCCCTCTCTATGCCTCTGTGTCCCTCTTTGCGCCCTTCTCTGTGCCTCTGTGTCCCTCTCTGTGCCTATATGTCCCTCTCTGTGCTTCTGTGTCCCTCTCTGTGCCTATATGTCCCTCTCTGTGCTTCTGTTTCACTCTCTGTGCCTTTATGCCCCTGTGTCCCTCTTTACCCCCCTCCCTCTCTAGCTGCGCTTGCGATTTGGGGGCTATACGTGAGTGAATAGGGCAGGGGATGGGGTAAAAGGAGTGAATGGATAATATTAATATAATATCAATGGGGGTGGTTAGTGTGTGCGTGAGGGGTTGGTTAGTGTGCGTGAGTGACACCGCAGGCCGCCCCCTCCACCCCTGTATTTATTTGTGCATTTGTTTGTCTGTCTGTGATTCACATCTCCTCGAAAAGACGATGCGCAAACTGTGAAATGTTTATATATTCCAATAAAGATTTACACCATGATGTAAAAAATCGCTCGTCGGAAAATTGGATTCATTATTTCCCGAGTTATTTATGAAAGTGTTCAAAAAATTCAAATAACTTGGTGAATAAACAAGATGGTCTCGCTGATGACGTTTTACTCCGCAGATTTTTACAGCTTTTGACTGCTTTCTAAAAAAATCAGTTTATTTGATAATAATCCATTTTGAACCAAAATGGAGCAAATAATATTAATATCATATCAAGGGGAGTGGTTAGTGTGTGTGTGTGTGTGTTGGGGTGGTCAGTGTGTGTGTGACGCCGCAGGTCGCCCCCCCCCCCCCCCCCCCCCCCCCCCCCATAACCACGCGTTGAGGGGACGGGACCCAACGAGTCCCCCTTGGTCTAGTATATATATAAAACAACCAGCATCATCAGAGACCCACACCAGTTAGTCATACTCTTATTTCACCCCTGCCATCGGGAAGAAGGTATACAAGGCTGAAAACTAATGTCCAGATCTCGGAGCAGTTTCTTATTCAGGCTATTAAATATTACCACATCCAAAAAGGTTCCGAACTACATAGATTTTGGGCCATTATTTTTTACTTTGCACTATTACTGTTTGTCTGTGTGTTTGTTTATTGAACTTTTTTCTTTGTTGTTTTTTATGGTGTTTACAGAGTACTATATCTACATACCTCTTGTGCTGCTGCAAGTAGGAATTCCATTGTTCCATTTTGACAATAAAACACCCTTGACTTTTGACTTCTCGTGTTTTATTTTATCTGTAACTTTAATGTGGTTGAAATCATAAAATTGGGAGAGTTTTTATTGAGGGGAATTTAACCAAGTTGATCCTGACCCAAAACATCGCCTATCCATATCCCCCACATAGCTACCTGACCCTCTGAGTTATTCCAGTGCTTTGTGTTTTGCTCAATATTCCAGATGCTGGTGTAACTCAATGGGTCAGGTAGCATCTCTGGAGGAGATGGATAGGTTATGTTTTGGGTTGGAATTCTGCTTCAGAAGAGGCAATAGTGTTTTATTGTCCATATGAGAATAAAACACTCTTGACCATCTCTGTAGATTCCAGCATCTGTAGTTCCTTGCATCTCCCCCTGTCCAATTGCAGTCCCACTCCAATCGTTAGCCCTCTGGATTTCGATATTAATAACTGGGCAGTGTCAGGATTGACAGTGGCCTCCACAGCGGGTCAGTTAGCATCTCTGAAGACTTACGTTTTAGGGACGGGACCTATCTTCAGACTTAATTTTTTTGTTTTAGAGATACAGCGCGCAAACGGGCCCTTCGGCCCGCAACCAGCGATCCCCGCACCCCAACACTGACCAACACATACTAGACACAATGTCGAATTTTATCAAGCAAATTAGCCTACAAATCTGTTAAAGAAGGAACTGTAGATGCTGGAGAATCGAGGGTACACAAAAGGATGGAGAAACTCAGCGGGTACAGCAGCATCTAAGGAGCGAAGGAGATAGGCGACGTTTCGGGTCGAGACCCTTCTTCAGACTGGTCAGGGATCAGGGAAACGAGAGATATAGACGGTGATGTGGAGAGATAAAGAACAATGAATGAAAGATATGCAAAAAAGTATCGATGATAAATGGAACAAGCCAATGTAAGCTGTTTGTAGTGTGAAAATGAGAAGCTAGTGCGACTAGGGTGGCGGAGAGAGAGGGAATGCCAGGGCCCGAGGGCTGAGGGAGAGATGTGAAGGAGAGGAGACAGCAAGGGTTAACAGAATTGAGAAAATTTAATGTTCAAGCCCAGAGGATGCAGGCTCATTCTTCAGAGGTCATCACAAATGGCCTCATTCTTCAGGGAACGGGGATTCCCCTCCCCCACTATAGATGAGGCTCGCACCAGGGTCTCCTCCATACCCCGCAACACTGCCCTCTCTCCCCATTCCCCCACTCGCAACAAGGGCAGTCCCCCTGGTCCTCACCTTCACCCCACCGGACGGCAAATACAACACATAGTCCTCCGCCAGTTACGCCACCTCCAATGTGACCCCTCCACTCGCCACATCTTCCCATCTCCCCCCCCCCCCCGTCTGCCTTCCGCAAAGACCGCTCCCTCCGCAACTCCCTTGTCAATTCTACCCCTTCCCCGGGCACTTTCCCTTGCAACCGCAAGAAATGCTACACTTGTCCCTTCACCTCCCCCCTCCACTCCTTTCAGGGACCCAAGCAGTCCTTCCAGCTCCGACAGAGGTTCACCTGCGCCTCCTCCAACCTCATCGACTGCATCCGCTGCTCCAGATGCCAGATGATCTATATCGGTGAGACCAAGCGGAGGCTTGGCGATCGTTTCGCCGAACACCTACGCTCGGTCCGCAGTAACCAACCCGACCTCCCGGTGGCTCAGCACTTCAACTCCCCCTCCCATTCCGTATCCGACCTCTCGGTCCTGGGCCTCCTCCACGGCCAGAGTGAGCCACACCGCAAGTTGGAGGAACAGCACCTCATATTCCGCTTGGGGAGCCTGCATCCTCTGGGCTTGAACATTGAACTTTCTCAATTCTGTTAACCCTTGCTGTCTCCTCCCCTTCCCACCTCTCCCTCAGCCCTCGGGCCCTGGCATTCCCTCTCTCTATCTTTCTCCCCCACCCTAGTCGCACTAGCTTCTCATTTTCACACTACAAACAGCTTACAATGGCTTGTTCCCTTTATCATCGATACTTTTTTGCATATCTCTCATTCATTGTTCTTTATCTCTCCACATCACCGTCTAGATCTCTCGTTTCCCTGATCCCTGACCAGTCTGAAGAAGGGTCTCGACCCGAAACGTCGCCTATCTCCTTCGCTCCTTAGATGCTGCTGCACCCGCTGAGTTTCTCCAGCCTTTTGTGTAGCCTACAAATCTGTACGGTTTTAGAATGTGGGAGGAAACCGGAGCTCTCGGAGAAACCCCGCGCACATACGTACAAACCCCGTACAGATAGCACATGTGGAAAGGATCGAACCCGGGTCTCCGGCGCTGTAAGGGAGTAACTACCGCTGCGCAACCGTGCCGCCAGAGGCTGAAGAAGGGTCTCGACCCGAAGCGTCACCTATCCAAGTTCTCCAGAGATGCTGCATGGCCGGCTGTGTTACTCCAGCATTTTGTGTCGTTCTTTGGCAAACGAGCATCTGCAATTCATTGTTACTACTGCTTCTTGCTCCACATTTGGCGGCAAAGCTGCTAAAACCAAAGATCCTTTGGCTGAAACAATGACCATCTCCCCTACCCACAATCTCCAGCGCCCTGGCTCTGCGCGGCCGCGCCGCGACCTATCCCTCAGCGCACATGCGTGATAGGGGTGCGCTAAGATCTTTGATGCAGGCTGGGCTGAGTGGGAGAGGAGAAGAAAGCCCCGGGTCGCGGGCGGCCGGAGGGCCAGGAGGAGCGGGTAAGGTCCGGGGCCGGGCGGTGTGGCACCGATGCCCCGGCGGCAGAGATCGCTCCCTGGGCCTAACTCTCATCCTCGGTGTCGAGTAAAGCCCGGGGGTACGGCTGCGCTCCCGGCCACGGGAATCAACCACGGCGCTTGCACAGGCCGTTGCACCCGAGTCTCGTCCATCTCCCCGCGCACTCTGCACCGCTCTTTATGGTGCCGAAGACTTCCACCCTCTCATCCCGCAGCTCCAGACACCGCTTGTCGGAAAATAATCCGCAACCTCCTCTCAAAACCACGGGAAAAAAATCCTTTGTTTAGTTCGTTCCCACCCCTCGCTCCGGTGTTTAAGGCGTGGAAGGAAAAATGGGACAACATCGACGGTCGGCAAGGATTCGATGGGCCGAAGTGCCTGTTTCCGTACTGCATCTCCAAACTAAACTAAAAGCCAGGCTCCAAAGAAAATGAGTTCTGGTTTCCTCCCACATTCCCAAGATAAGCCAAAAAAAGAAATCCAACATCATTTGCAAACCTTCTGCACTCTCTCTAGCACGGTTCTGCAACCCGTTGATCAGGGGTTGCAGAACCGTGTTATAAATACTGGTTCCCACCCAGTATTTATAATGGCCCAATCGGTGTTTTAAATTGCAGTTTAACTTCCTTTCTCATGCTCTGTGCCTTAACTTAGAAAGGAAAACATCCAATATGCCTATCGAACCATCTCAGTGTGTCCAGTGTGTTTAGAGTTAGATGCATGGTAACAGGTCCCTTGGCCCACCGAGTCCACAACTGCCTCTACTTTTAATATTCTGCATCGAATCAGAAATCGTGGAAACCCAGAACATGTGTAATGCCAGTACAGTTTAGTTTAGAAAAACGGGGTGGCAATGGGGTTTCAGGATCTGAGTTCAGGATCGAACCCTGATCTCCGATCTGAGGCTATTGCTCTACCTCTGTGCTGCCCTAAAAAAAATTGCAGAGGTCTGTTGATATGCACTGCAGTCACTGTCCTTCTATGGTACTCAATATCCTGCCATTTATCCCCAGTCTGAAGAAGAGTCCTGACCCGAAACATTGGATGTCATTCCTTCCACAGAAAATGCCTGACATACTCCAACATTTTGTGTTCTGCTCAAGATTTAAACAACTGCAGATCCTTGTATCCACTTGCCTTGATGTAGCTCCCCAAATGCATTACATCACATTTCTCTGGATTGAATTGTGTTTTGTCACTTTTCCACCCAACTGATCAGACCATCCAAAGTAACCTTGTCAAAATCTTTACTCGTCCCTTCCAGCCAGGGATTACCATGGAAATTTTTTTTTTCAAATATTAGTAAATAATAGTGCAGAAAACATACAACAATGTATTCAAATCAACTTCCACAGCCATGAAGGTGACTATATAAATGCAACTTCTGATCTTAAGAGCAGATTTGTGGATTTTTACAACATAGAAACAGGCCCTTTGGTCCACCTCGTACGTGCTGATCAGGTTGCTTAACTGAACTACTCCCACTTGTCTGTGGCTGGAGCAATATTGTTGAACCTTTCCATTCCATATATCAGTCTGTGTCTTTTAATTGGATGAGCCAGTGGCACTGCTGGTAGCACTGCTGTTTCACAATGTCAGATCCCTGGGTTTGATCCTGACATCAGGTGCTTTCTGTGTGGAATTTGCATCTTCTCCTTCTGAGTGAGTTGGTTTTCTTCAGGTTCTCTGGTTTCCTCCCACATCCCCAATTTATGTGCGTTTCTATGTTTCAGTTTAATTTATTGTCACGTGTACCAAGGTACAGTGAAAAGCTTTTCTATATTGTCCTGAATGTGTAGGGAGTGGATGAGAAAGCGGGGTAATAGAACTAGTGTGAACAGATGATCGATGGTCATTGTGAACTTAGGAGGCTGAAGGGTATGTTTCTATGCTGTATCTCTAAACTAAATTAAACTAAGCTAAACTTCCTCTGGCAGCTTGTTCCATGCATGATTGAATAAACATTCTTCAGTATCTTGGGATAAAGACCTGTTTCAAGAAATGGGAGACTCATTTTGTGTGCTCATCTAAGAGAACAGATGGGAGATAGGCCTCAGGTTAAATATCTTCTGACCTCCCCTCCCCAAAATGACAGTGAATTATTAGGCTAGATTTGAGACCACGTCTCAGGAGTTAGGAAGGAGTGGTTGTGAATTCAGTTAGAGAGGATTGTTGAGTCTGAAGAAGGGTCTTGACCCGAAACGTCGCCTATCTCCTTCGCTCCTTAGATGCTGCTGCACCCGCTGAGTTTCTCCAGCTTTTTGTGTACCCTCTCAGGAGTTAGACTTGATGTCCACATCTTTATAATTCTAATTGAGTCACAGTTTGATCGATTGATTGAAAGATAGATACAAAAATGCAAGAGGCCCTTCGCCCCACTGATTCCATGCTGACATTCAATCATCCGTTCATATTAGTTCTATGTTATTCCACTTTTTCATCCACTCCCTAAGCACTTGGGGCAATTTTTACAGAGGCCAATTAACTATGACTGTGGGGGGAAACAGGAGCACCTGAAAGAAACCCATGTGGTCACAAGGAGATTGTGCAAACAGACAGCACCAGAGGTCAAGATCAAACCCGGGTCTTTGGTGCTGTGAGGCAGCAGCTCTTCCAGCAATGCCATTGCTGCCTGAACAAGGTTACCTGGCAAGTTAATTCCACTTGCATATGCCTGGCTCATATCCTTTCAAACCTTTCCTATACACATAGCTGTCCAAGTGTCTTTTAAATCCAGTAATTGTATGTACCTCCAGCACTTCGTCTGGCAGATCATTTCATGTACAATGGAGAAATATTCTTCAGGACCTTGGGATATTTTGTGTGCTCACCTGAGAAAACAGATGGAAGATGGTCCCCTTGTTAAATATCTTCCGTTGACATATGTACCAATAATCACCTTCATCTATGCAGCAGCACTGAAGATTTTGGTTAGATTTTTGAGGCCATGCCTCAGGAATGAGATTTAATATGTGCATCTTAATGGCTCCAACTGAGTTATAGTCATACGGTGTGTAAACAAGCCCTACATGCCCCATCTATACAAATCCCACATCTGCATTTGACCCATACCTCCGTGAAACTATCCTATTCATATACCTGTCCAAATTTTTTTTTAAGTACTTACCTCAACTACCTCCTCCGTCAGTTTGTTCCATTTACCTACCACCCTTTGTGTAAAAAGGTTGCCCCTAAGATTGCTATTAAATCTTCCCACCCCCCCACATCTTAAACCTATATCTTTTATTTCTTGATTCCGCTACTCTGGGTAAAAGTGTACATTTATCCTATTTATACCTCTCATGATATTAGACATTTCTATAAGATCGCCCCTCATCCTCCTGTGTTCCAAGAAATAAATTTTGAGCCTGCTCAACCGGCTCAGGCCATCAAGTCCTGCCAACATCCTTGTAAATCTTCTCTGCACCCTCTCCAGCTTCACGACATCTTTACTTTAACAGGGTGACAAAAACGCAACACAAAACTCTCCAGAAATGCTGCCAGTCCTGCTGTGTTACTCCAGTAATCTGTGTCTAACGACAATATTCTAAATATGGCCTCACCAATGTATTTTACAATTGTAACATGACCTTCCAACTTCTATAGTTAATAATTTGATTGATGAAGGCCACCAATGTGCTGAAAACCTTATTGATCACCCTATCTACCTGTGATGCCACTTTCAATGAACTATGTCCCTACACTCCTAGATCCCTCTGTGCTACGACACTCCACAGAGACCTACCATTCACTGTATAACAGTGTTACAGTTGACCAGAGAAACTAGAAATATGTATTCTGAAATTGTATCAAATTATTTAATGATGACTTTTGTGAACTTATTTTACAGGGTATTAAATATGCTGGAGGATATTTCAAAACAAGCATCAAGTCAAGACCTGAGGCAGTCACTCGATTCACCAGCTCCTGAGGTAGTCTCTCGATTCACCAGCTCCTGAACGCCATGGGCGGTGGAATGTTTGTTCTATCACTGGGTATGAGTCGCAGACCTCAGCGTGATAGGCAAGGTGGTCGGAAACACACCGCTAAGTGATAGTGAGCCAGAGCGCTTGCGATATTGGCACAGCCAAAGAGAGAAGGCACGGGTCACGGAGAGAGAGACTCGCTGCATGTTGTGTCTGTGCGCACGTCAAAGCTTTCACAAATGAACAGATCTGGTGAGAGACCATGTATATATTCTTCAGTTGTCTGAGCGAGCGGGCAGAAACTCTGCTGATAGAGAAGATATACAGCACGCCTTATTGATGGTTGAAAAGGAAGTGCTTGCTGGTCCCAGCAGTAAGCTTGTGCATTGGCTTTATTTGCTGTGAGTGGGGAGAAGTTCGTTAACTTTTCTTCCTACTCAAAAGCACTATCGCCTTCACACTAATGAAACCGTTTCAGTGTTCTGATTGTGGGAAAAACTTTAAACGGTCCAATGCCCTGATCACACACCAATATATTCACACCGGGGAGAGGCCGTTCATTTGCTCTGTGTGCGGGAAAGGGTTCACTCACTCCTCCCACCTAGTGAATCACAAGCGGGTCCACACTGGGGAGAGGCCCTTCATCTGCTCCATGTGCGGCAGGGGATTCACTCAGTCGTCCAACCTGCTGACGCACCAACGAGTCCACACCGGGGAGAGGCCCTTCACCTGCCCTGAGTGTGGGAAAGGCTTCACGTATGCATCCCAGCTGCTGAATCACCAGCGAGTTCACACTGTGGAGAGGCCCTTCACCTGCTCTGTGTGCGGGAAGGGGTTCAACCAGTCGTCGTCCTTGCTGAGGCACCAGCGGGTTCACACCGGAGAGAGGCCGTTTACTTGCTCCATGTGCGGCAAAGGATTTGCTCATCCGGGCAACCTTCTGACACATCAGCGGGTTCATACCGGGGAGAGGCCATTCACCTGCTCTGTCTGTGAAAAGGGGTTCACCCAGTCCTCCCATCTGCTGAGACACCAGAGGCTTCACACCGGGGAGAGGTTTTAACCCTTTGGTATGAGTGATATATAAACATAGCGACTGCCCAAGATGTCAGTAATTTCTGAAATCATGCAGGAATTATATTCTGCGATTTGTTGTTGCTAATATTTCCAAAATCAATTTAGTTAATGTGCACAATTGGATATTATTCCTGCTCAATACATCTAGTTTGTAGTGTAATATTCTTGATCCGTGTCAAATAAAAATGACCTGTTTGAAACATGCATTCGTTATTTACTCTACTAAACCCTTCGCTATTTTTAATACATCTTTCAAAACTTCTCTCAATTCTCTGTGGCAAGAGGGAAGTTGCTCTGCTCAGTGTTTTCGCTCAGGTTTGTAGCAAGGAAACAGTAAAAAATGTAATAACAATGAACTGCAGATGTTGGTTTATACCAAAGATAGACACAAAATGCTGTAGTAAATCAGCGAGTCAGGCAGCCGAATGATCGCCTATCCATGTTCTCCAGGAATGCTGCTTGACCCGCTAAATTACTCCAGCATTTTGTGTCTATCTTTAGCAAGGAAATAGCCTTTCACGAACATCAATACACTAGTAGCAGTGGTTGGTACAATAATATATCGTGTAGGAAGGAACTGCAGTTGCTGGTTTACACCGAAGATAGATATAAAATGCTGGAGTAACTCAGCCGGACAGGCAGCATCTTTGGATAGAAAATGGGTGACGCTTCGGGTCGAGACCCTTCAGACTGAGTCGGGGAGAGGGAGATATGGAAGGGTAAGGTGTGAAACCAAGACATCAAAGGCGACAAACTTCAAGGAAAATATAGGTTGGATCATTGTTAGCTTGGGGAAGTTGACGAAACATACAAAGATAAAATTTAATCAGGACAGTCAGACTGGTTGGAGAACTAGGATGGGGGAGGGATGGAGAGAGAGAAAGCAAGGGTACTTGAAGTTGGAGAGTTCAATATTCATACCGCTCAGCGATTGTTTCACTGAACACCTTTGTTCAGTACGCCTAAGCCTACATGATCTCCCATTTGCGAAACATTTTAAATCCCCCTCCAAATTCCATATTGACCTTTCTGTCCTGGGCCTCCTCCACTGTCAGAGTGAGGCCCAATGAAAATTGGAGGAGGAACACCTCAGTTTGCTTGGGCAGCTTATAACCCAGCAATATGAATAGTGACTTCTCTAACTTCAAGTAATTCTACATTTTCCATGAAATATAACCATTAACTAGAAACAAGGAACTGCAGATGATGCTCCAGGTATGCTGCCGGACCGCTGAGTTACTTTTGTTTTATAAACCAGTATCTGAAGTTCCTTGTTTCTACAAAAGCTAGATGATTTCAGCCAAAGACACAAAGTGCTGGAGTAACTCAATGGGTCTGGCAGCATCTTTGGCGAACATGGATCAGCCTGAAGAAGGGTCCTGACCCAAAACATCACACAACTTTTAAATGTAACACTGTCCAGACCAGGGCACCGGCTATGTGTGCAATGTAGGTGGTGGTTGACAGCTGGTCCCAGGTGGAATTCAAACAGTGGGGTTGGTCAAGCACCTCCCAGTTCATGGTGCTCTCAGTCCTTAACGTCTCAAAGATACATTCAGCACACAGGCAGGACACTGGTGGTGATATTTAAATATGCCATGAAAAATGTAATATACAAGCACAGGGACCCTGACAGGGTGTTAGATTCCTCAGTTATTGCACCTACTAATTATCCAGGATTGGACCCTGGTCATTGGCACGTTGGGGCTTTGCTTATGCTAATTATCCTACTTGGGCTGGTTTTAACAGACTAGTACAGCACAGTGGTTTAATATTAACCAGTGATTGTTTAATATTAACAAACAGTGGCTGGTTTAATATTATCTTCTTGTACATAATCTTCTTATCACTTATCTTCTTGCACATTATCCATATTCCTCCTTTCCCGCATTGATATGCCTATCGAAAATCATCTTAAATGCCACTGCCATATCTGCTTCAAACATCACCCTCGGTAGCGCATTCCAGGCGCTCTCAGTGTAAAGAACAATTACCTTGCACATCTTGTTTAAACTTTGCCCCTCTAGCCTTAAAGTTATGTCCTATTAGTTTGGTTTAGAGATACAGTATGGAAACAGGCCATTCAACCCACCGAGCCCACACAGCAACGATCACCCGTACACGTTCTATGTTATCCCAGTTTCACATCTAGAGGCAATTTACAGAAGTCAATCAACATACAAACCTTTGGAATGTGGGAGGAAAATGGAGCACACAGAGAAAGCCCACGTGGTCACAAGTCAAGTCAAGTCAAGTTTATTCGTCACATATACATATGGGATGTGCAGTGAAATGAAAAGTGGCAGTGCCTGCGGACTTTGTGCAAAAAACAAACAAACAACCAACAAACTACAAACATAATCACAGTTCTTTTTCATATTAAATATTTTGGGCGGTATTGTGGTACAGTAAGTTAGTAGAGTTAGTCCCTGATGAGATAGGAGTTTACAGAACGAGTGGCCTCTGGGAAGAAACTCCTTCTCATCCTCTCCGTTCTCACAGCATGGCAACGGAGGCGTTTGCCTGACCGTAGCAGCTGGAACAGTCTGTTGCAGGGGTGGAAGGGGTCTCCCATTATCTTATTGGCTCTGGAGTTGCACCACCTGATGTATAGTTCCTGCAGAGGGGCGAGAGAAGTTCCCATAGTGCGTTCGGCCGAACGCACTACTCTCTGCAGAGCCTTCTTGTCCTGGGCAGAGCAATTCCCAAACCAAATTGTAATGTATCCGGACAAGATGCTTTCCACAGCCGCAGAGTAGAAGCACTGTAGGATCCTCGGAGACACTCTGAATTTCCTCAATTCCCTGAGGTGGTAAAGGCGCTGCCTTGCCTTACTCACGAGTGCTGCAGCGTGCGATGTCCATGTCATATCCTCAGAGATGTGGACCCCCAGGTATTTAAAACAGCTCACCCGTTCCACAGTATCCCCATTTATCCTCAATGGTGTGTACGTCCTCGGATGATGTGCCCTCCTAAAGTCCACGATCAGCTGCTTCGTTTTTTTGATGTTCAAGAGGAGGCTGTTGTCCTGACACCAGAGTGCCAGATCAGCTACCTCCTCCCGGTAGGCCTTCTCATCGTTGTCAGATCAGGCCCACCACCACGGTGTCATCAGCAAACTTGATTATCGAGTTGGAGCTGAACCTAGCCACACAGTCATGTGTGTACAGGGAGCACAATAGGGGGCTGAGGACACAACCCTGGGGGGATCCTGTGCTCAGGGTGAGGGACTTTGATGTATTCCCTCCCATATTGACTACCTGGTGCCCTAAATCCAGTAGCTTCGCGGCCAGTCTGGTGGGGACTATCGTGTTGAAGGCTGAACTGAAGTCTATGAACAGCATCCTCACGTAGACTCCCTTCTGGCTGTCAAGATGGGAGAGAGCGGTGTGCAAAACCTGGGAGACATCATCGTCCGTGGATCTGTTCGGACGGTATGCAAATTGTAACGGGTCCATGTTGCGAGGGAGGAAGGCACAGATGTGTTTCTTCACCAGCCTCTCAAAGCATTTCATGACTACCGAGGTGAGGGCCACCGGACGGTAGTCATTCAAACAGGCTGGGGAGGCATTCTTTGGTACAGGTACAAAGGAACAAGTAGAAGATACAAACTCCATATTAACAGCCTCCAAATTCAGGGTCAAACCCGGGTCTCTGGCGCTTGCAACTCCACCGATGCGACACTGTGTCACCATCTGGTATTTGATTTTCCATTCTGGGAAAAAGATCCTGACAATCCACCCTATGTATGCCAATTTTACCTATCAATATTCTGGATCTATGTCAAGTAAAGCAGTTCTGTTTGAATCGCTAAGAGAACAATTAAACTGGTTTTCCTCCCCTCCTCTTTCCACAGAGTATTGCTATTTCTCTCTTTCCCTTGGCTCCTGTAATTTCCTCCTTTCCAGTTTTTATCCAATTCTTTTCTGGAAGTTATTGAATTTGGTTGCGGATTCCAGGGCAGCAAATATTAATTTATCCTCTGTGCCATCTCTGGATTTTATATCAATTGCCCTGAACACGTGTCTTTTGATTATCAATTTCTCTGTCAGTAGAAACATTTACTTCTTGTTTATTCCTTCAACTATTTGAATACCTCTGTCACATCTTCTCTTAGCTGCCCCCTTTGATAGTTCCATCCCAGCTTCCTCATGATTGAATCCTTTATCTCAGACACCCGCGGTAAATCTCCTGGTTTCATGCTACAACATCCTGGAGGGTGGCACTCCTGTGTGGGGCTCATTTACAGTGGGATAGTCGGAATGCTGACAAATCCAGTTGGTGTTCCTGAAAGTGAATCCGCGGAAAGCGACTGACCCAGCCGTGTCATCTGAACATATGCGGACCGGCCAGCAGGGGAATTCGCGGACATATTTAACTTCTCCCTACAATTGCTATAAGACCATAAGACTTAGGAGCAGACCATTCAGGAACATTTCCCCAGGAACTACATCTCATTCAAGGCAGATGTTGGTTATGAAATTCAACACTACCCTTGGTTAATTGAAGGAAACACCATGTGAAGATCAAAAACCACAACCAAACAAAAGTTCAGAGAAGTGTCTTCTATTGTAAACCAGTTCCCGCAGTTCCTTGTTTCTCCAGCAAAAGTTTAGTTGTAGACAAGGAACTATTTTGAAGCATTTAGTCTGGTAATCTAATGTTTCTACTGACAGAGGAATTGATAATCAAAAGACACGTGTTCAGGGCAATTGATATAAAATCCAGAGATGGCACAGAGGATAAATTAATATTTGCCACCCTGGAATCCGCAACCAAGTTCAATAACTTCCAGAAAAGAATTGGATAAAAACTGGAAAGGAGGAAATTACAGGAGCCTAGGGAGAGAAATAGCAATGCTCTGTGGAAAGAGGAGGGGAGGAGAACCAGTTTAATTGTTCTCTTAGCGATTCAAACAGAACTGCTTTACTTGACATAGATCCAGAATATTGATAGGTAAAATTGGCATACATAGGGTGGATTGTCAGGATCCTTTTCCCAGAATGGAAAATCAAATACCAGATGGCGACACAGTGCCGCATCGGTGGAGTTGCTAGCGCCAGAGACCCGGGTTTAACCATGAATTTGGAGGCTGTCAATGTGGAGTTTGTATCTTCTACTTGTGACCACGTGGGTTTTCTCTGTGTGCTCCATTTTCCTCCCACATTCCAAAGGTTTGTATGTTGATTGACTTCTGTAAATTGCCTATAGATGTGAAACTGGGATAGCATAGAACGTGTACGGGTGATCGTTGCTGTGTGGACTCGGTGGGTTGAATGGCCTGTTTCCACACTGTATCTCTAAACCAAACTAAAAGGACATAACTTTAAGGCTAGAGGGGCAAAGTTTAAACAAGATGTGCAAGGTATTTTTCTTTACACTGAGAGCGCCTGGAATGCACTACCGAGGAATCCCCTCCTGCACTAGGATGGGTTGGTACGTGAAAGGAAAATACTTTAGTGTTGTAATATTAAAGTTTGTTTATTCTTGCTTGCCCTGCCATTCACACACTGATTCAAACTGGCCTCCGTTGTTTGATTCTGTTCCCTTCTTGGGTAGCCTTTGGGAATTAGATGACTAGATGTCATTCCAGTTCTGTTGTTTTAAAATGGATGTTTTTTTAATTTCAAAATAGACTTTATTCAGTAAAGTCTATAATAAATATATACAATACATTAACCATGCAAAAAAATCATCCAACATTTTCGGAGACTATACAAACATTCAATACTGTTTACATACATTGCTCAAGTTTCACAAATCTATCCCCCACCCTTGCCACTCATGTTGAAGTACTTAGAGACTTATTTATATTTTACAAGCAGCTTCCTTCCCCATCAAGTACCATCTTAAACTTGGCATCCACATCCCACATTAGCAGGGTGTGGTGGAAACGACCCTAAAAAAAAGGGAAGAGATTCCACGCCAGTGGGCCACATGAGTGGCAAGGGTGGGGGATAAATTTGTGAAATTTGAGCAATGTATGTAAACAGCGCTCCAGAAAGCCCCCCCCCCCCACTGGCCACCAATATTGGAATTGGTGGAGGGGTGCAATATTGCATTGGGGGACCAGCATTCCATGTGAACATGGGACCCAATGGGTCCCACTTAGCCTAGTAGATTATAAATAGCTGCAATAGGTCCCAGCACTGAGCCTTGCGGTACCCCACTAGTCACTGCCTGCCATTCTGAAAGCGAGCCGTTAATCACTACTCTTTGTTTCCTGTCTGCCAACCAATTTTCTATCCATGTCAGTACACTACCCCCAATACCATGTGCTCTAATTTTGCCCACTCATCTCCTATGTGGGACCTTATCAAATTTTGCCCACTTATCTCCTATGTGGGACCTTATCAGGTACAGTGGATGTAGAGTACCTGAAAGTCCAGGTACACTACATCCACTGCACCTCCCTTGTCCATATTCCTAGTTACATCTTCAAAAATTTCAGAGTAGTCAAGAGTGATTTCCCCTTGGTAAATCCATGATGACTCGGACCGATCCTGTTACTGCTATCCAAATGTGCCGCTATTTCATCTTTTATAATTGACTCCAGCATCTTCCCCATCACAATGGCAGGCTAACTGGTCTATAATTCCCTGGTTTCTCTCTCCCACCTTTCTTAAAAAGTGGGATAACAAAAGGGAAGATGTTGCTCAAACTGCGAGCATCTTGGACAATACAGCTCACCCCCTCCATGACACACGAGTCAACCTGAGGTGTAGCTTCAGCAACAGACTGTAGATCAATCACTATTACTGATTTTGCTATTGCTGACCCGATCCGTATTCTATGTTGGGATTCCACCATGCCATCTTGTGGAATGCGAGCAGCCATGCTATCAGTTTAATCTACGACTTCGAGCCTACAGTACCTATGTATATGGTTCCTGTATGTATTCTTATTAAAGTACATTATGAAGTTTTATCACTCTGTCAATAGTATTTTATACATGGTGTCAGTAACACTTCGGATCGGCTTTGGCTGCTGTTTATACGACTTTATACAGTCTCAAGTATGGCAGAAGCTTTCCGAAAACCGGACCCACTCATCTTCGATAGCAGAATCGGAGAGCGATGGCGTATCTTTGAGCGACAGTATGATGTCTTCATTTTACTATGATAAGCCAGCTGCGGCCTGTGCTAACATGCTCCTCAACTTCGCAGGAGATGAAGCTTACGAACGTGCACAACAGTGTGTGCAGATGTTAATGGTGCAGCTGTGGTCGTTACCCCTGCTGAATCAGCCGACGACCCGGAATGTCTCAAAAGAAAGTTTCGACAGTTGTGTGACCCTCAGGCTAATCCTCACATCGAGCGTGTGAAGTTCTTCTCACAAAACCAGAATGTTGATGAGACCAGAATCACGGTGAGCTTTGGGATGAGTTTATTAGAGACCGATTAGTGTGCGGTCTTATTAACGACAAACTAAGAAGAAAACTTGTCCAGGACCCTGCCATAACTTTGGATAAACTGTCGATGTCTGTGAAAATTACGAGCTGTCTGTTCGACATGCCAGAATGCTAACAAGCACAGCATTCCAGCATGGGAATTAATAGGGTGAGGCTTTGTTTCCTTGACGACCGAAGCAAGAGTCTTCCAGCATGCCATTTTGTGGAATGGAGCAGCCATGCTTTCAGTTTAATCTGCGACTTTGCGCCTATAGTACCTATGCATATGATTCCTGTATGTATGTTAATTAAAGCACTTATTATGAAGTTTTAGGACACAGTGTCAATAGTACTTTATACATTCCACCAAGATGCCTACAGACAGGAAATGTCACAGCTGGCTTCCTGGTGCCATCGCAACAACCTAGAGCTCAATGCTCTTAAGACAGTGGAATTGATTGTATACTTTAGGAGAGCTCCCTCTCCCCTCACCCCATTCACCATCAACAACACCACAGTCACATAGAAACATAGAAAATAGGTGGAGTAGGCTATTCGGCCCTTCGAGCCTGCACCACCATTCAATATGATCATGGCTGATCATCCAACTCAGTATCCTGTACCTGCCTTCTCTCCATACCCCCTGATCCCCTTAGCCACAAGGGCCACATCCAACTCCCTCTTAAATATAGCCAATGAACTGGCCTCAACTACCTTATGTGGCAGATAATTCCAGAGACTCACCACTCTGTGTGAAAAATGTTTTCCTCATCTCGGTCCTAAAGGAATTCCCCCTTATCCTTAGAGGATCTGTGGAGTCTTTTAAGTTCCTGGGAACCATAATCTCCAAGGACCTTAAGTCGGGGGCTACCATTGACTCCACAGTCAAAAAGGCACAACAGAGGATGTACTTCCTACGGCAGCTGAAAAAGCACAATCTGCCACAGGCAATGATGGTCCAATTCTACACAGCCATCGTAGAGTCTGTCCTCAACTTCTCCATCATGGTCTGGTTTGGCTCAGCCACCAAGCATGGCACCTGGAGGCTGCAGCGAATCATCCGATCAGCTGAGAAGGTTATTGGCTGCAACCTTCCCACCATTGATGAACTGTACAAGATCATCTTGACCCCTCTCAACCGGGCCACAAACTCTTTGAAGCACTTCCCTCTGGAAGGCGACTCCGGACTGTCAAAGCTGCCACACCCAGACATAAAAACAGTATTTATCCACGAGTCGTTGCTCTATTCAACAGCCAAAAATCTGTGGCCTCCCTTGATCTGGTATTTTGTTGGTTCACAACACATGCTTGATCAATGGTGTGTTATCATTAATGTTTTATTATTATTAATGTTTAGTGTTTTCTGAGACATTCGTAACTGTCACTGTATGTCATGTTGTTACTTGTGGCGGAGCACCAAGGCAAATTCCTTGTTTGCGAATACTTGGCCAATAAACTTACTTAGAACGCCACAGTACATCCTTCTTCACTGTGGCTATCAAATTGTACTCTCGTCGTGGGATAGACTGACTTCCCTCGCCCCCTCCCCAATCTTTGCACATCCCCAATCCTTTCCACTCGTCACTTCAATTTCATGTTTAATGTATCTTGTGTTTTATGACTGTTGGCACATTCACAATTGGCAAGAAAATACACAGGTGACCGGTTGGATGGAGATCCTTCTTCAGTTAATGCGTGCATGTTATGTCTATCTGTGTTTGACTGCAAAATCAAAGCATTTCGCTGTACCTCAGTTGACGTGGCGACCATGACCCCAAACCCACCACATCTCCACACGGCGCTGCCCATCGGACTAAATCCAACGTTAATGGCGGCGCGGTCGACTCGCAGGGATCATCTTCCCGCCCGTGTAGTGCGCATGTGCGCGGCCGCGCAGGCTGGGAGCGTGCGGTTGCGACCGTTAAAACCGTTAGACTCGAGCGCGGAAATGGAGGCGCGAGAGGTTCGGAAAGAAGCTCGCGAATTATTTGTTTTAGTTCCCCTCCTGAACCCGGTAAATTCCTCTTACAACGTTTAAACAGTTTCCCCCCCCCCCCCCCCCCCGCCTTTGATTTGAATCCCACCCTCTACGACGTGCCGTTGACTCCAAAGATCCTACAGGATCTTTTTATAGGATCTTTGGTTGACTCCATCTCCTCCGATGGTCTTCCCTCGCCTTGAATGACAACGCATTGGGACCAATCGGATGAGCGAGCGGTACCTTTAATCAATGGTACTTTAGTTGTCACATGTACCGAGGCACAATGCAATTCATTTTTGGATACAGTTCAGTACAGGTATCACTATACACTTAGCACTTATACACGTAAGCACTTAGATAACTCGGATAGTGACATTTCGGGTGGGAATCCTGATCCATGTCTCCCTCCCACAGCCGGTCTACTTATCAACCCTCCGTCTCACTCCTTTCCGATCCACGGAGCGGGCAGGTGTTCTACGGAAGCGAGCCAGGCCTGTTGTCAGGTATGACTGCGGCACATCGGGACGACCTAATGCCGTGTGGCATCACACTGAAGTAACTCAATGGCCGGGCAGCATCGCGAGAGAACATTGATAGTGCGTTTAAGGTGGGGATCCTTCTTATGCATGTCTTCCAGAATGCAGCCTGACACACTGAGTTAATCCAGTACTTTTGTGTCTTTCCGAGCAGGTCTGGAGTCAGGAGATGTGACGTGCTCGTCCCAAAGGAATGTTTAAATCATGTTCTTTATTTTTAAATATAATGTAAGGGTCTAAAAGGCACTGGGATTTGTACTGCTAACATTTCTTAAACTTTGATTGATTTAAAAATACAACATGGAAACAAGCTCTTCAGTCCACTCAGTCCACACCGACTCGTTCACACTAATTCTGTGTTATTGGACTGGATCCTGATGCGAAACATCACCTATCCATGTTTTCCTGGGATGCTGCCTGACCTGCTGACTTAATCCAGCATTTAGTCTTTTCCTTGTAAACTAGCATTGGTAATACTTTGTGTTTCCAGTGTTTTTGAAATTGAATCACTAAAAAAGACAGGTTCAGCAAATTCTACTCCTGCCACTATTTTCTTATTATCCTTTGCAGTCTACACCACTCCAATTTCAATCCTACCTGGTTCTCACTTCTCTGGTCTCTGCGGCAGTTCAGTACAAAAAAGGCTCCCTTTTAAGGTTCCTGTTGTGGCAGCTCACCACCCTTTTATAGGTTACATTGTTCAAGGTTGAAAAGGACTAGGAGCAAGATTTTAAAATTGCATTGGCTTTTCTCTGAGATTTGAGAGTTGGTAAATATCCTAGACAGACCCCAAATCAGATCTTGTCCCTATCCTTCAGTTTGTGGTAAATTTAACAGAGATTTCAGGACATACTCTGTAATTTAGAAGGATGAGAGGGGATCTTATTGAAATATATAAGATTATTAAGGGACTGTACACGCTAGAGGCAGGAAACGTGTTCCCGATGTTGGGAGAGTCTAGAATCAGGGGCCACAGCTTAAGAATAAGGGGTAAGCCATTTAGAACGGAGATGAGGAAAAACGTTTTCACCCAGAGAATTGTAAATATGTGGAATTCTCTGCCTCAGAAGACAATTCTTTTGATGCTTTCAAGAGTAGATAGTGGTCAGGAGATATGGCGAAAAGGCAGGAACAGGGTGCTGATTGTAGATGATCAGCCATGATCATATTGAATGGACGTGCTGGTTCAAAGGGCCGAATGGCCTACTCCTGCACCTATTGTCTATTGTCAAAAAAAACATTTGGTCTAGAAGATGGAAACAATGTGAAGTAGTCAAAGTGAACAGAATAGTAATGCGCAACTTATTTTTAGTCACAAGTACCTTAGCTCTCCCCTTTTCATACAAAATCTTCACCGTTGCCTCCCTGCCTATCCCCTTATTTTTACATTTATTTGTTTTTCAGGATCTGCGCAATCCCTGCAATCTACACCACTCCAACTTCAATCCTACCGTTTTTCAAGATCTGCGCAATGCTGGCAAGGCCAGCATTTAGTGCCCATCTCTACCCGCTGCTGACAAAGTGGCTTTAGACTTTAGAGATAGAGTTGCTTATTTCTTCAAAATGTCCGAAACACTGCACCAATGTGGGGCAATAATGGTGAAACATGTTTGTATCTTCCCCAAAAACCCACTGACATTGTATTCAGAACCACTGAGACCTAAACCCAACCTACTTTACCCTGCATTAACTGGTGACAGACCCATGCCTACCAGCACAGACCTCCGGTATTAGATGCATGGATTGCTTGTCGGCATGTACTCAGTGGGCTGAAGGGCCTATTTCCGTGCTGTATCTCAAACTAATCTAGATAGAAACAGATTGTGCCCTACAGTACTGTATTCCCAGTGTTGTAATACAAACTTTCGATCAGTATTGCAACTCATTGTTGGGAGTCATATAGTACAAGAACAGACTAGAACAGTCAACCGTGCTCAAGGCCACCATTTAGCAGCCATCTCTACTAATCCCTGTCCATAGCCTCGAGTGGGTTAACAATGCAAGTACTTATCTAGATATTTCTTATATATAACTTAGCAGGTCAGGCAGCATCTCTGGAGGACATGAATAAAAAACGTTATGGATCAGCACGAAATGTCAGCTATCTATGTCATCCAGAGATGTTGCCTGACCCGCTGAGTTACTCCAGCACTTTGTATCTTGGTTTGTACATTTCTTTGGAAAACCATCCTTGCCAGTAATATCTAGTTACCTATTTTAGGCTGAGAAGTGTATCTGCCTCCACCACCTTCTGCATTCCAGTATCAATCACCCCAGGGTGAAAATGTTCTTCCCAACATCCTGTCCAAAACCTCCTGCCCCTTTCCCAAATCTTTGCCTTCTGGTTTCAGACATCTTTTCTATGGGGAAAGGTTTTTTACTATCTACACTAACTGTGCTGTGCCTCATCTGTGATAAATCCTTCCTAATTTAAGGAAGGACATTCTTGCTCTTGAGGGAGTGCAGCATGGGTTTGCAAGGTTACTTCCCGGGATGGTGGGACTGTCATACGCTGAGAGAATGGAGCAGCTGGGCTTGTATACTCTGGAGTTTAGAAGGATGAGGGGATCTCATTGAAACAAAAGATTGTTAAGGGTTGGGACACGCTAGAGGCAAGAAACATGTTCCCGATGTTGTGGGAGTCCAGAACCAGGGGCCACAGTTTAAGAATAAGGAGTAAGCCATTTAGAACGGAGATGAGGAAACACTTTTTCTCACAGAGAGTGATGAGTCTGTGGAATTCTCTGCCTCAGAGGGCGGTGGAGCCAGGTTCTCTGGATGCTTTCAAGAGAGCTAGAAAGGGCTCTTAAAAATAGCGGAGTCAATGGATATGGGGAGAAGGCAGGAACGAGGTATTGATTGGGGATGATCAGCCATGATCGCATTGAATGCGGTGCTGGCTCGAAGGGCCGAATGGCCTACTCCTGCACCTATTGTCTATTATCTGTATCCACCAGAACCATGATGGAGAAAACACAAGTGCTGGAGTAGTTCAGTAAGTCATGCAGTGTCTCAAGAAAACATGGATAGGTGATGTTTCGGTTTGGGACCTTTCTTCTAAACTGGATTTGAATTTAAAGAAGGTTGGTCCAGGCCTGACCTGCTTCCTGGGTCTTTGCTTTGGGCCTGGTTTTGGTTGGCCCTGATCTTCGGCTGGGAGATAGCAAGAGACTGAAGACTTTAGCTGCAGCCTCCACATCAGTCCTGATGGTCACCATGCCCCCCCCCCCCCCCCCCACCTGCAGAAGTCAGGGGCTGAGCCTTAAATGGGGTTGCCTCCAAGGATTACCAGCTCCTGACCATGTAGCCACTTGGTTTCATGAGAAAATATGCATCCTGGATTAATACCAAATGCGACAGTCAGTTCTCCTTTGTGCTTTGGGCCAGGGTTCCAGTATATTGAACGGCAAACTAGAATTGGAAACTTGCTTACGTGGGACCATCCTTCAAGCAGAATGTAGCTCTTTAAAGGGAAGCTGAACTAACGTTAAGGTGAGAGAAATGCAATAATTTTCCAGCAGAGTGGGATGAGAGGCTGTTGTGGAGCATAGAAAGTGACAGGGCCAGCTGGGCTGAATGACCTGACTTTGTGTTCTACATGTTAGGGTCAGCCAGAGCTTGATGTACAGCAATTCCTAAATGATGAACATTTTATTTAGAAACTTTTGCTATAATACCATTGACTCTTTGGATACGAGTCTTTGCTTTATGTACCAATTTTTCTTCACAATGAACAGTGCGACTCTCTCTCTCTCTCCGCTGTAAGACTACACTGCACCAAAATATCCAGAATGAACTCAGCCTTTCCAATTTACTAACTTTCACTTAAAAAATCATTTCCCTGGCGTTGCATAAATTCAGGAATTACTGTACAGCATGTTTACAACATAACTAATTTATTTATTGTACATCTATAATACAGACGCTCCCCAACTCATGTAAGGGTTATGTCCTGCAGACCTTTGCATGTCAGATGGTATGTTACTCGGAAATAGAAGTGATACTGCGCGTGTGCAAATTAACTATCCAACTAGGTAACCAGGTGGGAGCTCCGCCGCGGGGACCACATGGGCATAAGTGGGCACAAAGAATTGGTTACGCAAGTGCTCGATACGCAAGTTGCCTTTTATGCAAGTCGACGTGTACCTGTATTAAACTACCCAACTACAGGGGTTCTTAGCATCAATAGAAATAAACCTGAAGTCTGCCCAATAACCAAGGAATTATTCTGGGCATGATTAACAAGAATTGGCAAACATAATTGGAGTCTCAGCAGCCACAATGTTTAAATATTTTATACCCTAGTATTTTTAAATCTGCTCCCCAGTGTGAATTTGTTGGTGTGTCAGCAGGTGGGAAGACAGGGCAAATCCTTTCCCACACTGGGAGCAGATGAATGGCTTCTCCCCGGTGTGGACTCGTTGATGTCTGGCAAGGGCCGATGACTGAGTGAACCCCTTCCCACACTCGGTGCAGATGTACGGCCTCTCTCCGGTGTGAATCCGCTGGTGTCTCACCAAGTAAGAGGAATCTGGAAATCTTTTTCCACACATGGAGCAGGCGAAGGGCCTCTCTCCGGTGTGAACTCGCTGGTGTATCATCAGGTTAGAGGATTGCGTGAATCCTTTCCCGCATTTCGGACAGATGTATGGCTGCTCTCCCGTGTGAACCCGTTGGTGGCTCCGGAGATAGGACGAACAAGTGAATCCCTTCCCACACTCACTGCAGGTGTAGGGCCTCTCCCCAGTGTGTATTCGCTGATGTTTCAGCAGGTGAAACGAGCGAGTGAATTCCATCCCACACACAGAGCAGATGAACTGCCTCTCTCCAGTGTGAACGCGCTGGTGAGTCATCAGGCTGGACGACTGTGTGAATCCTCGCCCGCACTCAGTGCAAATGAACGGCCTCTCCCCGGTGTGAACTCGGTGGTGCGTTATCAAACTGGATAATAAGGTGAATCCCTTCCCGCACATGGAGCATATGAACGGTCTCTCCCCGGTGTGAATTCGCTGATGTGTCACCAAATTGGACGACTGGGTGAATGCCTTCCCACACTCGGAGCAAATGAACGGCCTCTCCCCGGTGTGAACCTGCTGGTGTCTCAACAGATGGGACGATCGACTGAATCCCTTCCCGCACTCGGAGCAGATAAACGGCCTCTCCCTGATGTGAGCTTGATGTTGTGTCATCAGCGGAGATGGGTGAGCGAATCTGTTCCCGTTCTCCAAGCAGGTGAATGACCTCTCTCCGTTGTAATTCTGCTGATGTGTTACCTGGGTACTGGAATGCTTGACCTGTATCCCGCAGTTAGAATACTGAAATGGCTCCATTTGCAGGAAGCAATTGGGATTTGAGCACAAGAATAAATGTGTACTACTTCTCCAATACTAAGCAAGTTTCTCCTCAATGTGGAGAACAACCTGTAATAATAATTCACAATGATTGGGGAAATATTTGCCCATCCTTTAACTGCCAAACTCTGTGGTCTTTCTGATCAACTCATCAACATACTTAGAGCAAGTGTTCAGTTTCTCGCACTGTGAATGCTGAGAGTCTCTAGTGGTGTAACGGTTTAAAACTCGTTCCACAAGCATTTCTGTGCCATGCCGCCGCTTGATGCAAATCTCACTGCCCTGCTAAACAGGCAAATGTTTTCTCTCCCATGAAATGCAGGTGCTGATGAACTGAGTGATTTTGTGTGAACTTGATGTGAGGCTTGATTTGAAGTTCTCGTCTGGATATCTTTTTTCCCTGTAAAAGTAGTTCACGCAGGTTATACTAAGAACATAACAGAAATTCAGAACAGATCAGTCTAGTAATATTCACTCGCCTTTACGTTCATTCAGCTTTCCTTTAAATACATCGGCCGAGAAACAGAAAATTGTTGCAGGAGTAGGCCATTCGGCCCTTGAGGCCAGCCATTCAATAAGATCTGGTTGATCATCCAGAATCAAAGGTTTCAAAGGTCTTTTGTTGTCACGTGTACCAATTAAGGTACAGTGATATACAAATTACCAGACAGCCATAATTGAAAAAAGCAACAAGACACACAACTACATAAAAGTCAACATAAACATCCACCATTCCTGACCCCATTCCTGCTTTTTCCCCGTGTTCCCTTGATTCTGTTAGCCTCAAGAGCTATATCCATCTCTCTCTTGAATACATCCAATGAATTGGCCCCTACTGCCTTCTGTGGCAAAGAATTCCACAGATTCACAACTCTCTGGGTGAAAATGTTTTTCCTCATCTCAGTCCTAAATGGCCTACCCTTATTCTTAAACTGTGACCCCTGGTTCTGGACTCCCCCAACATCGGGAACATTTTCCTGCATCTAGCCTGTCCAATACCTTAATTATGTTATATTTCTATTAGATCCCGTCTCATCCTTCTATATTCCAGTGAATATAAGCCCAGTTGATTCATTCTTTCATTATATGTCAGTCCAGCCATCCCATGAATTAAACTGGCGAACCTATGCTGCACTCCCTCAATAGCAAGGAGCCTAATTGCTTCTATGTCTTACGGAGACATAGAACATCCTGAGCAGATTTAACAGGGTAGATGGTGTCAACTGGTTCTTCTGCATGAGGCATGCTCAGATTAAATCATTTTGTCCTGAAAATGAGCAGTTTCTACAAGCAGAGGTATGAGATATTGAAATTCATTGCACCATTCACAAGAAAACTTGAACATGGGTGATCGATGGTTAGCATGGACTCCTTGGGCAGAAAGGCCTGTTTCCAAGTTTTATCTCTAAATACTCAAGGGTTTGATTTATAGTTTTCAGGATCAAACTAGAAAATGGATTTAGCACATGGAATATCTGTGATTTTGTTGCATGGAGGAACAACCCAAAGGTGTATCTCTCCTGTCTGTTAATGTTCAAGAGCAGCTTCTTCCCAGCAACCTTCAAGCTATTGAACACTATGAACTTCAACAAAACTCCAAACTGCAAACTGTTGTGGTGCTGCAAGCAATAATTTGATTGTTGCCTTTTGGGATAAATGACAATAGAAAACTCTTGACTTGACTTTTGTTATTCCACAGTGGAATGAAATGAATGCAGTGGTGACTAGGGCAGATACAACTGGAACATGTAAGGGTTACAGTGATCAATATACAGCACATATAAAGATAATTGATAATTACATGATTTCAAATTGTATTGGAAATTAGAGATGCAGCATAGAAATAGGCCCTTTGGCCCACTGAGTCTGTGCTGCATATTGATCACCCGTTTGCACTCGTTCAATGTTACCCCACTTTCTCATCCACTCACTGCACACGACAAATCAATTAACCTAGAACCCTGCATGTCTTTTTAATGTGGGATGAAACTAGAGTACCCTGAGGAAACCCACAAGGTCACAGGGAGAAAGTGCAAACTCCCCACAGAAATCACCCAAGGTCGGGATCGAACCCAGGATTCTGCCACTGCAAGGCAGCAAGTCTACCAGCTGCATCACACCTTCTGGGATCAGAATAACTTTACAATAGAAATTAGATCTCAAATCATAGTTTAGCTCTCTAGTCTGTTCTCACGTGGCTTATGTAACCCAACTTCACAAACTTCCTGTCGCAAGTTGCTCAACATCTTAATAACCTTTAACCTTGTGGAGACATTTTGAAGATTGCAGATCTGCAATCACACATTACATTCGTTCCACATTTTTAAATCTCTACTCCTATAGCAACATTTCTTACTTCAACCATAATTTTCTTAAACTCTCTTATCATGTATCTGTACACTGAATGGCTCATTGTTATCCTTTCTTGTCTTTCCGCTAACTGATTAGCACGCAACAAAAGCTTTTCACTGTACCTCAGTACAGCTGACAATAAAGTCAATTAAACTGACCCGCTGAGTTAATCCATCATCTGCCTATCCTATTTGCAGCACTTCAACCTGACATCGTGTTCCGCAAAGATACGGGGCCGAAGTGTCTGCTACTGCGCTGTATGTGGCTGAACAAAGATGTCGGTGGATTCAATGGCCGCCTCATTACCCATAATCCTAGCGCACCGGAATATGCTCTATTTTACCACAGTGGCTGTGGAGCGCATGCGTCGAACCCCGGGTCGGGCCGGCGCGGTAACTACCAAAGATCCAATAGCTTGCTAACGGATCTTTGGTAACCCCGGGATGGGGAGCGCTTCCACGGAACACAGGGGGAGGGGGAGGGGGGGGGGGGGGGGGGGCGGCGGAAGAGGGGGGGGGGGGGAGGGGGGGAGAGAGAGTAGGCACCTGGATCGTCCTGGACAAAAGTGCTGGAGAAACTCAGCAGGTGCGGCAGCATCTATGGAGCTCCTTCTCTTCATTTCTTCCCGCCCCCACCCCCCACCCTACATCAGTCTGAGGAAGGGTTTCGGCCCGAAATGTTGCCTATTTCATTCGCTCCTGGACGCTGCCTCACCCGCTGAGTTTCTCCAGCATTTTTGTCTACCTTCGATTTTCCAGCATCTGCAGTTCCTTCTTAAACACCTGGATCGTCCTCACGGATTCCGGAATTCCTACCCGTTCTCTCACCCCCTCCTCCCCCTCCCTCGGGGTGTGTTGCTTCCCCGGGCTCAGTGTAAATAACCTCCAGCACTCCTACCTACTGCCAGGCTTCTCGAAGCTTTTGTGCCGATTATTCCGATAACAAGTGCGCATGTTTGGGGCGTCATTTCCTGTGCCGGGTGCAGGAAGTAATCCGTTCGACCCCCCTCCCGGCAGCTGACAGAATGGTTGCAGGATCCTGCATAGACACAATCAAAGAAGGGTCTCGACCCGAAACGTCGCCTATCTCCTTCGCTCCTTAGATGCTGCTGCACCCGCTGAGTTTCTCCAGCTTTTTGTGTACCCTAGACACAATCAAAGATCCTCAAAGACACAATATGTTGGCGTAATTCAGCGGGACAGGTAGCTTTCAATGGATAGAAGGAATGGGTGACGTTTCGGTTCGAGACCCTTCAGACTGAACAGTTCTTGAGTCAAGATTCAAGAGTTTATTGTCATTCAGCACAACAGAATATAGTAGACATAAATACAGATCAGTGTGCCCATATGCCATTGAATATATGTATACACACATAAATAAATAAACAGATAAAGTGCAATGGGCTATTAATGTTCAGAGTTTTGTATGTGTTGAGTTTAGTAGCCCTGTACCTGGATGTTGCAGATTTCAGGCTCCTGTACTCTCTACCTGATGGCAGCGGGGAGATGAGTGAGGGGCCAGGATGGTGTGGGTCCTTGATGATGCTGGCAGCCTTTTTGAGGCAGTGGCTGCGGTAGATCCCCTCGATGGTAGGGAGGTCACAGCCGATGATGGACTGGGCAGTGTCTATAACTTTTTGTAGTCTTTTCCGCTCCTGGGCGCTCAAGTTGCCAAACCAAGCTATGATGCAACCAGTCAGCATGCTCTCTACTGTGCACCTGTAGAAGTTCGAGAGAGTCCTGCTTGACATACCGACTCTCCGTAATCTTCACAGGAAGTAGAAGAGCTGATGTGCTTTCTTTATAATTGCATCCGTGTTCTCGAACCAGGAGAAATCTTCAGAGATATGCATGCCCAGGAATTTGAAGCTCTTGACCCTCTCCACCATCGACCCGTTGATATAAACAGGACTATGGGTCCCCATCCTACCCCTTCCTAAGTCCACAATCAGTTCCTTGGTTTTGCTGGTGTTGAGAGCCAGGTTATTGTGCTGGCACCATTTGGTCAAATGGTTGATCTCACTTCAATATTCTGACTCATCTCCATCAATGATATGTCCCACAACAGTGGTGTCGTCAGCAAACTTGATGATGAGTTCGCACTATGACCGGCTACGCAGTCATGAGTATAGAGCGAGCACAGCAGGGGGCTGAGCACGCAGCCTTGAGGTGCTCCCATGCTGATTATTATTGAGGCCGACACATTTCCACCAATACGGACAGACTGTGCTCTGTGAATGAGGAAGTCGAGGATCCAATTGCAGAGGGATGCGCAGAGACCCAGTTCTGAGAGTTTGGTAACCAGCTTGCCGGGGATGATTGTGTTAAATGCCGAGCTGTAGTCTTTTTTAATTTCAAAATAGACTTTATTCAAATGATAAATAAATACAATACATGAACCTTGTGGAAATTCCATCCGACATTTTCGGAGGCTGTACAAATTGATCAATACAGTTTATACATTTCTTTTCCCCAAATCTTATAGAAACTTAAAAAATTCTTAAGGGGATGGACAGGCTAGATGCAGGAAGATTGTTCCCGATGTTGGGGAAGTCCAGGACAAGGGGTCACAGCTTAAGGATAAGGGGGAAATCCTTTAAGACCGAGATGAGAAAGACTTTTTTCACACAGAGTGGTGAGTCTCTGGAACTCTCTGCCACAGAGGGTAGTTGAGACCAGTCCATTGGCTATATTTAAGAGAGAGTTAGATGTGGCCCTTGTGGCTAAGGGGATCAGGGGGTATGGAGGGAAGGCAGGTACGGGATACTGAGTTGGATGATTAGCCATGATCATATTGAATGGCGGTGCAGGCTCGAAGGGCCGAATGGCCTACTCCTGCACCTAATTTCTATGTTTCTATGTTTCTAAATTTCACAAATGTGTCCCCCACCTGTGCCCCTCATGTGGCACACTGACGTGGGATACCTTGCCTTATTTTGAGGGGCGTCTCCACCATACCGTGCCCCCCATGTCCAGCAGCGGAAGGACCCTAGACTGTGGCCCTCCCCCACCGAGACTTGGCGTTGGCTGCACCTAGCTTCAGTGCGTCCCTCAGCATGTACTCCTGCAGTCTGCAGCGGGCCAGTCGGCAACATTCCCTGACGGACAATTCGCTCTGCTGGGTGGTGAACAACGCTCGGGCAGATCAAAGAGCGTCTTTCACCAAGTCGATGACCCTCCAGCAGCATGTCAGTCTCTGAATGTGTCCCTGGGAACAGTCCGTAAATCACAGAGTCCTCTGTGACGGAGCTCTTCGGGATAAAGCGTACCAGGGACCCTTGCATTCTTCTCCAGACTCTTTTAGCAAATCCACACTCTGTAAAGAGGTGGGCATCCGTCTCCTCTCCATAGCAGCCGTCCCGAGGGCAGCGTGCGCTGGCAGTGAGGTTCCGACGGTGCAGGAAGGATCTGACTGGGAGGGCTCCCCTCATCGCCAGCCAAGCCAGGTCTTGGTGCTTGTTGGTGAGTTCTGGCGATGAGGCATTTTGCCAGACAAGCTGGGCAGTCTGCTCAGGGCACCACGCCACTGGATCCATCGAGTCCTTTCCCTGCAGTGCCTGCAGGACATTCTGTGCTGACCACTGCCCAATGGACATGTGGTCAAAGGTGTTGGTCCGAAAGAACCTTTCCACAGACGGCAGATGGGGCGGCAATGTCCAGCTGACTGGCACATTGCGTGGCATCTGCACCAAGCCCATCCTTCACAACACCGGGGACAGGTAGAACCTCAGCAGGTAGTGACACTTGGTGCCCACGTGCCTTGGCTCTACACTCCGCCTGATGCAGCCACACACGAAGGTGGCCATCAGAATGAGGGCGACGTTGGGCACGCTTTTACCCCCGTTGTCTGCTGACTTGTACATTGTGGCCCGTCGCACCCGGTCTATCCTCGACCCCCAGATGAACTGGAAGACGGCCCGGGCGATCCCTGTGGCGTAGGAGGTGGGGGACAGGCCACACTTGCAGCAAGTACAGCAGCCCCGAGAGCACCTCACACCTGATGACCAAATTCTTTCCCGTTATGGAGAGGGAGCGTTGCCTCCACAGCTCCAGCTTCCTCCCCACCCTGGCTATCCGCTCCAGCCAATTCTTGTTACACGCCTCAGCCCCCCCGAACCAGATCCCCAGCACCTGCAAGAAGTCAGGCTTGATGGTGAAGGGGACGGAAGATCTGTCGGGCCAGTTGCCAAAGAGCATGGCCTCGCTCTTCTTGCGGTTCACCCTGGCTCCCGTGGCCGACTCAAACTGGTCGCAGATACTAATCAGTCTGCGGACCGACGCTGGATCCGAGCAGAAGACAGCGACATCGTCCATGTGCAGGGAGGTTTTACTTGAATGCCCCCACTGCCTGGCAATGTCACACTCGTATACTTCCTGATGGATTCGGCAAAAGGTTCAATACAGCAGACAAACAAGACAGGAGAGAGAGGGCAACCCTGCCTGACTCCAGACCTTACAGGGAAACTGTCTGATTCCCACCCATTGATTTGGACTGCACTACGGATATTGGTGTAGAGCAGTTTGATCCAATTTCGGATTCCCTCCCCAAAACCCATTTTGGTGAGCACGTCCCTCATGTACGTGTGCGAAATCCTGTCGAAGGCCTTCTCCTGGTCCAAGCGGACTAGGCAGGCATCCACCCGTCTGTCCTGCACGTAGGTGATGGTATCTCTCAGCAGCGCTAGGCTGTCTGAGATTTTCCTGCCAGGTACAGCACAGTTTTGGTCCGGGTGGATCACCTGTCCCAGAACAGACTTGACCCGGTTGGCGATGGCCTTAGACAGGATCTTGTAGTCTACATTCAATAATGTTATGGGTCTCCAATTCTTTCTATCCTTCATCTCCCCCTTCTGCTCATAGATTAGGGTGATGCTGCCCTTCCTCATGGAGTCTGACATGCTGCCAGCTAGAAGCATGTCATTGTAAATTTCTAGCAGGTCCGGGCCCATCCAGTCCCACAGAGCCGAATACAACTCAGCCGGTAAGCCATCGCTTCCGCGAGTTTTACTCGAGTCAAAGGAACGGATGGAGCCAGTCAGCTCTTCTAGGGTCAGTGGTTGGTCTAGACTCTCCCACTTGCTGTCCTCCAAGACCTCCGTGATCGAGGACAGTAAGTTCTGGGAAGTGGTACTGTCTGCGGCCTTTTGGTCATACAAATCTGTGTAAAAGGATTTGCAGATCGTCAGCATGTCCGTCTGCGAGGATGCTACCGAGCCGACCTCCTCACTAAGGCTGTTCATCACAGAGCTCCCCCTGTGAACCTTATGGAAGAAGAAACGTGAGCACGTCTCATCCTGCTCCACATGGCGGACCCTGGATCGGAAGATGATCTTGGAGGATTCAGAGTTAAAGAGCCGAGCTTGCCGGTCCTTCACCCCTCTAAGTTCCTCCCTCACATCCACCCCTCTGGAAGGAGTAGCTGTTGCAAATCTGTCTGGAGTTGGCACAATTCCCTCTGTCTTGCTCTCTGAACCCCTTTAACTATGAAGAACCTCTTAATGTTCGGGGAGTCAAAGAGGGACCTCACCATTCTCCAACATGCGTAGTCCCTCTTTAGCTCCTCGACGTTCTCTGGGGTCAACAGCTTCATGTTTAACTTCCACGTTCCTCTGCCTGCCTTCCGGTCCTCCTGTAAGTGATAGGAAGCCTGAAGGAGGCAGTGGTCAGATAAGAACACCGGCGTGAGGTCGGTGTGTCTCACCGTGACGGCCTTCTTCGTGAAGCCGAAGTCTATCCGAGATCGGGCTAAATCGTTTGATCTCGACCAGGTGAACCGCAGCTGGGACCCGCCTGCAGGGTCGCTGAAGGTGTCGCGCAGCTTTGCATCTTTTACCATCTCCATCAGGAACTTGGACGTGCTGTCCAGTTTGCTGTCGGCACTGCCGGATCGTCCAGCCGCTTCAATGATGCAGTTGAAGTCAACAGCCAGAACAAGTTGCCGGGACGTGGCCAGCAGCACTGGGAGCTGCTGGAGAACGGCCAGCCGCTCAGTCTGCACGGGTGAGGAACACACATTAATCAGCGGAGCGGAGAGCCACGGAACATAACATCCACCACAAGCAGACCCCCCCCCCCCCCAACCACCACCCTGACCTCGGTGATGGCGAAGGTCCCTCCCCGCAGCAAAATCCCCAGGCCGGAAGAACGACAGTCATTGCCCCCGACCACACCGACAGTCCGTGGGACCACCATCGCGACCACCTCCGATAGCAGCGGAGGTGTGGCAGCCCACACTCCTGAAGAAAAGTTACATCTGCCTTGACCTTGGCCAGGTACTGTAAGGCATTAACACATCGCGCAGTGCTCTTTATACTGCACACGTTTAAAGATGCCAGTTTGAGCTCCATTGTCTTTCGAGTCACTGATCATTCTCTTGTCCTTTCATGCCCACCGCTTCGGTGAATTGCCTCACCTTTCCTGGGCTCAGGAAACCAGCACCGGCATCCTCGATGAGGTGGGTTTCAGGTGGCGTAACCCAAGGTGTCGTTGAGGGGACTTACTCGTTTCACCCCCTTTTGGGCGCGCCGCTTCCTCTGTTGCCTGTAGCTGGGTCACAGTGGCTGGTTCACTGCTCCCAGAAACCCGGAGCTGGGGCCTAAGAGCCTCTGCGCTGCTCCCGGTCACCCGGAGCTGGGGCCCATTGGCCGCTGTGCTGCTCCCGGTCGCCCGGAGCTGGGGCCCATTGGCCGTTGCGATGATCCCGGTCTCCAGGGGCTGGAGCCCCTCGACCGCTGCACTGCTCCAGATGTCCTGGGGCTGGAGCCCCTCGGCCGCTTCTCTGCTCTCGGTCTCCTGGGGCTGGGAGGTGATCGTCGTGGCCTCTCTCTTTTCCTCCCCCGTTTTCTTCCTCTGGGACTTCCCGGTCGCCTCATCCTCCGACGAGGAGAGGTTGCTGCCTTCTGTAAGAGAAAGAGTGACTTTTTTTGGGGTTTACTTTTGGACTTACCAGTTCTTTCCGGCCTTGGCTCTTTGGGCTGAACCCTCTGGTGCTTCTTGTACTTCACCGTTGTCCATTTCTCCTGCTGTTCCCCCTCCTCCATCGACTCTCCCCCCTGGGCAGGATGCTGGGGGTTTCCTTCTGGCACTTGAGGGCTCGAGGTGGTTGGGCTGTCCTCATCCCTGTTCCCCCTTTCTGCTGGGGTCTTGGCAGTGGCAGTGGTGGGGGGTGTCTCGCCCACCTTAGGGGTGCTGGCAGCAGCCCCTCTTGTCGCCTGTGCGTAGGTGCAGGCTATTTTAGGGCAAGCCCTGTAAAGGTGGCCTGCACAGGTTGCAGTTCTTGCTGGCCTAACAGTCCTTTGTCTCATGGCCCTCCATCTTGCAGTTTTTGCAGACAACTGCAGTGTGTTGGGCCATCACATGCCCAGGCTTGTTGCATTTCCTGCACAGCCTGGGTTGCCCTACGTAGCTCAGATATTCTCGGTTTCCTCCAATCGTGAAAACCGAGGGGGGGGGTGGACGATTTCTCCGTCCTTGTCCACCCTCAGCTTTACCTTAACTTGCCGCTTGCTTGTCCAAATCCCGTGCATGTCCTTCACGTCCACACGGTTCCCTGTTCCCTCAACGTAATGAGCAAGGAAGGTGAGGACATCCACTACGAAACATGTGCACCGTGATCAACCTTTCCTTCTGGGTGGGGAGGATGAAGAGCGGCTGCACTTTCAGCAGCGACAGTGGAGCTTCATTCCCCTTCTCCCGGAAGTCTTCCATCACCTTCTGCCATCCCGTCGGATACTTGAAGGTAACATCAAAATATCCGTTACCCGGGAAATCCTGGAAGCAGTAGATGTCCTTAGCCTCAAATTTGCAGGCCTCTAGCAAGACCTTCTTCACGAACAGGTCTCGTGAGAAGGGGGTCCCCTTGCTGAGGTCCTTGACGCTTATTCTCAGGATATTCCGTATACCCTGTACTCCTGCTCCTGTTGTTGCTGACATTGTGGCTGAATAAGGTGTTAGGTTGGTCACCCAACCAGCATGGATCCACCTCTAAGCCTGCAACCAATCCTCGTCAACGATTTCGCTCCGCAATCCACGGCCCTTGTCCCCAAGGGACCGCCAGAACTGTTCTAATAAGAACAAATAGTCTCTTTTACTCAAATACTCGTCCTGGGAGAACCTCCTTGGAGATCAAGGTTTCTCCCCTGCCAGGTAGTCAATGAATAACAGCCTGACATATTTGTTGTCCAAGTAGTCCAGAGCGGAGTGGAGGGCCAGTTTTTGTCTAGGTAGGACTTGATTTGCGCCATGATCAAGCACTCTCAAAGCACTTCATCACCACCGACGTTAGTGCCACAGGTCGATAGTCATTGAGGCACGTCACCTTGCTCTTCTTGCGCACCGGTATAACTGATGTCCTTAAAGCAGGTGGGAATCTCAGACCTCAGTAGTGACAGGTTAAAAGTGTCCGTAAAAACTCCAGCCAGTTTGTCCGCACAGGTTTTAGAACACGACCGGGTATGCCATCAGGTCCAGGTGCTTTCCGAGGGCTCATCTCTGTGAAGGATTTTCTGACGTCGACCTCAGTGACCGTGACCGAAATACCATCACAGGGCGGCTCAAGAAGGCACATCAGTGTTCTCCCTATCAAAGCGTGCGTAAAACGCATTGAGCTCGTCAGGGAGTGAAGTTTCACTGACATGTGTGCTGCCTCCTGATTTTGCCTTGTAGGAGTTGATTGCATTCAGGCCCTGCCACAGCTGTGAACATCCGTCTCATCCTCCAGCTTGGAGCAGAAGTCCCTTTTGGCCTTTTTGATGGCCTTACTAAGGTCGTCTCTGGTCTTCTTTTAGTCCTACTTCTTGTAGGTCTGAAGAATGGTCTTGACCCGAAATGTCTCTCCTCTCCAGTGATACCATCTGTCCTGCTGAGTTACTGATCCCTCCTATGCTGGCTCCTGCATGTTCTGCAAGATATCACCTACCCCATAAAGGAGTGAGAATGTGCCAAAATGCTTCCTCCACTTCAAGCGTCAAAGTCAAAGTCAAAAGAGTTTATTGTCATGTGTCCCTGACAGAACAATGAAATTCTTTCTTTGCATAGCACAACAGAACATAGTAGGCATGGACTACAATTATATACTTGAATACACACATTAATCAATAAATTAATAAAGTGCAAATAACAAATGGAGGGGTATTAATGTTCAGAGTTTTGTCCGAGCCAGGTTTAATAGCCTGATGGCTATGGGGAAGTAGCTATTCCTGAACCGGGTCGTTGCAGTTCTCAGGCTCCTGTACCTTCTATCCGAAGGTAGCAGGGAGGTGAGTGTGTGGCCAGGGTGGTGTGGGTCCTTGATGATGCTGCCAGCCTTTTTGAGGCAGCGACTGTGGTAGATCCCCTCGATGGAAGGAAGGTCAGAGCCGATGATGGACTGGGCAGTGTTTACTATTTTTTGTAGTCTTTTCCTCTCCAGGGCATTCAAGTTGCCGAACCAAGCCACAATGCAACCAGTCAGCAAGCTCTCTACTGTGCACCTGTAGAAGTTAGAGAGAGTCCTCCTTGACAGACCGACTCTCCGTAATATTCTCAGGAAGTAGAGGCGCTGATGAGCTTTCTTAATAATTGCATCTGTGTTCTCGGACCAGGAAAGATCTTCACAGATGTGCATGCCCAGGAATTTGAAGTACAGAGATACAAGGTGTTGGAGTAACTCAGCGGGTCAGGCAGCATCTCTGGAGTAAAGTATTAGGAGACGTTTTGGGTCGAGACACTTCATCAGGCAGTCGGGTGGATGGGAAACGAGGGATACAGACTGTGATGTAGCGAGATATAGAACAAATGAATGAAAGATATGCAAAAAAGTAATGATGATAAAGGAAACAGGCCATTGTCAGCTGGGTGAGAAAGAAGCTGGTGTGACTTGGGTGGGGTTGGAGAGAGAGGGAATGAATGGGTTAATAAATCTAAGGGATTGTAAACTGCCCAAGCAAAACATGAGATGCTGTAGCTCCAATTTATGTTTAGCCTCAGTCTGACAATGGACAAAACCTAGGACAGAAAGATCAGTGTTGGAATGCGAAGGGGAATTAAAGAATTTGGCAACCGGGAGATCAATTAGGTTGAGGCAGACTGAGCGAAGGTGTTCAGCGAAACGATCGGCAAGTCTACATTTGGTCTCGCCGATGTGTAAGAGTCCACATCTGGAACAATTCATACAGTGGATGAGGTTAGAGGAGGTGCAAGTGAACCTCTGCCTAACCTGAACGTACAGTCGGGGTTCCTGGACAAAGTCAAAGGAGGAGGTATGGGGACATGTGTTGCATTCTCTGCGATTGCAAGGGCAGGTATCTGGGGAGAGGGTGGTTTGGTTGGGAAGTGATGTTAACCAGGGAGTTGCGGAGGGAACGGTCTCGGCGGAAGGTGGAACGGGGTGGAGATGGGAAACTGTGGCTAGTGATGGGATCCCGTTGGAGGTGGCTGAAATTTCAGAGGATTATATGTTGTATGCGACAGCTGATGGGGTGAAAGGTAAGGACTAGGGGGAGGGAGAGCAAGGGCGGAGCTGCAGGGTACCGAGGAAAAACGAGTGAGGGCCTCATCTATTATGGGAGAGGGGAACCCCCGTTCCCTAAAGAATGAGGACATCTTGGATGTTCTGGTATCGAACACGTCATCTTGGGCGCAGATGTGGCGTAGACGGAGGAATTGGGAGTAGGGGATAGAGTCTTTGCAGGAGGCAGGGTGGGAAGAAGTGTAGTCGGGATAGTTGCGGGAGTCAGTAGATTTGCAATAGACATCAGTCGATATTCTATTTCTGGTAATGGAGACTGAGAGCAAGAAAGGGAGGGAGGTGTCAGAGATGGTCCAAGTAAATTTGAGTGCGGGATGGAAATTGGTGGTAAAGGTGATGAAGTCCATGAGTTTAACTTGGTGCAGGAGGTAGCACCGATGCAGACATCAATGTAATGGAGATAGAGTTAGGGGATTGGGCCTATGTACGCCTGGAACAGGGGTTGTTCAACGTACCCTACAAAGAGGCAGGCATAGTTGGGGCCCATGCGGGTAGGGAGATGTCGGAAATGGTCTAGGTGAATTTGGGTACTGGATGGAAGTTAGTGGGAAGAAGTGTTAAAGAAGGAACTGCAGATGCTGGAGAATCGAGGGTACAAAAAAGGCTGGAGAAACTCAGCAGGTGCAGCAGCATCTAAGGAGCGAAGGAGATAGGCGACGTTTCGTGTCGAGACCCTGCTTCAGACTGGTCAGGGATCAGGGAAACGAGAGATATAGACGGTGATGTGAAGAGATAAAGAACAATGAATGAAAGATATGCAAAAAAGTATCGATGATAAAGGGAACAAGCCATTGTAAGCTGTTTGTGGTGTGAAAATGAGAAGCTGGTGCGACTAGGGTGGGGGAGGGAGATAGAGAGAGGGAATGCCAGGGCCCGAGGGCTGAGGGAGAGGTGGGAAGGGGAGGAGACAGCAATGGTTAACAGAATTGAGAAAATTCAATGTTCAAGCCCAAAGGATGCAGACTCCCCAAGCGGAATATGAGGTGCTGTTCCTCCAACTTGCGGTGGAGGAGGCCCAGGACCGAGAGGTCGGATACGGAATGGGAGGGGGAGTTGAAGTGCTGAGCCACCGGGAGGTCGGGTTGGTTAATGCGGACCGAGCTGAGGTGTTCGGCGAAATGATCGCCAAGCCTCCGTTTAGTGGGAAGTTTCCCTTCCCACCCAGACCACCCCCTCTTTCCCTTGCAACCGCAGGAAATGCTACACTTGTCGCTTTACCTCCCCCCTTGACCATCCAAGGACCTAAGCAGTCTTTCCAGGTGAGGCAGAGGTTCACCTGCACCTCCTCCAACCTCATATATTCCATCGCTGCTCTAGGTGTCAACTGCTCTACATCAGTGAGACCAAGCACAGGCTTGGTGATCGCTTCGCCCAACACCCCTGCACAGTTCGTATTAACCAACCTGATCTCCCGGTGGCTCAGCACTTCAACTTCCCCTCCCATTCCGAATCCGACCTTTCTGTCCTGGGCCTCCTACATGGCCAGAGTGACTCCCACCGCAAATTGGAGGAGCAGCACCTCATATTTCGCTTGGGTAGTTTACACGCCAGCAGTATGAACAATGACTTCTCCAATTTCAGGTAGTCCTTGCTTTCTCCCTCCTTCCCCTCCCCTTCCCAGCTTTCCCAGAGCCCACTGTCTCCGCTTCTTCCTTTCTTCTTCCTGCCGCCACCTCCCACGTCAGTCTCGACCCAAAACGTCACCTATTCCTTCGCTCCATAGATGCTGCCTCACTGGCTGAGTTTCTCCAGCATTTTTTTCCATCTTAGAGATAGAGAGAGTGTATCCACCCCACCCTTGAACGTTGCAGCCGGTGCGGGGACGCTCGCCCCCCGTCGGGGGGTGGGCGAAGCCGGATTGTGTTGGGGGAATGGGTACATCACAATGGAATCTCATTTAGCAGCAAATCTGGGATCACTAATCGAATTAAAAAAAACCAAGATGCATTAGGAGGAGGTTTTTCATTGTGGTGGGGGTGGAATAGGATTGAGGTTTCATTTACTAAAACAAATTGCTTTTTTCCTTGTAGGGGGTTGGATGGAGGAGCTCTCCGTTTCATTGTGGGAGGGGGGGATGGAATAGGGTGGCCTTGACAAACATAAGGGTTAGCACTACATGCTACGAATCCCAGTTGTGGAGACACTGGTATCGTTGTCTCGTTGTACGACATTGATCATTTTTTACTCTGGATTTTTAACTTAAGTATTGTGGTTTTTTTTTAATATATAAATTATGATGTTTTTATGTGATTTACCATGATTTTATATATATTTATGATATTTGAGATGCAATGCATTTTTTTAATGTAATGTTGCCCCTTGTCTGGACCTTGAGTCCGTAATGTACGTCGAACAATCCTTGTTCTCGGCGTACCAGGGCCCCATCCCCGACCTCTACCTCCGTTACATCGACGACTGCTTTGGTGTCACCTCCTGCACCCACACACAACTGACTGACTTCATTCATTTCACCACCAACTTCCATCCGGCACTCAAATACACTTGGACCATTTCCGACACTTCCCTACCATTCCTTGACCTCACCATCTCTATTGCAGGTGATACGCTCCTGACCGACATCCACTACAAACCTACTGAGACTCCCACAGCTACCTGGACTACTCTTCCTCCCACCCTGCTCCCTGTAAGGACTCCATCCCCTATTCCCAATTCCTCCGTCTACGCCGCATCTGCTCCCAGGATGAGGTGTTTCCACACCAGGTCATCACAAATGGCCTCATTCTTCAGAGAACGGGGATTCCCCTCCCCCACTATTGATGAGGCTCGCACCAGGGTCTCCTCCATACCCCGCAACACTGCCCTCGCTCCCCATTCCCCCACTCGCAAACAGGGCAGAGTCCCCCTGGTCCTCACCTTTCACCCCACCAGCCGGCAAATACAACATATAGTCCTCCGCCAGTTTCGCCACCTCCAACGTGACCCCTCCACCCGCCACATCTTCCCATCTCCCCCCCTGTCTGCCTTCCGCAAAGACCGCTCCCTCCGCAACTCCCTTGTCCATTCTTCCCTCCCCTCCCACTCTATGCAACACTTGTCCCTTCACCTCCCCCCTCCACTCCTTTCAGGACCCAAGCAGTCCTTCCAGGTCCGACAGAGGTTCACCTGCACCTCCTCCAACCTCATCTACTGCATCCGCTGCTCCAGATGCCAGATGATCTATATCGGTGAGACCAAGCGGAGGCTTGGCGATCGCTTCGCCGAACACCTCCGCTCGGTCCGCAATAACCAACCCGACCTCCGGTGGCTCAGCACTTCAACTTCCCATTCCACATCCGACCTCTTGGTCCTGGGCCTCCTCCACGGCCAGAGTGAGCAACACCGCAAGCTGGAGGAACAGTACCTCATATTCCGCTTGGGGAGTCTGCATCCTTTGGGCTTGAATATTGAATTTTCTCAATTCTGTTAACCCTTGCTGTCTCCTCCCCTCCCACCTCTCCCTCAGCCCTCGGGCCCTGGCATTCCCTCCATCTCCATCTCCCTCCCCCACCCCAGTCGCACCAGCTTCTCATTTTCACACCACAAACAGCTTACAATGGCTTGTTCCCTTTATCACTGATACTTCTTTGCATATCTTTCACTCATTGTTCCTTATCTCTCCACATCACCGTCTATATCTCTCGTTTCCCTGATCCCTGACCAGTCTGAAGAAGGGTCTCGACCCGAAACGTCGCCTATCTCCTTCGCTCCTTAGATGCTGCTGCACCCGCTGAGTTTCTCCAGCTTTTTGTGTACCCACAATTATTATTATTATTATTAATAGGGCAGAGGTTTCATTTACAAAACAAAAATGACACTTTCCTTGTGGGGGGGATCGGATGGGGGAGGGTACGCATTTCAGCCCCCCCCCACCACCCACCACCCACCACCCACCACCCTCACGTGTCTGATTGTCTCCGTAAATACCAGAATTTTCCTTGCGGGGCGTTTGGCTCCGTGCGTGTGTACACCAAAACGGTACAAGCTGGTACCCTGCTTCTTTGTGGGGAGGGGGGGGAGGGGGGGGGCGTGGTGTGGTGGAATAGGGCAGAGGTTTTATTTACAAAACAAAATACATTATCCTTGTGGGGGGTGGGATGGGGGAAGGTGATCGCCGACGCGTCACAATGGAATCTCAATTACATTTAAAAAAACGTCTCAATTCCATTTAAAAAACGTTGGACACAGACACGGACACAGACAGAGAGTGCCAACGCCACCCCTGAGGGGAGGGGGGAGTATGGGAGATATTTCTTAACTTATCGTTCATTTACGGAGCAGCGGGAGGGGGAGGGGGAGGGGGATTGAGAGCCAAAGGCAACTGCAACGGATAACAACAGCCGCGTGGTGCTGACAGTTAGTTTAAAATGGCACGCACATAATTGAAAATCTCCCAGGAGTGCGGCGCTGAGCCTGCAGAGAGAGAGACAGGGAGAGAGGGAGACAGACAGAGACAGGCACAGATAGAGACACAGAGGGGGAGAGACAGGGAGAGAAACAGATATAGAGGGAGACACAGAAAGGGAGAGAGATACAGACAGAGAGAGAGAGAGAGACGGACAGACATATAATGAGAGAGACAGAGTGCTGGGGGATGAGGGAGAATGGAGGGGATTGGAAGAGGGATGGTGAGGTAATGGAGGAAGGGAAGTGAGGGGAGGAAGCAGAGGAGGGTTGGTGGGTGTGTGGTGGACTATTGCGTTGGGGAACGGGTCCAACTTGGTCTAGTATATTACTAAAAACTCATCTTGTGAGATAACCCAAAACGGTTAGCGCTACAATGCTCCGTTGTCCACAATATTTAATACTCAAAACCCCACTTTGACCAATAAATTTATGCCCCAATAAATATTCAAAGGAAGCAAGAGATTTCTTTATTTTACGAGTCTGCAGACCGGGTGCCTCTCCAACTCGAGACACACTGAAGCCAGGGAGATCATCCCCCTTTATACACAAAATCTTACATTCAATTTCTCCTCCGGACCTCTCTCCAATCAGGGTCGGAGGTGCACAATCCGTAGGTACAACCCACCGTTCATCCCCTCGCACCTCCCATATCATACATCGCATGTTCAAACATGTTCATGGTAATGAGCAATTTCTTGACCAGGGGTGTGTTGTAATATTCATTTTTTCTATTAAGCATGCTCAATTGCTCATGACCTGGCCCAGTTTTCGCTCACCTCCTAGTGAACCCTCTCAGTTTTCCTATATCAGCACTAAAGCTAAGCTATAGTGACAGGGGTCCCATCTATCACTCCTTTCCACTGATAGGGATCTCTCTACATCACCCCCTTCTCTAGCTATACAAAGCTATCTCTTCTTACTCAAGGCCTCAAGGATGGGTCTGGCAACTAGCAACCTTCAGACTCTGCTGTCAGAATCCTTTCTCCAGCCCCTCTCTGTTTGAATTCTCTTTAAAACTCCTTTCTTTAATAGGGTTTAATCACTTTATCCCTCACAATCCTCCCTTTTTCTTTTGCTACGCATACACTGATTAAACCCTCATTTTAAGTTCCTTCAATTCGAACTGACGTAACATCGTCCTAACCTTCTCCTCCTGTAAATCATAAACTTCCCCTGGCCGCATTATCATTATTTTCTGTATTTCCCCTTTCTCTCCCATAGGCATGACTACAGCCTGCATCTGACTTATACTTCTGGTAATAAGTTCCCTAAAACAAGGGATACAACAGGGGATAAAGATCAGTCCAGCCACTGCACATAGAAACACAAGTCCCACCGTTCTCCACCATGTTCCTCCGAGGATAGAATCCCACCATTGGGTTCCCATAATCGAATTCCACTTTTGTATTGGAACATGCGCCAACTTCCGGATCCCTTCTGATATGTCCATCACTGCCTGTCCATTATCATCATCGATGTTCAAACAGCAATTAGAGAGGTTGAATTTCCCGCATGCCCCTCCTTCTTCTGCCAGAAGGTAATCTAGGGCTAACCTGTTCTGGTATATTGCTGTTCTCATCTGCGTCTGCTGCTTTGCCAGCATCTCCAGCGCCCCCGCAGTTTGGTTGGTAATTACCTCCAGTACTGCCTGTAGCCTTATGATCCGGTTTAACATATATACTGGTGTTCGGTAGCCCCAGGATCCATCTTGTGCCCAAGTGGCTGGTCCGTAGTATGAGATGATTCTTGCTGGTGGCCACTCATCATCTTCCCATTCTCCAATGTCTATTTTCCTCTTTTTCCGATATAGGTCATCAAATACAGGTGTTCCTAACAACCGGCCTTCTTTGGGGTTTAACAGGAAGAATCCAGGTTGTACCAGTCCAATAAAACAAGTCCCACTCCAATTCATCGGTAACACCGAGTATGCCTTGTATCCGCATATCCATAACAGTCCTTCAGGGGCCGGTCCACTAGAGGCAACCTTGTTCCATATATCTCGCAATACTGGGATCCCCTGATAAGGGTTATTCCCGGTGCAGTTCCATAGTCCGGCTGATTCCACTCCATCAATCTCCATCCGGATAGCGCAGTTTTTTCCCATATTTCTTAGTTAGATACCATTTAGGCTCCTCTGGCCACCACACTCGGGACTGATTTGGCCACTGGGTGACGATGCGCTGGCAGGGGCTGCTGCCTACTAGGACGGCATCCTTTGCCCAGGGCCTAGCGATACACTCAGTCCCGACCGGAGCATCTGTCAGGACCCATACCTGGGATCTCGGTCTTGTCCAATTGTCAGGTTCCACCCCATCAGGTCCCATATTTCAACAATGGATCCTCTCCACGGCCAGCGTGAATTCATCAGCGGTCCTCCGCAGACCCAACAGTTAGTCACATTCAGGGTCCCAGCTATCCGGGTGGCCAAGTCCACAAACAGGTTTTTTTTCTCTCCTTCAGGGATTTCGATCTGCTTCTTGATTTCTTCGTACAGTGTCTGGTGCACTTGAGGCTGAGTATGTGGGGGAGGGGGAGGCTTAGTGACTACTACCTTAGTAACCTCTTTTATTACTTCCTCCTTCGTCTTATCTATTGCCCCTTTTACGATCTGAGAAGGGAAAACTAACTGTACACAAACCCATCTCTCTCCCCTTGGGCAGGTAACGGCCCCAAACTTCCCTATATACCCCCTATTGCCTGCCATCAAATACTCCTTTCCCCCCTCTTTACAAATGACTCTAGTCTTTCGGTCATGGCATACTTTGTTCACATGGGAATGATAGGTAAATGATCTGGTTATTACCCCTCTGTATTGAATAGGATAATAACATTTATCACAATTATTAATACCTTTTACAACAATTACATACAAAGCAAACAATACCACAACTGCTCCTTTCATATTGTCAGTTATACATTCAATGCTTTTCTTTTTAAAATTACTGTTAGGGGTTTACTTCCCGGCTTCACCGTCCACTGTTCCTCCTCCTCAGGAACGGGTGGATCGACAGGTCCTTTAACCCGGTTCGCGTGGGTCCACCCTTTTTCTTTTATTCGTATTGCTGTCTCGGTTGTCAGTGATACTAGGTATGGCCGGTCCACCTGGGCTGGAGGTTCTCCTCCTTCCAATTTTTGACCAGTACCCAGTCGCCGGCCTTTACAGCATGTATTGGAAAGTCAAGTGGCGGGCTTTGAGCCAATAATCCTTTCGCTTTTAATTCTGTAAGGGAAAGAGATACAGCCAGTAAAAAGTTCCTTGAGAATACATCACTGCCCTCTATGGTGGGTATTCCTTCTATCTTTCCCAAATAAGGTAACCCAAACAACATTCCATAGGGGAACACTGCTAACTTTGCATGGGGTCTCCGTTGCTTTTCTCAAAGCCTTTCTGTTTCCCTACTGCTCCAAACATATGCCAGACTCCATGTACATATGCTGCTCTTAAAGCCTTAATTTCTGCCAATTGAGCTAAGCAAGATTGCAGGCAAGCTTCCAATTTGATCCTGCGCTATAGCTTTTACTTCTTTAGATATTACTCGTCCAAAATATTCTACCTGCTGCTGACAAAACAAAAACTTCTTCCTTGATACATCATGACCTCCTGTGCCATCTTTTCCAAGATAATTACAATGTCTCTTTCTCACGTTGCTCCTCACTTGTGGAACAAACCAACAAATCATTCACATACTATATCAACACCTTCCAAATCTGCCTACAACATCTGATTAAAAAACACGCCGCTAGTATTTAAAACGCTGCCGCATCCTAGCCTAGGTGTATTTAATACCTCTTCTTAATGTTCTTACCATAGCTATGTTCACCATTATCTTAATATTATTATTAAGATCATTATTATTATTATTATTATTATTATTATTTCCTGATTATCGTACCTGTTCACATCCCCAACACACCTTATCCATTACCTATCTCCTTACTAGCCTTGTCTGGGCTCAGATCCAGATTTATTTCACTCCCGATAGGGCATTTGAAAAAACACTCTCCCAAATACATTTATTATTGGCATGGAATCTCTGGCCCCTGTTTGGCTCTGTCATAGGACTCACTGTGTGTCGGTGCATCACTTATTCCAGACTTCAACCAGGTCTGTTGTTACTGACAACATTGTCTTTCCTTTTTCACGCTCTTTCTTTCTAAAGCAGTCTCATCAATTCAGCCCTCTGCTTTCCACTTTAATCCTTTCTGATCTGCCTTCTTTCTCATTCTAAACTCAATGTCTTACTTCTCAGATAGTTTATCCTCCTTTGCAAATTTATTCACCTTCCTTTTAAAATCTTCCACTGACTTCTCGATCCTCATATTTTACCACCACCTCTTCTACCTTGGGTAATGTCATCACTTTCCCTTCTACCCCTGAGATTCTAACCTGTTTTTTTTTACCCAATCTCATTCCTTCTGGTACCTTAGTTATACTCGATCTCTCTGCTCCCGAATCTACCATAAATATCATATCCTCTCCCTGGGGTCCTAATTTCAAATTTACCAGAGGTTCCCGTGTGTATCCCATACACCCCAGGGAGCGGAACCCCTGACTCCCCTATTCTTCCTCCATGAGTGCGTACGACTGCACCTCCCGTCGTCGCTTAGGACATTCCCTCTTGAAATGACCCTCCTCTTTACAATAATAACACCAGGGTGGCCCCATGTACCACCCTCCTGATCCTTGTTCCTTGTTCTCCGGGGACCCCAACTTCGGTCCCTCCATTCACCTCTTCCTCGTCCTCCAATACTACTTGCTGTACTGCTTGCAACATCATTTTTGCCTTTCCCTTCTGTTTCTCCTCATCCCGTCTTACATATTCCTTTTGAGCCTCTGTTAACAACTGATTCAATGGTTTTTCATTCCAATCTTCCAATTTTTCCAATTTCTTTCTAATATCTGGCCATGATTTTGTTACAAAATTAACCTTCAACAACTGCTGACCTGCAGTCTTATCAGGGTCTATCCCCGAATACTGCTGGACATTTTTCCTTAACCTTTGTAAAAACACTGTCGGAAAGTTCGTCCTTGTTCTGCTGATTTTCAAAAGCCCGTTCGAAATTCTGTCCTCTGGGAACGGCTTCTCTAATTCCCTTGATTTATTATCTCCCTGAGATCTCTCATACTTTTTCTTCCTTCCCCTGTTTGGTTATTTCAAGTCGGCGCATCAGCCTGCAACCCCTTCTCCTGCCTGTCTGACCATCTGTCTTTCTTCTGAAGTAAACAAACTTCCCCTTATTGACATCATTGTCTGCCAACTCCTTTTTGTTTTTCTGGGCCCCATTAATTTATTACCCTTCTCCAACCAGAATGTTTATCTAAACAAACCATAAAAGCTGCTTGTTGTTCAGCAATTAACTTATTTCTAATTTTGTTCAAACCGTTCCCCCTACAAATACATACGACTAACAATTTTCCAAATTAACTTTACTGAAAAGAAATCTATAGAAGCCAAGCAACCTACATTTTCCAACTTCCCCTTTTTAAGTTGCGATGATTCAAAGCATTGTCCGTTACCTTACAATAACCTCCCCCATTGCTTACAGTTCCTTAAAGGAACACACACACAATCCTTACAACATGTGGCCCACAGCAAACAAACCTATCACATATACAAACTTCCTCTTTCATACAAAAACCGGTTTTTACACACATTACATTAGTTCCATTCTTACTTCAATGAGATTGTTTGAAACAACTCAATATTTTTCATAAAAACATTTTTGGCCCTAGGAACTGATCTATTTGTTCAGCCAGTCCCAAGGGGTCTTCCAATAAACTTTTCATCTCCTTTTTAAAGTTCCTCACCCCCATACTGGTGAGAGGCACATAGTTTCCTTACTCTTACCCCGGGTGTTCCCTTCACCCCATCCAACATTCGCCCCAACGGACTATCGCCCCAACGGACAACGGGCGGAATGTTAGGCTCCATATCAGTATGAGCCTCATCCCGGTTCCCCGGACCCTTACTCCTCCCATTCCGGTTTCCCATTACCTTGTCGGACTATTCCCGTCCGACAAACCCCCGGTCGCCCAGGCAATACTTAATAGTCGTTTTTCTTACCTGGGTCCTGTGCACAAGAATCACTCGACCATCCCGTACGTATTTACCTTACACCCTCTCTTGCTTCCCGAGTCTTTTTCACAGGATATCACTCGCTCAAACTGCTGATGGCAAGCAAGGAGATCAGAGACTGCTGAAATCAGCAGGGTGCACCTTCCCCTCCTTCTTTGCCTCCACCAAGCAGACGGAGTGGCGATCCCGGACGAGCCCCCCAATTTGTGAGATACCCTTTATGCTCACAATAAATACTCAAAGACTAAATCCTGGAAGCAAGAGATTTCTTTATTTTACGAGTCTGCAGACCGGGTGCCTCTCCAACTCGAGACACACTGAAGCCAGGGAGATCATCCCCCTTTATACACAAAATCTTACATTCAATTTCTCCTCCGGACCTCTCTCCAATCAAGGTCGGAGGTGCACAATCTGTAGGTACAACCCACCGTTCATCCCCTCGCACCTCCCATATCATACATCGCATGTTCAAACATGTTCATGGTAATGAGCAATTTCTTGACCAGGGGTGTGTTGTAATATTCATTTTTTTCTATTAAGCATGCTCAATTGCTCATGACCTGGCCCAGTTTTCGCTCACCTCCTAGTGAAACCCTCTCAGTTTTCCTATATCAGCACTAAAGCTAAGCTATAGTGACAGGGGTCCCATCTATCACTCCTTTCCACTGATAGGGATCTCTCTACATCACCCCCTTCTCTAGCTATACAAAGCTATCTCTTCTTACTCAAGGCCTCAAGGATGGGTCTGGCAACTAGCAACCTTCAGACTCTGCTGTCAGAATCCTTTCTCCAGCCCCTCTCTGTTTTGAATTCTCTTTAAAACTCCTTTCTTTAATAGGGTTTAATCACTTTATCCCTCACATCTTGTTTGTTCCTATACCTTTTTTTTAAATTTCAAAATATATACTTTATTCGAATGATAAATATATACAATACATTAACCTTGCGGAAAATCCATCCGACATTTTCGGAGGCTGTACAATAGATCAATACAGTTTAGACATTTCTTTCCCCCAAATTTCCACAAATCAGTCCCCCACTCGTGCCACAGTGGCGTGGGATACCTTCCCTTATATTGAGGGGCGTCTCCACCATACCATAACCCCCCATGTCCAGCAGCGGAAGGGCGTTAGACTGTGGCCCTCCCCCACCGAGCCTTGGCGTTGTCTGCACCAAGCTTCAGTGCGTCCCTCAGCACGTACTCCTGCAGTCTGCAGTGGGCCAGTCGACAACATTCCCTGACGGACATCTCGCTCTGCTGGGTGGTGAACAATGCTCGGGCAGACCAAAGGGCGTCTTTTACCGAGTTGATGACCCTCCAGCAGCACTCGATGTCAGTCTCTGAATGTGTCCCTGGGAACAGTCCATAAATCACCGAGTCTTCTGTGACGGAGCTGTTCGGGATTAAAGCGTACCAGGGACCCTTGCATTTTTCTCCAGACTCTTTTAGCAAACCCACACTCTGTAAAGAGGTGGGCAAACCGTCTCCTCGCCATAGCAGCCGTCCCGAGGGCAGCGTAAAAATAAGGAACGCTTCACGAATTTGCGTGTCATCCTTGCGCAGGGGCCATGCTAATCTTCTCTGTATCGTTCCAATTTTAGTATATGTGCTGCTAAAACTCATCTTGTTTGTTCCTATACCTGCCTGTCTGTCTAAGTGTGAATCCGGAACTATGCCAAAACGGTACACGATAGCGCTACAATTTCTGCACCGCCTTACTCACCGTTGTCCTGTGGTGGTTTGTGTCAAGTTTCATTTAGATTTATGTTATATTTTACACATAATTTACATTTTTAACTTTACAAAACCCCACTTTGAGACCAATAACTTGGCAGATGCTGTGGCAACTGCTGGCAGATTCTGAGTTTGCCGCTATGACGTCACAATGGGATCTCATTTACATAAGCTGCCAATCAACAGTGTTCTACCCAGCAAAGATCATAGAGCAGAGCAAAATACGCCACTCGGCAAAAAAGGCATTGTACGTCATGGGTGATCGTTGGTGCCATTTTAACGGGCTGCCTTGATACTGTCATGGCGTCCACATCTACATCTATAGCTCACTGTTCTGCTATAAATTGCTCTAATCCCCAATGTCGACAACCCTACCTTTCTTCAGGTTCCCCAATAACAAAGAAAGGTGTGGCAATATTATTGTTATCTGTCGATGTTATTCTGTCCTGAAAATGTTATTTTCTGTTTTCCCCATTGTGAGATATAAAAAAATCACAAACGCTTTAGAGACAAAGTCAGGCAAAGAAGTTTTTATTAAGATAATACTCTGCAGAATAGGTGCCTCTCCTTTGCTGTCCCCTAGAGGCACACCGAGCGTCAGGATGTATTTCATCTTTATACATTTCATTACATTATAGCCACATCCTCTTCTCACCATTTTGCCTCATAAAGCCCACATTCCCACGAGAAAGTACAGGAACGTCTCGGAACATCTCCTGACGTCAAAGGCTTATACTGAAGTTTCTATCTGTTTGTTACTTTTTATCTCAAATTTCTCTCTGTTCTTTATATATCATTACTTTCTATTCTACTAGCAGTCTGGTTTCTGCTGACACCTTATTTCTTTCTAAGCTATATTTTTTTTATCCCTAGTTTAAATCAACCATGTCTGTTAACCCTTTTCTCACACCCATCAATGGTCATTGGGAAACCAGGTTTGTTGGTACATTATAAATTTATTCAAGATCTATACTTACCACAATAATAAAGTCATCAATTTTTCTACTGTACATTTTTGTTTTTGTTCTTGTAAGGCAGGAGTCGCGGGACTCATCAGGCCCATCACGAGATTTTTCAAGCTTAGATTCAAGTCGGGGCGGCAGCCCAGGGCTGCTCTTAGTGTTGTTACCAGTTAGATCCCTAGAATTGTCAGATCCGAGACATCACAGGGTCGCCGTGAAGAAGGGTGCAATGGTGCGGTGGGGTGTTCGGCAGCGTTCAGAATGGGATGCCTGTGCGTTATAACGTGCCATCGTTCCTCTCTCTCTCCCTCTCTTTTTTCTCTCTCTCTCCATTTTCTCTCTCTCTCTCTCTCCCTTCTCTCTCTCTCTCTCCCTTCTCACTCTCTCTCTCTCTTCTCTCCCTCTCTCCCTCTGATGTATCTGCCCTATCTGCCTCTCTCTCTCTGTCTCCTCACTGTCTGCCTCTCTCTCTCTCTCTCTCACTGCCTCCCCCCTCTCTCTCTCTCTCTCTCTGCCTCCTCCCCCCTCTCTCTCTCTCTCTCCCTCTTCCCCCCTCTCTCTCTCTCTGCCTGAGAGTTGGCAGCCCTGCTCGTGTCTTAGGTCCAAAGGAGGATAGAAATAAAATACTTAAATGGTCTAAGTAAGAAGATTTTAATAAGCTCTTCCACATTTAAGGTGAATTGACATATCTGGGGCAAAATGCATCTTCAATATACAGGTCTCTCCCCACAACTGAAAACAATTGCACTTAAGTGATATATCATCCATTCTGCAGGTATGTAGTTATAATCAATTTTTTTCTTATTAGTTAATCCTATATGATATTTTCTGTAATTTCAGATGTTGACAGCGGGTCCAGAATACTTGTCAACAAGATCTCCTACACCGAACTCCGGTGTACTTGTCAACCAACTGCCGTCTTTGTTCTGAACACTGAACTTGACCAGTTTTCCAAGAACAGGTTAAATTGGAATGCAGTTCCAATGCTATTTGACATCACTAACCCGCCGAAACGTCTGTTTTCCCAAAGAAGGTTACTCAAGAGGAAAAATGAGAATCTACCGTTACCCACACAAAATTGTGCAAATGACGATTTATTTATTATTGTATATGTTGGAAATGTTGTCCTTTGGGGTAAGCAAAGGGTTGGGCTATCATTGTTTGAAATATATTGAATTTTACATCACTTTCATTGGTTAGCTGATATGCAAAACACTGCAACCCTGTATATCTTGCGCATAAAATGATGTAAATATTACCATGAATGACGGAAATAGAAAGTGTTTTCCTTGTTTTTGAAGTTCAATTTAGAATTATTTGAAATTGTGGGGGTTGGTGCTGACCCACAAATGTGTTGTTATGAGACATTCACGTTTTAAATATCCATGTCTCAAAAAAAGCAAGAATTTAAATATGTAGGTATGTATGCACTAAATTGTATTACGCTAATATAGAATGAAAGAATGGAAAAATATTTTTGACATTGCTTTCATGGATATTTTATTCACAATATACGATTTTATATATATGTCTATATAATATATCGCACTAGACTAACTGGGACCCGTTGGGTCCCAGCATCACACGGGAGGGCTTGTCCCCCAATGCAATATAACACCTCTCCACCAATTCCAATATTGGTGGCAAATAAGGGGGGGTGGGCACTTGTATGGATGTTGTGGGCTGAAGGGACTGGTTTCCAGAGGGCTAGTATGGACATTGTGGGCCGAATGGATTCTTGGACTGGCGGCTCAGTCACTCAAGCCTGTTGTGCTGGCAGCTCACTCACTCACGGCTGGTGGGCTGGAAGTTGACTCACGGTTATTCCTTGTAATTCCATTTCAAGCAGGGTGCAAGGCCACCAAATCCAAGTGCAGTTTCTTACCACTTCAAGCAGGGTGCAAGGCCACTAAAGACAGCGAGTTGTGACCTCTCCCTCCCCCAACTTGCAGAGACTGAGCCATGCCCACACTTCTGGGTTTTATAGTCCCTCCTCCCCTCTCACCAGAAAGGGCATGGCCTTCATGGTGTGATTGACAGGAGAGAGAATCTCAACATTTTTTAAACAAAACCACATTAAGGGCACTGATAGGTCAGTAAAAACCACTCACAGTTTAGTAGACATGTGTTCAGTGTTATTCACAGCTCAGACTGAGAGACGTGACCCTCTCGCTCCCCCATCTTGCAGAGACTGACTGAGGCACTCAACACTTCCGGGCTTTATAGTCCCTCCGGAAGGGGCGTGGCCTTCAGGAGAGAGAATCTCAACATTTTTAAACACTAATAACTCTTTTATTTTTAATCGATGGGAAAATCCTCTTGTCCAGCGTAGCGGAGGAGTAAGATAGCCAAAAATCACAGCCGTCAGTGGCAGCGTTTTTTCTAAAATCAATATACAGAACAGGAAGTGGTCAAGATCAGACTTTTAGTAATATAGATATATCATAGAAAGAGAGGGAGAGATTGGAAGAAAAAGGAAATCACAAACCAATTTGGAAACCAAATTAGAGGAAATCACAAGAAAGAAACTAGAGAAATATATGTGTGTGTGTGTGTATATACATCTATATGACATTTTTTACATAAATTGTAAAAATGGGTCATCAAAACTAAGAAACTGAGCCAATTTGGCAACACACTGTCTCATCGGCCATCTATGTCACTCAGATCCATAAGGTAATGTACCGTTTGGATCACATGCGGTGTCCACTCAGATGGATGCAGTATCCTACTACATGATAAGGTGAATGAAGTGGAAATGGTGTTTGCAATTTTATTGTTCCATGTGGTATTCATCAACATAGAAAGGAATAAGAAATACGTGCACTTACTGGTCAATCAGGTCTCTGGTGGACGCCATGCGGCAACTGTTATACAACATGTATTTGTGTATTCTGATGCAATTTTCGGAAACTTGCCATCAATGTGCTATCTTTTCTTATATTTGTTATTGATACTGTTAGTCATGAACCCAATAAAGTGCTTGTCAAGGAATTTGAAATTAGACCCCATATGTCATATTTTGTGTGTGCAGCTTTGTAAATATATATATAGGTATATGAATTAATATATTTATATATATATATATATATGCATATATTTATATGTATGCAATTATAAATATAATTGCCTTCATGGTTTATGTACATCATCTGTCAAATAAGATAAAGAGAAAAATAGTGTTGCTTTAAATCAAAGTTTCTTCTGATCCATGACAAGGAACTTTATGTATTTATCTCTAACTTGCCTCTCACACACAGGCATATGCACAAACACACATTCATATATATATCTTTATATGTAAGCTAAATTTAATTTTGTGCAGTGTATGTTAAAGGAATACAAAGGAAAACTGCACAATACAATGCAAGGGAAAGTGCACAAAGGAGGGTGTTGTGGAGGAAGGGAGGGAGGGAAATGGGCAGAAACAGGTGGAAAACATTTACAATAAAAGTAACTAAAATATGTTAAGTAATAGATGAGCTATATCACACACTGTTCCCCTACAACACTGATTACACCAAAGATGATAGGGCGGATTATACTGCGAGAGACATAACGGAAGTCGCGTTTTGCATTGAAAAATGGCGGCGTGACGCACTGTTACGTACTACACCTCAGTGCGTTGGATTACGTAGGAGTGGAGTATCTTGTTCCGCTCTATGATCTTTGCTACCCAGTGCAATGAGACATTTGTTACATTGTTGTCAGGAGATGGAGGGGAGGAGAAATGTTATTTAAACATTGTGTTTAGTGGTGGAGTGCGATAGGGGAGAGGTGAGGGAGGGAGTGGCAGAGGGTAGGAAAAGGAGATGGAGGGAGTGGAGATGGGGAGAGAAGAGGGTGGGTGAAGAGGAGGGGGAGGGAGTGTATGAGCCGCGCCAACGCGGTTGGGGGCTATGGGTGAGTGGTGGAATATTGTGTTGGGGGAACAGGTAAGTGGTGGAAATGGGTTGCATTGGGAAACGGGTGAGTGGTGCAATATTGTGTTGGGGGAACGGGGCCCCAATGGGTCAGGGGGGTAGGGAAGGGAGAGTGGTTATGGAGGGTGGGAGAGAGTGACTCTGAGGGTAGGGGAAAGGAGAGGGAGAGAGAGGAGTGGGAGTGGAGGAGACAGACGAGAAGAGGGAGGGAGAAGAGGAGGGGGAAGGAGTGTTGCGGATGAGGGGAAATGAGCCGCATCTGCGCAGTTGGGGGCTATGGGTGAGTGGTGGAATATTGCGTTGGGGGAACGGGTGAGTGGTGGAAACGGGTTGGGTAGAAGAGACGGATAGAATATTGTTTTGGGGGAACAGGTCCCAGTTGGTCTAGTAAGTATATAAAATTATGCAGCCATGATATTAAACGCTGAACTTGGATTTGTTTGTTGTCCTATTTTACAATCTTTTGTGCCCGATCATTTGACGGCCAATCAGCTACTGTCTCTAAGGGATTGCGTCCAATCACCGATCTGCTTCCCGTAAAATTCCCATCCAATCAACAAATCGGTCTCCTGCTGTCCAATCAGCCGCTACCTCAAAGGACGTTGCATGCAATCATATAATCTAGTCACTCGGCGGCAAATCAGACGCAGTCTCCGAGGGGCGTTGCGGCCAATCACTGATCAACTTCCCTTCCTGAAGATAGCTGCAGCCAAAAACACTTTTCTCTGTGCTGTTTGCACACAATGCTAGGCAAAGAGACATTTCAGTTACATTTTTAGTTGTATGAAGTCATTTCTTTCAAGAAATATTTATCCTTTGGGGGTTATTTTATGTTAGAAAAATTATGTGTTAGAAAAATTCTCAGCTTCTGTTATGTAAACTACCAGCAGAAAGCTTGGGAATCACTTTCAGTTTATTCAAAATGCAGGAGCCCCCTGAACCCCCACAGGGGGGGCCCAACTGGCCTTCTGGACTCCCGGCCAATACTTCCTACTTTTTTTCTGGAGGTGAATATCATGCCTGATTATGAGAACCAATAGAAACATAGAAAATAGGAGCAGGAGGAGGCCATTCGGCCTTTCGAGCCAGCACCGCCATTCATTGCGATCATGGCTGATCATCCCCAATCAATAATCCGTGCCTGCCTTCTCCCCATATCCCTTGATTCCACTAGCCCCAAGAGCTCTATCTAACTTTCTCTTAAATCCATCCATTGATTTGGCCTCCACCGCCCTCTGGCAGGGAATTCCACAAATTATCAACTCTCTGGGTGAAAAGGTTTCTTCTCACCTCAGTCTTAAATGGCCACCCCTTTATTCTAAGACTGTGGCCCCTGGTTCTGGACTCGCCCAACATTGGGAACATTTTTCCTGCATCTAGCTTGTCCAGTCCTTTTATAATTTTATGTTTCTATAAGATGACCCCTCATCCTTCTAAACTCCAGTGAATACAAGCTTAGTCTTTTCAATGTTTCCTCATATGACAGTCCCTCCATCCCAGGGATCAATCTCGTGAACCTATGCTGCAGTGCCTCAATCACAAGGATGTCCTTCCTCAAATTAGGAGACTAATACTGTAATACTCCAGATGTCGTCTTACCAGAGCCCTATACAACTGCAGAAGAACCTCTCTGCTCTTATACTGAAATCCTCTTGTTATAAAGGCCAACATTCCATTAGCTTTCTTCACTGCCTGCTGTACCTGCAAGCCAACTTTCAGTGACCAGTGTACAAGGACACCCAGGTCTCGCTGTACCTCCCCCTTACCTAACCCCATTGAGATAATAATCTACCCCCTTGTTTTTGCCACCAAAGTCGATAACCTCACATTTATCTATATTATACTGCATCTGCCCACTCACTCAACCTGTCCAGGTCACCCTGCAACCTCCTAACATCCTCTTCACAGTTCACACTGCCACCCAGCTTTGTGTCATCCACAAACTTGCTTGTGTTGCTCCTAATTCCCTCTTCCAAATCATTAATATATAAGGTAAACAGTTGCGACCCCAACACCGAGCCTTGCGGCATTCCACTCGCCACTGCCTGCCATTCTGAAAAGGACCCGTTCACTCCTACTCTTTGCTTCCTGTCTGCCAACCAATTTTCTATCCACGTCAACACCCTACCCCCAATACCATGTGCTCTAATTTTAGTTACCTGTCTCCTGTGCGGGACCTTATCAAAGGCTTTCTGAAAGTCTAGATAAACTACATCCTCTGGCTCCCCATCATCCATTTTACTTGTCACAACTTCAAAAAATTCCAGAAGATTAGTGAAGCATTTGACTTTGCTATTCTTTTACCCTTAACATTCTAAATAAGCTTTTACTGTCCTTCTTTATATTCCTGGCCAACTTTGTACTTCATCTTTTCAGCCCGTATTGTTTACTTCTGTTGTCCTAAGAAAGTTTCCCAATCCTCTGGCTTCTGGCTACTCTTTGCTGTGTTATACTTCTTTTCTTTTAGTTTTATTCTATCCCTAACTTCTCTTGTCAGCCACGGTTACCTCCTACGCCCCTTAGAATCTTTCTTCCTTTTTGGAATGAAATGATCCTGCGTCTTCTGGATTATGCCCAGAAATTCCTGCCTTTACTGTTCCACCGTCATTCCTGCTAGTATCCCTTTCCAGTCTACCTTGGCCAGCTCCTCTCTCATGCCTTCATAATCCCCTTTGTTCAGCTGCATCACTGCCACTTTCGATTTAACCTTCTCCTTCTCAAATTGCAGATTAAAACTAATCATATCATGATCACTACCTCCAAGCGGTTCCTTTACCTTGAGTTCTCTTATCAAATTTGGTTCATTGGACAACACTAAATCCAGAATTGCCTTTTCTCTGGTCGGCTTCATTACAAGCTGCTCTAAGAATCAATCTCTACCCTACCATAGCTAGGGTAGTCAGTCAGATCTTTTTCCCAGGGTGGAAATGTCCAAAACTAGAGGACATAGATATAAGGTGAAACTGTAAAGTGTAATGGAATAATGCAGGGCACATTTCTTTACACAGGGAGAGGGTCCGGAACGTATTCCCATGGGGTAGTGGTGGAGGCAGATACGATAGATAGGCAAAGCTTTGTACTGTACCTTGGTTTACGTGACGATCTTGAATCTAAACCTATCACATCTCCGCACGAAGCTGCCCATCAGACAAAATCCAATGTAATTGGCAGCGTGGTCTCCACGCCCGAACACCTGGGCAGTTTGCATGCTCGCGGCGGTGCAAGTGTTTGATCGTTAAAACCGTTAGACTCGAGTGCAGACATGGAGGTACGAAGCGATGGCGCGCGAGGCTGGGAAAGAAGCTCGCAAATTAAAACTTTTATTCACCTCCTGAACCTTTTTTCCCTGTCGTTGGTTTGATTTAAATCCCACCAGCCGTTGGCCCTGACTATTCCAGAGTGCATGTGTGAAAGTGAGAGGACATAGCAGGGTCTGGAACAGCGGAGGTAGAGTTTGCGAATAGGGCCAGTGTATGCCTGGAACAGGGATTGTTCGACATACCCTACAGAGGCAGGCATAGCTAGGGACCATGCGATTGCCCATAGCCAAGCCTTGCATTTGGAGGAAGTGGGACTCCAAGGAGAAGTTGTTGAGGGTAAGGACCAGCTCTGCTAGGTGGAGGAGTGTATTGATAGATGGTAATTGGCTGGTTTTGTGGTCGAGGAAGAAACAGAGGACTTTAAGACCCTCCTGGTGGATGTTGGAGGTATAGTGCGACAGGGCATCCATAGTAAAGATGATGGAGTGGGGGCCTGGAAAACGGAAGTCATTGAGGAGATGAAGAGCGTGTGAGGTGTCTTGGACATAGGTGGGGAGGGATTGGACCTGGGGGGATATGACAGATTAAAGATATGTGGAAATTAGGTGGGACATGAACAAGCAGAAACAATCAACCATTCCTTCTCTCCAGAGATGCTGCTTGACCCGCTGAGTTACTCCAGCATTTTGTGTCTACCTTCAATTTTACCAGCATCAGCAGTTCTTTCTTACTGGAACAGCAGATACTGGTTTACTGAGCAAAGATACAAAATATTTTAATCAATGGTACTTTATTTGTCACATGCACCGAGGTACAACGCAATTCATTTTTGAATACAGTTCAGTGCAGGTATCACTATACATAAGCACTTAGAAACATTTTAAATAACTTGGATTGTGACATTTAGGGTGGGAATCCTTCTGATCCATGTCTTCCAGAGATGCTACCTGACCCACTGAGTACTTTTACTCCAGTACTTTTATGTCTTTCCAGGGGTGTGGAGTCGGGTGATGTGTGCACTTTTCCCAAAGGAATGTTTCAATTATGTTGATTTATTTTTAAATCACTTAAGGGTCTAAAAGGCACTGGGATTTGCACTGATAACATTTAACATTGTTTGAACTTTGATTGATTTAAAAATGCAGCACACACAGACTCTTCAGCCCACTCAGTCCACGCTGACCCGTTCACACTAATTCTGTGTTATTAGACGAGAAGATTCCTGACCTGAAACATCACATGGGGAACAGTACATGTTCCCCTGGGATGCAGGACAGAAACCAAACAGATCTCGTTCTTCTCCATCAGTTTTTGATAAACTTAGCGGACAATTCAGAACAAAAAAACATTTGACCCAGAAGATGGAAACAATGTGAAGTAGTCAAAGTGAACAGAATAGGAATGTGCAACTTTATGTGCAAAATACCAGATTTACAACTTATTTTAACATAAATGGATACTGATATCTTTAGTCACAAGTACCTTGGCTCTCACCTTTTCATACAGAATCTGCTTCTCCATTGCCTCATTGCCTGTCCTCAAACTTTTATATTGATTCGTTTTACAGGATCTGCACATTTATTAGGCCAGCATTTATTACCCATCTCAACCCACTGCTGACAAAGTAGCTTTCGAATTTATAGAGGCAGAGTTCCTAATTTCTTCAAATTTACTAAGGACTGTGCCAATGTGCTGCAACAGCACCCACCAATACCTTACCGAGTATTGTCTGGTGACAGACCCATGGCTACCAGCACAGTCCTCTCAGATGAGATAGTAACGGATTCTGCCCTCCAGTACTGTATCCCCAGCATTGTAGTACAAACGTTCCACAAGCATTGTAACCCAATGTTGGGAGTCATATAGCACACTGGATAGCCACCAAGTGGTCACAGGAGTGGAAGGCAACCTCATCTCCATTACACAGCTACATCTATACCAGATAAAAGCTGTCCAGAGTCTGACCACCCCAGAGGAGCATGGATGAAGCTCAACAGACTCCGTACTGGAATTGTGCGTTTCAATGGCAGCATGTGGAGATGGGGGCTCCACCAGAGCCCATCCTGTGAATGCGGAGCAGAACAACAGGCAGCCAACCATGTCATCTCTGAGTGCCCGCTCTACCACCCACCAAATGGAGCTCAGGGCCTGGCAGACATTGACGCAGAGACAAAAACCTGGCTGCTCAACACCCGGCTTGAGATCTAACTATTCCTTTGGTTTATTTATGTTCAATTTGCAAGAAGATATAGTACAAGAACAGACTAATGGCCAACCGTGTCCAAGGACACTCTCTGTGGCCTGGCGAGCCATAACAAATCAACTGCTTATCTGGATACTTCCTATGTGTAACTTAGCAGGTCAGGCAGCATCTCTGGAAGACATGAATAGGAAACGGTTTGGATCACGACATAATATCACCTATCCGTGTCCTCTGGAACTGCTGCCTGCCCCGCTGAGTTACTCCAGCACGTTGCTTCTTCATTTGTAAATTTTTTGGGAAAACCATCTTTGCCAGCAATATCTAGGTACTTATTTTACACTGTGTAGGAAAGAACTATAAATGCTGGTCTGAATCAAAAGTAGACACAAAATGCTGGACTAACTCAGCGGGACAGGCAGCATCTCTGGAGAGAAGGAATGGATGGCGTTTCGGGTCGAGACCCTTCTTCAGACTGATGTTTTTTGGAGGGCAGACACCTGGAAGTAATGAAATCATAAATGGTGTGTGACATTAAGGCCTGGTGTTCGTCTGTGGGATCATGGTGGTGAGTCACTAGGCTGGACGATTGTGTGAATCCTTGCCCACAACTTTTAAATATTGTATACCCCAATATTTTTAAATCTTCGACCCAGTGTGAATTCACTGGTGTCTCAGAAGGTGGGAGGATTGCGTGAAGCCCTTCCCGCATTCAGTGCAGGGGAATGGCCTCTCCCCGGTGTGAACCCGCTGGTGCGTCATTAAGCTGGACGACTGGATGAACGCCTTTCCGAACACGGAACAAGTGAACGGCCTCCCCCTGGTGTGTCAGCAAGTGTGATGACCGGCAAAATCCTTTCCCACATTTCACGCAGATGTACTGCCTGTCTGCCTCTCGCCTGCGTGAACCCGTTGGTGTCGTCGCAGATGAAACGAACGAGTGAATCCCTTCCCACACTCCGAGCAGGTATAGGGCCTCTCCCCGGTGTGGATTCGCTTATGTCTCAGCAGGTGGGATGAGCGAATGTATCCCTTCCCACACACGGAGCAGATGAACTGCCTCTCTCCAGTGTGATCACGTTGGTGAGAATCTAAGCTGGACGAGTGTGTGAATTCTCGCCCGCACTCATTGCAGGTGAACGGGCTCTCCCTGGTGTGAACCTGCTGGTGTCTCATCAGATGGGACAATCGACTGAATTCCATCCTGCACTCGGAGCAGATAAACAGTCTCTCCCTGGTGTGAGCTTGAAGTTGCGCCGTCAGCTGAGACGAGGGAGTCATTCTCGTCTCGTTCTCTGAGCAGGTGAATGGTCTCTCTCCGTTGTCATTCTGCTGATGTGTTATCAGGGTAGTGGATTGCTTGAACTGTACACTGCAGTTAGAATACTGAAACGGTTCCATTTGCAGGAAGGAACAGGGGTTTGAGCACAAGAATAACAAAGTGCACCACTTCTCTGATACTAAGCAAGTTTCTCCTCAATGTGATGCAAAATATTTCTGCTGGGATAGCAAATTATTATTTTGCAAACGTCAACAACCTGTCCTAATATATCTCTTTGATTGTGAAAATGTTTGCACTTTCTTTAACTGCCAGCTCTGTAGTTTTTCTGATCAACTCATCAACATACCTGGAGCAAGTGTTCAGTTTCTCCCACAGTGAATGTTGGGATCTCTTCTCTCAGTATTACTGTTTAAAACTCGTTCCGCAGGCACTTCTGTGCCATGCCTCCGGTCCATGCGAATCTCACTACCCTGCTCATTGTGCTGATGTTTGAAATATTTTCAAGGGGCAAAACAGGCAAACGTTTTCTCTCCCATGAAATGCAGGTGCTGATGAACGGAGTGACTTTGTGAGAACTTGATGTGACACTTGATTTGAAGTTCCCGTCTAGAAATCGTTTTCTTCTAATACCCTGCAAAAGTAGTTCATGCAAGTTATCACCAAGAACAGAAATTCAGAACAGATCAGTCTAGTAATTTCACTCGGCTTTACTTTAAACCAGCTTCCCTTTAAACATATGGCCCAATTCTGCTCCGATGTCTTTTAGAGACATAGAACATCCTTAGCGGATTTAACAGCGTGGATGGTGTAAACTGGTTCCTCTGGATGAGGCCCTGAACCAGAGGCATGATCGCTCATTAAGGAATCTTGGAACTGAAAGTGAGAGATTTCTGCAGATATCTGAGACATTGGAATTCAATGCAGCATTCTCAAGAAAACTTGAACATGGGTGATCGATGGTCAGCGTCGGCTCGGTGGGCTGAAAGGCCTGTTTCCATGTTGTTTCTCTAAATACTCAAAGGATTGGTTTAGTTTTTAAGATCAAAATAGAAAGTGGCATTAACACAGGATTATCTGTGTTTTTATTGAATGGAGGGGCAACCCAATGGTGTGCCTCCCCTGTCTGTTAATGTTCAGGAGCAACTTCTTCCCAATAACCATCAGGCTATTGAGCACTGTGAACTTCAATGAAACTGTGAACTACAACTGTCAAGATTGCACTTGGGGCTTTGTTTTTCTACCATATTGCTTTGTTTTTTTTATTATTGAACTTCTTTTTGTTGTTTATTATAGTGTCTACTGAGTACTATGTTCACATCTCTGTTGTGCTGCTGTACGTACTAATTTAATGATTCCCTTTTAGGATATATGACAATAGAAGACTCTTGACTTGATTCTTGTTATTCCACAGTGGAATGAAATGAATTCAGTCATTGCCCGGGCTGATGGAATGAGAGGGATACAGTGATCAATATACGGCATATATTAAGGTAACTGATAATTGTGTAAGTTAAAATTGTACTCTTGAGGACTTTTAAAGATGAAAGATGCAGCATGGAAAAAGGCCCTTTGGCCCACCGAGTCCGCATCGACCATCGATCACCCGTTCCCACTTTCTTATCCACTCACTCCACACTGGAGACCAATTAACCTACAAACCTGCATGTCTTTGGGATGTGGGAGGAAACCAGAGCACCCTGAGGAAACCTACACAGGGAGAAAGTGTAAATTCTCCACAGAAAGGACCCAAGGTAGGGATTAAACCTGGGTATCTCGCGCTGCAAGGCAGCAGGTCCTCCAGCTGAGCCACTGTGGATTCAGGATAGCTTCACAATGTGTATTGTAAGAAACAAAAACACCATGTTAGCGAAAACGCTGTCAGCTAAATTAGCAGCACAGCCTTCCATACCTTTCGAAAACAAGTAGATGTTTATGAAGATGTTCGGAAACAATTTCTGGAATGTCTGGGTTTGCTGAACAAAACACCGCAATAGTTTGTCGGACCAATATATGCCCCCTACTGCAAATAGTGCAGAAACAGTGTGGCACCCTGGTAAGGGGAGAGATTATTGCCACAGCCCAAGGCAATAGGTGACCGGGAGGATAAACCTATTACAGCACATAACCAGGCGAGAGTAACCTGCTCCGTCCTGTTCTTTACAGAACAACCGCGAGGCGCAGCATGTACACTGAAAGATGCCGTGGGCTGATACTTCTGGCTGTGCTGGCTGCTACACTGCCTGTCTGCAGGAAATCAAACACCTATATCTCGCTCCTGCATGCGTACCTATGTAAACCGAGTGTGGATACCTCATGTTGGGTATGTGCAGATGTTCCACATTACAGTAATAATGGGATCCCGTTATGGGCAGTTCCCTTTAATATATCTGAAATGGCTGGTGTCTGGGCTTGTTGTAGTATAGTTGGCATAATATTCTGCATTTATGTCACATGAGAAGTGCTAAGAGAGTGGAGGGGTGGGTATTGAACCTGCGGGTCGTATGCAACCGGACAGCCCGAGGACCGGCTGTTCCACGGTTAGGGATGTATGGGGTTAATGTGAGGTGGAGTAACGTTTAAAACACCATTTCGCATGCTCGGGCTGAGGACACAGCAAGGTCATAAAGATAAGCTTTGCTTTCACAGAGACATCCAAGACTAGCTTGGTGTCTAATAGAACATATAACTCACAGACAGTTAGTTTGACATATAATCACCTCACATTCTTAGAGATAGAAATTATTATACTGAACTTTTGATTATTATTGATTGTATACTCAGGAACATGTAGTTAGGAATATGCTAATGTACGCTGATGACTCCAAGGGGTGGAATGCAATGTAAGGGTCAAATAGGCCATGTAGCTAAAATTGAGTTGTCAGCTAAATAAGCAGTACAGCATTCTAAACCCTTATGTGTACCTTCGAAAACAAGTAGCTGTTTACGAAGATGTTCCCCAACAATGTCTGGGAATGTCTGGATTTGTTGAGCAAAACACAGCAATACTTTTGGCGGACCACTTACACCCCTAACCGCAAGTAGTGCAGAAACAGTGCGCACAACAAGCTAAGCGTGGCACGGCCTGATTGGACAGACTAATGATTGGCTCATGGGAGGGGGCATGGCACGGTCTGAATGGACGAGAAAACTACAGTAGATCGTGTTGTGCTCCGTTCCAGAGCAGGAGAGTCCACCGGCCTTGGACTATGTCACGAAGGGTGCCAGGTGATCGACCACAGATCATCACCTGGGGGCACACTTTGCTGTGTACTCAGGGTTTGCAAGTGTGTTCATGGATGCGTAAGTCTATGTGCCTTATTTGGTAGTGTAATAAAATACCTTGCTATACAAACTCAGTTGCCTGAATCTGGTGATTTATCGAACACAACACAAAGAAAATGTGATCTCAAATCATACCTTAACTCTCTAGTCGATTCTCACATGGCTGATGTAAACCAACTTCACAAACTCCCTGTCACAATTTGCTCAATATCTTAATAATCTTTTCCTCAGGGGAGAAATTTCAAAGTCCAGAGCAGTGCTTCCTAAACTATTTCAGTGTCATCAACCCTTGAGTCTTTATCACAAAATTTAATTCACCCTCAACTACATTTTCTTGTGTATTGGTAGTTGTCATCTTATTCTCCCTTGTGTATAAATATCTGAATAAATTCACCTTTCATTCACCCCTCTCGTTTCATTTACCCCCAAATAATTGCATTCACCAGTTTAAGAAGCACTAGTCTAGAGGGTATAGTTTGAAGATAAGATGGGCAATGTTTGAAGGAGATGTATGGGGGGGGGGGGGTTTGTTTTTACACAGGGAGTGCTGGGTGCCTGGAATGCACTGCCAGGGGTGGTAGTGGAGGCAGATACAACAGCAGAAACAAGAAACTGTAAATGGTGGTTTACAAAAAAAGTTCACAAAGTGCAGGTCAGGCAACATCTCTAGAGAACATGGATAGGTAACATTTCAGGTTGGGACCCTTCCTCAGACTCAACAGATACAATACAGGTACTTAAGAGGCTTTTAGATCGGCATATGGATATGCAGGAAATGGAAGGATATGGATCATATGAGGCAGAGGAAATATGTTTAACCTGGCATCATAAACGGTCATGATGTGGTGGAGTAGACAAAAATGCTGGGGAAACTCAGCGGGTGAGGCAGCATCTATGGAGCGAAGGAAATAGGCAACGTTTCGGGTCGAGACCCTTCTTCAGACTGATTTGAGGTGGGGTGGGAAGAAGAAAGGAAGAGGCAGAGACAGTGGGCTGAGGGAGAGCTGAGAAGGGGAGGAGAAAGCACGGACTACCTGAAATTAGAGAAGTCAATGTTCATATCGCTGGGGTGTAAACTGCCCAAACGAAATATGAGGTGCTGCTCCTCCAATTTACGGTGGTCCTCACTCTGGCCATGGAGGAGGTCCAGGACAGAAAGGTTGGATTCAGAATGGGAGGGGGAGTTGAAGTGCTGAGCCACCGGGAGATCAGGTAGGTTAATGCGAACTGAGCGGAGGTGTTGGGCGAAGCGATCGCCAAACCTATGCTTGGTCTCACCGATGTAGAGCAGCTGACACCTAGAGCAGCGGATGCAAATTTTGAGGTTGGAGGAGGTGCAGATGAACCTTTGCCGCACCTGGAAAGATTGCTTGGGTCCTTGAATGGAGTCAAGGGGGAAGGTAAAGCGACAAATGTAGCATTTCCTGCGGTTGCAAGGGAAAGTGCCAGGAGGGGTGGATTGGGACAAATTTATCAGGGAGTTACGAAGGGAGCGGTCTCTGCGGAAAGCAGACAGGGGAGGAGATTGGAAGATGTGGCCGGTGGTGGGATCCCCGTTGGAGGTGGCGAATATGTCGGAGGATTATTTGTTGTATGTGACGGCAGGTAGGGTGGAAGGTGAGGACAAAGGGGACTCTGCCCTTGTTACGAGAGGGGGGGATGGGGAGTGAGAGCAGAGTTACGGGGTATAGAAGAGACCCTGGTGAGAGCCTCATCTGTAGTAGAAGAGAGGAACCTCCGTTCCCTGAAGAATGAGGACATCTCCGATGCCCTGATGTGGAACACTCATCCTGGGTGCAGATGCGGCGTAGACGGAGGAATTAGGAGTATTGGATGGAGTCCTTACAGGAAGCAGGGTGGGAAGAGGTGTAGTCCAGATAGCCATGGGAGTCAGTGGGTTTATAATGGATGTCGCTCAGTAGTCTATCACCTGCAATGGAGATAGTGAGGTCGAGAAATGGTAGGGAAATGTCGGAAATTGTCCAGGTGTATTTGAGTGTCGGATGGAAGTTAGTGGTGAAATGGATGATGTCAGTGAGTTGTGTGTGGGTGCAGGAGGTAGCACCAATGCAGTCGTCGATGTAGCGGAGGTAGAATTTGGGGATAGGGCCCTGGATTGTTCAACGCACCCTACAAACAATCGGGCATAGCTAGGGCCCATGCGCATGCCCATAGCTACGCCTTGTATTTGGAGGAAATGGGAGGAGTCAAAGGAAAAGTTGTTAAGGGTAAGGACCAGCTCAACTAGGCGGTGGAGAGTATCAGTAGATGGGGATTGGTTGGTTCTGCGGTCGAGGATGAAACGGAGGGCTTTAAGACCCTCCTGGTGAGGGATGGAGATGTAGAGTGACTGGACATCCATGGTGAAGATGAGGGAATGGGGGCCTAGAAAACGGAAGTCCTGGAGTAGACGAAGAGCGTGTGAGGTGTCTTGAACAAAGGTAGGGCAGGATTTAACCAGGGGGTTAGGATAGAGTCGAGGTATGTGGAAATAAGTTCGGTAGAACACAAACAGGCAGAAACAATGGGTCTGCCAGGACAGTCAGGTTTGTGGATTTTGGGGAGAAGGTATAATCGGGCCGTGCGGGGCTGGGGAACGATGAGGTTGGAGGCTTGGGAGGACAGAGAGCCGGAAGTTATGAAGTCAGTGATAGTGCTAGAGATAGTGGCCTGGTGCTCGTATGTGGGGTTATGGTCCAAGCATAAGTAGGAAAAGGTGTCTGAGAGTTGGCGAGTGGTTTCAGCCTTGTAGAGATCAGCGCGCCAGACTACCACGGCACCTCCCTTGTCGGCAGGTTTGATCACCCAGTTGGGTTGTTGTAGAGTTAGTGAATGGTTGTAGGTTCAAGGGGGAGGAGGTTAGAGTGAGAAAGGGGAGTGGAGAAGTTGATGCGGTTGATGTCCCACCGGCAGTTTAAAATAAAAAGCTCTCCGGCTGTTAGATGGCCATGAGGGGGGAGTCCAAGAGGAGGGGGTCCATTGGAGATGGGAGAAGGGGTCATCACTGGGGGGAAAGGGCTCCTTCCCATAGAAGAAGGCTTTGATGTGGAGGCGACGGAAGAAGAGCTCCACATCGCGGCACACATGGAACTCATTGACGTGGGGACAGAGGGGAACAAAGGTGAGGCCTCTGCTGAGGACAGACGGTTCGGTATCAGAGAGGGGGATGTCAGGGGGGGATGGTGAAGACACGGCAAGGATGGGGGTTGGGGCCGGAGAAAGGCAGGTGAGTGGACTGAGGCCGAGTTGATGTCTGGTGGGGGTGTGGTGGGTGGTCAGGGATAAAAGGGGTATGAGCTCTATGAGTAACTCAGCAGGCCAGGCAGCATCTCTGAAAAACATGGATAGGTGAAGTTTCGGATCAGTCTAAGTCTGCAGAAGGGTCTCAACCTGAAACGTCACCTATCCATGTTCTCCAGAGATGCTGCCTGAAACTCAAACACCAAGATGGTGCCCAACCCAGGCGACTATTTGTGTGCTAGTCACAGGAGGGGATCTGCAATCACACATTACAATCGCTCAATACATGGATCTTCTCGTCTCTCTTATCATGTATCTGTACAGGGGCGGAAAACGCTATCAAAACATGGGTGGGGTGGAGGGCCACACAATTTCTTGGTTCCGCGTTCATGCGCACACGCAAAGCTTCGGCCATGGGCTCTGTAGACGGTAACATCGGGAGCTGACTTGGTTGGTGACCGACTTAGAACTCCAGCAACTGCAACTTCGTCCGCCACGAATTGTGGGGCTTGAAACGGTCTGTTCGCGGGGCCTTTCATCGCTCGGCGCAGCTTAACATCTGCCATCGGCGGCTTCAACACCGGGAGCCTTGATGCAGCAGTTTGATTTTAAGCCGCGCCGGGCGATGAAAGGCCCCGCCAACGGGCCAATTCAAGCTCCGCTCTATGATCTTTGCTCCACCAGGACATCTCCCTCCTCCAATCACCGCGCTCTATCCTCAGTCCCACCCCCCCTACTTCCGCCGCTGACCGACACCTTCTTCCTCCAATCATCGCGCTGAATCATCATGTCCCGCCCTAGGAGGAAGAAAGATTCCAAGGGGAGAAAGGGGCGACCATGGCTGACAAGGGACGTCAGGGACAGTATAAAAATTAAAGCAAAGAAGTACAACGTAGCAAAGATGAGCGGGAAGCAAGAGGATTGGGTAAGGTTTAAAGAACAACAGAAGATAACTAAAAAGACAATACCAGGAGAAAAGATGAGGCACAAAGGTAAGGTCGCCAAGAATATAAAGCAGGATAGTAAAAGCTTCTTTAGGTATGTGAAGAGGAAAACATTAGTTAAGACCAAAGTTGGACCCCTGAAGACCGAAAAAGGTGAATTTATTATGGGGAACAAGGAAATGGCAGATGCGTTGAACAGGTACTTTGGATCTGTCTTCACTAAGGAGGACACAAACAATCTTCCTGATATAGTAGTGGCCAAAGGATCTGAGGTGACAGAGGAACTGAAGTAAATCCACATTTGGCTGGAAATGGTGTTGGATAGGCTGATGGGACTGAAGGCTGATAAATCCCCAGGGCCTGATGGTCTGCATCCCAGGGTACTTAAGGAAGTGGCTCTAGAAATCATTGATGCATTGGTGATAATTTTCCAATGTTCTATAGACTCAGGATCAGTTCCTGTGCATTGGAGGGTAGCTAATGTTAGCCCACTTTTTAAGAAAATGGAGAGAGAGAACAGGGAATTATAGACCAGTTAACCTGACATCGGTGGTGGGGAAGATGCTGGAGTCAATTATAAAAGATGAGATAGCCAAACATTTGGATAGCAGTAACAGGATCGGTCCGAGTCAGCATGGATTTACGAATCATGCTTGACTAATCTTCTGGAATTTTTTGAAGATGTAACTAGGAAAATGGACAAGGGAGAGCCAGTGGATGTAGTGTACCTGGACTTTCAGAAAGCATTTGAACAGGTTAGCATTTTATAGCAAAAAGATTTGAATATAGGAGCAGGGATGTTCCACTGCAGTTGTACAGGTTCTTGATGAGACCACACCTGGAGTATTGCGTACAGTTTTGGTCTCCTAATCTGAGGAAAGAAATTCTTGCCATAGAGGGAGTACAGAGAAGGTTCACCAGACTGATTCCTGGGATGTCAGGACTTTCATATGAAGAAAGACTGGATAGACTCGGCATGTACTCGCTAGAATTTAGAAGATTGAGGGGGGATCTTATAGAAACTTACAAAATTCTTAAGGGGTTGGACAGGCTAGATGCAGGAAGATTGTTCCCGATGTTGGGGAAGTCCAGAACAAGGGGTCACAGTTTAAGGATAAGGACCGAGATGAGAAAAACATTTTACACACAGAGTGTGGTGAATCTCTGGAATTCTCTGCCACAGAAGATAGTTGAGGCCAGTTCATTGGCTATATTTAAGAGGGAGTTAGATGTGGCCCTTGTGGCTAAGGGGATCAGGGGGTATGGAGAGAAGGCAGGTACGGGATACTGAGTTGGATGATCATATTGAATGGCGGTGCAGGCTCGAAGGGCCGAATGGCCTACTCCTGCACCTATTTTCTATGTCCCACATAGGAAATTAGTGGACAAAATTAGGGCACATGGTATTGGGGGTAGAGTGCTGACATGGATAGAGAAGTGGTTGGCAGACAGGAAACAAAGAGTAGGGATTAACGGGTCCCATTCAGAATGCAGGCATTGACTAGTGGGGTACCGCAAGGCTCGGTGCTGGGACCGCAGCTATTTACAATATACATCAATGATTTGGATGAAGGGATTTAAAGTAACATTAGCAAATTTGCAGATGACACAAAGCTGGGTGGCAGTGTGAACTGTGAGGAGGATGCTATGAGAATGCAGGGTGACTTGGACAGGTTGGGGGAGTGGGCAGATGCATGGCAGATGAAATTTATTGCGGATAAATGTGAGGTTATCCACTTCAGTAACAAAAACAGGAAGGCAGATTACTATCTAAATGGCATCAAGTTGGGAAAAGGGGAAGTACAACGGGATCTGGGGGACCTTGTACATCAGTCTATGAAAGTAAGCATGCAGGTACAACAGGCAGTGAAGAAAGCGAATGGCATGTTGGCCTTTATAACAAGAGGAATCGAATATAGGAGCACAGAGGTCCTTCTGCAGTTGTACAGAGCCCTAGTGAGACCACACCTGGAGTATTGTGTGCAGTTTTGGTCCCCTAATTTGAGGAAGGACATTCTTGCTATTGAGGGAGTGCAGCATAGGTTTACCAGGTTAATTCCCGGGATGGCGGGACTGTCATATGCTGAGAGAATGGAGCAGCTGGGCTTGTATTCTCTGGAGTTTAGAAGGATGAGAGGATATCTCATTGAAACATATAAGATTGTTAAGGGCTTGGACACGCTAGATGCAGGAAACATGTTCCTGATGTTGGGGGAGTCCAGAACCAGGGGCCACAGTTTAAGAATAAGGAGTAAGCCATTTAGAGCAGAGACGAGGAAACACTTTTTCTCACAGAGAGTGGTGAGTTTGCGGAATTCTCTGCCTCAAAGGGCGGTGGAGGCAGGTTCTCTGGATGCTTTCAAGAGAGAGCTAGATAGGGCTCTTAAAAATAGTGGAGTCAGGGGATATGGGGAGAAGGCAGGAACGGGGTACTGATTGGGGATGATCAGCCATGATCACATTGAATGGTGGTGCTGGCTCAAAGGGCCGAATGGCCTACTCCTACACCTATTGTCTATTGCCTGCTGACCGACGTCTCTCTCGCCCCATTGCCTGCTGACCGACGGCGCCCTCGATCATCAGTTCCATCCACACTGCCTATCGGAAAGCGAGATTTTTATTCAACCGAATTTCAAAATCCGGATTACAAAACATGGGGGGGGGGGGGGGGGGGGGGGGGGGGGGGGGGGGGGGGGGGGGGGTTGTTCCCCACCTCTCAAAACATGGAGGGGACATGTGTGTCCCAGTCATTGCCGTCCATGCATCTGTGCACTGCAAATTGCTCGTTGTATTGCGTTTCCGCTGACAAAAGATTTACACTTTACCTCGGTGCACGTGACAATAAAGAAAATTAAACTAAACTGACCCGCTGAGTTACTCCACCTTTTTTGTGTATCAGCACCTGCCGTTCATTTTTTTCTACACTCTAACCCGACATCCTGTTCGGCACAGATATTGCGGGCCGAAGGGTCTACTATTGGTCTGTTAAGCCAAACAAAGTTGTTCGTGGAATGAATGGCCGCCTCATTACCCACAATCCCGGCGCGACAGAAACCGCTCTACCCTCCCACAGTGACTTTGGCGCGCATGCGTCCTAGCCCGGGCCGGGGCGGTGGCTCCAGGCGAGGCCCGGGCCGGGGAGCGCGGACACGGGGCGCTGGGGGAGACAGAGGGTGGGCATGTGGATTGTCCTAACGTTTCCGGAGTTCCTACCCTTTTTCTTCCCGATATAAGCTGTGCTGCTTCCTTGGACTCAGCGTGCATTAACCTCCAGCCCCAGCACTCTCCTACCTGCTGTCAGGCTTCTCGAAGATTCTGTGCCGAGGGGCGGCTGGTGCGCATGTTGATGGCATCATTTCCGGTGTCTGGTACAGGAAGTAATCGGTCCCCCCGGCAACTGAATGGAGAGCGGAGAGTAAAATGGATGCAAGTTCCTGCATCGACACAAAATGCTGGAGTAACTTAACGGGACAGGCAGCTTTCACCGGATAGCGGGAATGGGTGAGGTTTCGGGTCGAGACCTTTCTTCAGATTGAATGCTTCGTGAGTCTGAAGAAAAGTCTCTTCCCGAAACGGTGTCACAGTTGGTTCCTGCGTGTTCTTCAAGGCATCACTTGCCCCACAACCGAATGGGAATGTGCCCAAATGCTGCCCCCACTTCAAAAGACACAAAGTGTTGGAGTAACCCAGCGGGTCAGGCAGCATCTCCGGAAAAACAAGATGTTGGTTTTACAATGAAAGGCACAAAGTGCTGGAATGGTTTAGCGGGTCAGGCATAATCTCTTCCCCGCAAGATTCCAGCATCTGCAGTTCCTTGTGTCTCTAATTAGTTTCTTGCTTATGTTGGACTGGTCATGTTTTTGTATATTAGACACCAGACTCCTGAAACAGACACCGCTGAGCAATCAGTTACTGCTGGTAACCAAGGGATTATCAGACCAAAATCTTCAAAATGTTCCCAGAGTCTCTTTGCAAAATTGCAACATTGCCACTGACTTTTGGAAATCCTTGACCAGTCAAAATGGAGAAGCAGCATTTGGAAAGGTGTTAAGAACATTAACTCTTCATGGGATATAGTATTTGCAGGAAGCAGGGTGGGAAGAAGTGTAGTCGAGATAGTTGTGGGAGTCAGTTGGCTTACAATAGATATCAGTCGATATTCTATTTCCAGTGATGGAGACTGGGATCAAGAAAGGGGAGGGAGGTGTCAGAGATGGTCCAAGTAAATTTGAGTGCAGGATGGAAATTAGTGAAGTTGATGAAGACCATGAATTCTGCATGGTGCAGTCTTCAATGTAACAGAGACAGAGTTCAGGGATAGGGCCAGTGTACACCTGGAACTGGGGTTGTTCAACATATCCTACAAAGAGGCAGGCATCGCCGGGGCTCATAGGGGTGGGTGCGCATAGCTACGCCTTGGACTTAGAGGAAAAGTCATTGTGGGAATGGGAATTAAAGTGTTTGGCAACCAGGAGATCAGGTAGGTCCCACTGGACTGAGCGAGGGTGTTCAACTAAACGATTGCCCAGTGTACGTTTGGTCTCACTGATGTATAAGATTCCACACCTTGTGCAACGGTTACAGTAGATGAGATTGGAGGAGATGCAAGTGAACTCCTGCCTTTGGTTGGTTTTAAAATTAAAGACCTAAAGTACTGGAGTAATTCAGTGGGTCAGGCAGCATTTCTAGAGATGACGCTTCGAGTGGGAACTCTTCTTACTGTGAGGGATAAAGTGATTAAACCCCACTATTGTAAGGGGCTTTAAAGGGGATTCAAACCGATAGGGGCCAGGGAGAGGGTTCTGACACAGCTGTGTATAAAAGTTACCAGACCCATCCTTGAGTAAGAAGTGGTAGCATTGTATAGCGGTAAAAGGGAGTGATGTAGATAGATCCCTATCAGTAGAAGGGAGTGAAAGATGGGACCCTTGTCACTATAGCTTAGCTTCAGTGCTGATATAGGACTGAGAGAGTTCACTTGGAGGCGAGTAAAACTAGGGTAGGTCATGAACAACTGAGCATGCTTAATAAAATAAATGAATATTACAACACACCCCTGGTCAAGAAACTGCTCATTACCATGCTCATGTCTGGACATGCGATGTATGATGTGGAAGGTACTGGGGGGATGTACCTACAGATTGTGCACCTCAGATTCATGGCTACCAGCATAGTCCTCTAATATGAGATAGTATGAAATTAATTCGGAGGGACATGAACAAGCAGACACAATCACCCATTCCTTCTCTCCAGAGATGATGCTTGACCCGCTGAGTTACTCCAGCATTTTGTGTCTATCTTCGATTTTACCAGTATCTGCAGTTCTTCCTTACTGGAACAGCAGATGCTGGTTTACTGAGTAAAGATACAAAATATTTTTATCAATGGTACTTTATTTGTCACATGCACCGAGGTACAACGCAATTCATTTTTGAATACAGTTCAGTGCAGGTATCACTATACTGTACATAAGCACGGAAAAACATCTTAGATAACTTGGATAGTGACATTTAGGGTGGGAATCCATGTCTTCCAGAGATGCTGCCTGACCCGCTTTCCAGGGGTGTAGAGTCGGGTGATGTGTGCACTCTTCCCAAAGGAATGTTTGAATTATGTTCTATTTTATTCTTAAATCACTTAAGGGTCTAAAAGGCACTGGGATTTGTACTGGTAACATTTAACATTGTTTGAACTTTGTTTGATTTAAAAATGCAGCACTGACAGACTCTTCAGCCCACTCAGTCCACGCTGACCCGTTCACACTAATTCTGTGTTATTAGACGAGAAGATTCCTGACCCGAAACATCACCCATCCACGTTCCCCTGGGATGCAGGACAGACACCAATCAGATCTTGTTCTTATCCTTCAATTTTTGGTAAACTTAGTGGACAATTCAGAACAAAAAAAAAATTGGACCCAGAAGATGGAAACAATGTGAAGTAGTCAAAGTGAACAGAATAGGAATGTGTAACTTTACGTGCAGAACACCAGATTTACAATTTATTTTAACATAAATGGATACTGATATCTTTAGTCACAAGTACCTTGGCTCTCATCTTTTCATACAGAATCTGCTTTTCGTTGCATTGCCTGTCCCCAAATTTTTGTATTTATTTGTTTTACAGGATCTGCGCATTGCTGGCAAGGCCAGCATTTATTGCCCATCTCGACCCACTGCTGGCAAAGTAGCTGTAGAATTTATAGTTCCTAATTCCTTCAAATTTACTAAAGACTGTGCCAATGTGCTGCAACAGTGGTAGAACATGTTACAAATCATCCCCCAAAACTCCTCTGATGTTGCGTTCAGAACCACCGAGACCTACACCCACCAATACTTTACCGAGTATTGTCTGGTGACAGACCCATGGCTACCAGCACAGTCCTCTTATATGAGATAGTAACGGATTCTGCCCTCCAGTACTGTATCCCCAGCATTGTGATAGAAACGTTCCACAAGTATTGCAACCCATTGTTGGGAGTGATATAGTACAAGAACAGACAATTGACCAACCGTATCCAAGGCCACCAAGGCAACTCTCTGTGCTAATCCCTTTCCGTAGACTTGCAACCCACAACAATTCAAGTGCTTATCTGGATACTTCCTAAATGTACCATGACACCTCCCTTGTTGGTGAGTTTGATTATGATGTCGGGGTTGCTGCAGAGTGAGCGGAGGGCTGTACGTTCGGGGGGGGGGGGGGGGGGGGGGGGGGGGGGGGGGGGGGGGGGGGGGGGGGGGGGGGGGGGGGAGAGGTTAGAATAGGTAAGGGGAGTAGAAAAGTTGAGATGGCTGATGTCCCGCCAGCATTTGGAAATAAAAAATAAAAAGGTCTAAAGAATGTAGTGGGCCATCTGGGGGAGTCCAGGCGGAGGGAGACCGGTGGAGATGGGAGAAGCCGTCATCACTAGGTGGCATGGACTCCTTCCCATACAAAAAGTTACGGAGGCGGAGGTGACGGCAGAAGAATTCTACATCATGGCGGACCTGTAACGCGTTGAGGTGGAGGCTGAGGGAAACACAGGTGAGGCCTCCGATAGGGACGGACCATTCCATATCAGAAGGGGGAGGTCAGTCGGGGGATTGTGAAGGCACGACAAGGGTAGGGGTTGTGGTCGGAGGAGGGCAGGTGAGTAGATAGAGGCCGAGGTGATGTCTGGGTGTTCAGAGCGGAGCATGAGGACTATTGTTTGGGTGGAGTAGCTGGTTCCACCTGGTTAACAGGGTAGCTGGTGCCACCTGGTTAAAAGGGTTTCTCACTGAAGTTCCCTGCAGGAGGGGGGGTGGGGAGCAGTAGGACCCAGCAGAGTCAGACCAGGTGCTGTTGGAAGTCTGCATCGTGGAGGCTGTGGGCCTGGTGCTGAACCTGGGACTCAGGTAAGGCTACGGTTGCGGCCCACTGGTGGGCGGTGGAGTCCGTGTCAAGTGGAGGGTCGGTGGAGTCGATGGTGTAGGACCATGGGGGGGGGGGGGGGGGGGGCCGTCAGCGGACAAAGCGTTGGTTGCCCCGGTCAGCGGATAGCTGAGGAGACGGCGAGGGTCGGCGGGTGTCCCGGGGAGTCAGCGAGGGTCGGCAGCCGCGGCCTTGAGAAGGCTGGAAGAGTTGGCGGTGATGGTGGCACCAGGGAGGCAGTGAAGGTCGGCGGTCTCTGAAGAAGGGTCTTCACCCGAAACGTCACCCATCCCTTCTCTCCAGAGATACTGCCTGCCCCACTCAGTTACTCCAGCATTTTGTGTCTACTTATTTTAGGCTGTCAGGGTATCTACCTCCACCACCTTCTCCGGCAGTGCATTACAGATTTCAATCACCCCTGGATGCAAAAGTTCTTGCATAGATCCTGTCCAAAACCTCCTGCCCCTTCCCCAAACCTTTGCCTTCTAGTTTCAGACATTGTTTCGAAGGGAAAAAGTTTTCTACTATGTACATCAACTATGCTGTGCCTCATCTTTTATAAATGCACAGACCAGGGATTACTTCTGGGCGTGATAAGCAGCAGCAAGAATTGGAGGACATAACTGGAGTCTGAGCAGTCACAACATTTAAATATTTTATACCCCAACATTTCTAAATCTTCTCCCCAGTGTGAGTTCGCTGGTGTCTCAGCATGTGGGTGGATTGCGTGAATCCCTTCCCACATTTGGCGCAGGTGTACGGCAGCTCCCCTGTGTGAATCCGCTGGTGTCTCTGCAGATGGGACAAACTAGTGAATCCCTTCCCACACTCGGAGCAGGTGTAGGGCCTCTCCCTGGTGTGGATTCGCTGATGTCTCAGGAGGTGGGATGAGTTATTGAATCCCTTCCCACACACGGAACAGATGAACTGCCTCTCTCCAGTGTGATGACGTTGGTGATTCACTAGGCTGGACGACAGTGTGAATCGTCGCCCGCATTCAGTGCAGATGAACGGCCTCTCCCCGGTGTGAACCCGCTGGTGCGTCAATAAGCTGTATGACTGAGTGAACCCCTTCCCGCACTCGGAACAAGTGAAGGGCCTCTCCCCAGTGTGGACCCGCTGGTGCGTCTTTAAACTGGATGATTGAGTGAACCCCTTCCCGCACTCGGAACATGTGAACGGCCTCTCCCTGGTGTGAATCCACTGGTGTCTCAGCAAGTGTGATGACAGGCAAAATCCTCTCCCACATTTCGAGCAGATGTACTGCCTCTCCCCTGTGTGAACTCGCTGATGTATTTCCATACTAGATGACTGAGTGAACTCCTTCCCACATACAGAGCTGGTGAACGGCTTCATCTCTGTGTGAACCCGCTGGTGACTCCGCAGATGAAACGATCGACTGAATCCCTTCCCGCACTCGGAGCAGATAAATGGTTTCTCCCTGGTGTGAGCTTGAAGTTGCGCCGTTAGCTGAGATAAGAGAGTCAATCTCTTCCCCTTCTCCGAGCAGGTGAATGATCTCTCTCCGTTGTAATTCGGCTGATGTATTTTCAGGGTAGTGGATTGCTTGAACTGTACACTGCAGTTAGAGTACTGAAACGGTTCAATTTGCAGGAAGGAACAGGGGTTTGAGCACAAGGATAAAAAAGTGCATAACTTCACTGATACTAAGCAAGTTTCTCCTCAATGTGATGCGAAATATTTCTGCTGGGATAGCAAATTATTATTTTGCAAACGTCAACAACCTGTACTAATTTATCTCTTTTATTGGGAAAATATTTGCACTTTCTTTAACTGCCAGCTCTGTAGTTTTTCTGATCAACTCATCAACATACCTGGAGCAAGTGTTCAGTTTCTCCCACAGTGAATGTTGGGATCTCTTCTCTCAGTATTACTGTTTAAAACTCTTTCTGCAGGCACTTCTGTGCCATGCCTCCGGTCCATGCGAATCTCACTACCCTGCTCATTGTGCTGATGTATGAAATATTTTCCCAGCGGCAAACCAGGCAAACGTTTTCTCTCCCATGAAATGCAGGTGCTGATGAACGGAGTGACTTTGTGAGAACTTGATGTGACGCTTAATTTGAAGTTCCCGTCTAGAAATCGTTTTCTTCTAATACCCTGCAAAAGTAGTTCACGCAAGTTATCACCAAGAACTTAACAGAAATTCAGAACAGATCAGTCTAGTAATTCCACTCGGCTTTATGTTAATTCAGCTTCCCTTTAAACATATGGCACAATTCTGCACCTATGTCTTATGGTCCAGATACGACCTTGGTAAGGCCATCAACAAGGCCAAAATGGACGTGTGCTCCAAGCTGGAAGATGAGAGATGTTTGGCAGCTGTGGCGGGGCCTGAATGGAATCACCTCCTATGAGACGAAATCAGGAGGCAGCCTGAATGTTGTCGAAACATCACACCCTGACGAGCTCAATGTGTTTTACGCACGCTTTGATGTGGGAACACTGATGTGCCTTCTCGAGCCCCCATTCGCTGTGATGGTATTTCAGTCTCAGTCACAGTCTCAATCCATCCATTCCGCACCGATTGCCTTCTAAACCGCCCTCACCCCCTGCCATCTATCCACCCCGCACTAATTCACACACACCCCCCCTCCCTGACCCTATTGTGCTGGAAATGTCTCCAGAGCGAACATTGACTATGTTTGATAACTGAATGCAATCAAATATGTTTTAATTCCCAATGTTGTTATTTGTATTAGTCCATAAAGATGGATTAATTAAATAGTGAACACGTGAAACATTAAAACCGTAGTGTTCGATTGTCACTGCTACCGTTGACACGTTATTACAGAATTTGTTTTAATGGCAAATCAATGCTCTTAATATGGAGTATCAGTACTCTAATTAAATGAGCAACATTCACAACTATACGTTGGATTTATCCAGGTTTTACTTCTACAGTTGATCATATACATCACAAATTTGGTCAGGAGATATTTTAGTTGACATTTTAACATTAATTCTGAAGCAGCGTTTATCAATAATTGTTTTTAAATCTGGTGTGTACAAACTGGGTATCTTCATTGCTGTTCACAACATGTACATTTAATCTGAATGTCCGGTAATGTGGCTTTTTGACACCTTTAAACATATTAGAAACATAGAAAATAGGTGCAGGAGGAGGCCATTCGGCCCTTCGAGCCAGCACCGCCATTCATTGTGATCATGGCTGATCGGCCCCTATCAATAACCCGTGCCTTTGCTGCAGTTATGTCCTTTGGCCATCTCTTGTCAGTTGGTGTAATGTTTAACCAGTCAGATGGGTACAGTCGGTTTTAACAGCTATTATCATAAAATGCCTGTAGAAATTTCCTTGCAACCTGTATATTTTGTTATGGATAAATTATGTGGGAAGCGAGTGTTTCTGTACCAATAACAATAACGACCCATGCTACGGCCATGTCATGGCAATTTTCACTCCTTCACAGAAAAGATGCTTGCATCAATCTGTAGTGTGCATGGTTAAGCATATATGTTACCATGGTCCAGGATTTATTGACACAGGTTGATCATACGCTGAATAATCCAACCACATTTTAGTTTGGAAGTGGAAAGAACTAATAGAAATTGCATTAATTCCAATGTGTAAAAATAGTTGAGATACTGTATTATAATTTTGCTGCATGTCATTGTGGTATATATCATGTCTTGATTTGTGAATATGTTTCGTTTGTGACTTTATTTGAAGCAGAAATAATATGTGAATGTTTCACTGAGCATAATTCCGACTGGTAACTACGCACTTCGTCCGAGCACATTATCGCACGCGGCATGCAAACCATCTTAAATGACCACCTAAACTGTCATTTGACAACCTAAAAAGCTGCCAAGGTTGCCCGGCTGGCAACAGGGGGAAAAAAGTTAAGTGAGAGCCCTGCAATCCATTCCATTTCAAGTCAAGCACAGTGCAGGGCCAACAATCCATTCCATTTCAGGTCAAGCACAGTGCAGGGCCAACAATCCAATCCATTCCATTTCAAGTCCAGCATAGTGCAAGGCCAACAATCCAATCCATTCCATATCAAGTCAAGCACAGTGCAGGGCCAACAATCCAATCCATTCCATTTCAAGTCAAGCACAGTGCAGGGCCAACAATCCAATCCATTCCATTTCAAGTCAAGCACAGTGCAGGGCCAACAATCCAATCTATTCCATTTCAAGTCAAGCACAGTGCAGGGCCAAAAATTCAATCCATTCCATTTCAAGTCAAACACAGTGCAGGGCTAACAATTCAGTTCACACATGGGACAGCCACAGTTCAATTCACTCATGGGGCGGGCACAGCTCAGTTTAATCAGCACGGGGCAGGCACAGCTCAATTCACTCACGGGGCAGGCACAGTTCAATTCACTCATGGGGCAGGCACAGTTCAGTTCACAGATGGCGTAGAATCACAGTTCTGGACTCAACTGTCACTCACGGTCTTCCAGAGTGACTGACTCACGTCCGGCCTCCTGGGCCCCCGGAAAGTGCGTGACCTTCATCATGGTGACTGACAGGCGAGAGGACCAATCAGCTGATCTCACGATTTTTTAAATATTCATAACTTTTTTATTTCACCGATCGGAAAAAAACCTTTTTTTGGAGGAGAGGAGGATGGTGAGTAAGATGACGAAAAAAATCATAGCAATATAGGGCAGCGTTGTTTCTAAAATGTACTTACAATGTAGACAGGAAGTGGTCAAGATGAGACTTTTAGTAATAGTATAGATATACTAGAACACGTGGGACTCGTTGGGTCCCGTACCCCCAACGCAATATTCCACCACTCACCCGTTCCCCCAAAGCAACCCGTTTCCACCACTCACCCGGTCCCCCAAGGCAACCCGTTCCCCCAACGCAATATTCCACCACTCACCCATAGCCCCCAGCTGCATAGGCGCAGCTCATTTCCCCTCATCCCCCAACACTCCCCCCCCCCTCCTTCTTTTTCCTTGCCTACTCTTCCCCTCCCCCTTTCCCCTACCCTCAGTCACTCCTTCCATAACCCCTCTCCCCTCCCTACCCCCCTGACCCGTTATGCCCCGTTCCAACGCAATATTCCACCACTCACCATTCCCCCCACGCAATCCCTTTTCCCCAACACAACCCGTTCCAACACAATATTCCACCACTCACCCATCGTCCCCAACTGCGCAGGTACAGCTCATACAGTGCCTTCCCCTCCTCTTCCCTCCCCTCTCCTCCTCCACTCGATCCCTCTTCTTTCCCCTACTATCTGTCACTCACTCCCTTTCTCCATAATCCCTCTCCCCTCCATATCCTCCTCCTCTCCCTCTATCTCACTGCTCCCCCACTCCTCACTTCTCCCCTATCGCACTCCCCCCCCTGTAAACACAATGTTTAAATAAAATTTATCTTCCTCCCCAACTACCTCCCTCTCCTTACAACAATGTAACAAATCTCTCATTGCACTGGGTGGAACACTTCTTCTTCTTCTTCTTATAGGATTCCGGCAGTGTAGACGCTGCTAAGCGTATTACTGCCCTCCACAGGTCAAAATTTGAACTAAATTCTTACATACAGTCCTGTAACATGCAGGAATTGAAGAACAGCCCTGGATATCAGCTGATGTTTCTCACTGTGCCCAAACAAAGATAAAACAGAAAAAGCCTCAACTCCAAGTCCTGTCAGTCTAGCAAACAATGCCTTTCTTGCTACCCTATACTTTTTACATTCTAGGAAAACATGCTTAACTGTCTCCTTACTCCCACATTCACACAAGCCAGAAACATGTTTCCCTACAATGCACAAACAGTAATTTAACCCACAATGTCCCCAACCTCAATCTACACAGTCTAACTGAGTCCCTACGGGACAGAGATGTACAGAAACATATTTTTCTAACTTCAGCTTGTACCGAAAAGTAGTGTCTACCCCTGACTTCCTTTTCCCATCCTCTCTGCCATTCTTTTGTTAAGCCCTCTTTAATTATTTCTCTCAGTTCCACTCTCCCCAATGATACATGGATATCTATTTCTCTTCTTAAAACTCTCCTTTGCTATGAGGTCCACCTGCTCATTCCCCCTCACCCCAGCATGCCCGGGAACCCAGCAAAACGTGATGTTACACACAAACCCAATTCTAGAAAACACACTGAAGATTTCATTTAGAATGTCAGGACGAGCGTTAGATTTCCCTACTCTTAAAGTTTCAAGAGCAGCTGCAGAATCAGAACAAATAATGACTTCTCTAAAACTGGCTTCCTCAATCCACCATAGAGCCCATTGAATTGCCATTAATTCAGTCGTGAGAACAGAGCTTCCATCAGAAATGCGTCGGCCAATCTTCAACCCAAGCTGCTCCACATACACGCCAAACCCAGCTCTCCCACTAACTGGATCTTTAGATCCATCTGTAAAAACAATCAAAGTGCTCTCACTGATTGAATTAAGATATTCCACTATTCTTGGAGTCACCTCGCGCTTATCTTTTTCCTGAAGAAAAGCAAGCTCAATAAACAGTTCAGGAAGAACCCAATAAGGCACAGGTCGGTGGAACACTGTTAATGGGCAGTTTATATTAATGAGATCCCATCGTGATGTCATTATCGGGTGGAGCACTGCTCACGGGCAGTTTATGTAAATGAGATCTGATTTTGATGTCAAAGCTGTAACTGCACTGCAACTACCCCTGCAGTATTCACAGATACATAAGTCTATGTGCCTTATTTGGTAGTGTAATAAAATAGCTTGCTATACAAACTCAGTTGCCTGAATCTGGTGATTTATCGTACACAACACAACAGGAAATGTGATCTCAAATCATACCTTAGCTCTCTGGTCTATTCTCACATGGCTGATGTAAACCAACTTCACAAATTTGCTCAATATCTTAATAACCTTTTCCCTGGGGAGAAATTTCAAAATCTTGAGCAGTGCTTCCTAAACTATTTCAGTGTTATTCACCCTTGAGTCTTTATCACAAAATTTCATTCACTCAACTAAATTTTCTTATGTTTTTTTGTAGTTTTCGTCTAATTCTCCCTTGTGTATAAATAACTGAATAAATTAAGTAATTCACCCCTCTAGTTTCATTTACCCCAAAATAATTTCATTCACCAGTTTAAGAAGCACTAGTCCAGAAGGTATAGTTTGCAGATGAGATGGGCAATGTTTGAAGATGTATATTCCTGATCCAACATTTCTTATGATCTTCTCATGTGTCTTCTATCATGTATCTATACACAGCAAATGGCTCGATATATTGCGTTTTCGCTGACTGGTTAGCCCGCAACAAAAGCTTTACGCTATACTTCGGTAAACGAGACAATAAAGTAAACAAAACTAAACTGACCCGCTGAGTTACTCAAATGCTGGAGAAAGGGAGCAAATTATCCCTTCTCTCCATAGATGCTGCCTCACCTGCTCAGTTTCTCCAGATTTTTGTCTACCTTCATATTTCCTTCGCTCCATTGATGCTGCCTCACCCGCTGAGTTTCTCCAGCATTCTTGTCTACCTTCCATTTTCCAGCTTCTGCAGCTCCTTCTTAAAAGCTGAGTTACTCCACCAGTTTAGGTCCTTTTTTGTGTGTATCAGCACCTGCCGTTCATTTTTTCTACACTGTAACCTGACATCCTGTCGGCACAGACATTGCGGGCCGAAGGGCCTACTCCTGTCCTACGAGGCAGAACAAAATTGTTCGTGGAATCAATGACAGCCTCATTACCCACAATCCCAGCGCGACAGAAACCGCTCTACCCTCCCACAGTGACTTTGGCGCGCATGCGTCGTAGGCGGTGGGCCGGGGCGGTGGCTCCAGGCGAGGCCCGGGATGGGGAGCGCGGACACGGAGCGCTGGGGGAGACAGAGGGTGGGCATGTGGATTGTCCTAACGTTTCCGGAGTTCCTACCCTTTCTCTTTCCGATATCCATCTAGAGGTGTGCTGCTGCCTTGGACTCAGCGTGCATTCACCTCCAGCCCCAGCACTCTCCTACCTGCTGTCAGGCTTCTCGAAGATTCTGTGCCGAGGGGTGGGTGGTGCGCATGTTTGTGGCATCATTTCCGGTCATCATCATTATGAAGAAGAGTCTCTTCACGAAAATGGTGTCGAGCAGCATCCACAGTTGGTTCCTGCGTGTTCTTCAAGGCATCATCTTGCCCCACAACCGAATGGGAATGTGCCCAAATGCTGCCCCCACTTCAAAATGATCAGCCATGATCATATTGAATGGCGGTGCAGGCTCGAAGGGCCGAATGGCCTACTCCTGCACCTATTTTCTATGTTTCTAAAAGACACAAAGTGTCTGAGCAACTCAGCGGGTCAGGCAGCATCTCCGGGGAAACAAGAAGTTGCTTTTACAATGAAAGGCACAAAGTGCTGGAGTGCTTTAACAGGTCAGGCATAATCTCTTCCACGCAAGATTCCAGCATCTGCAGTTCCTTGTGTCTCTAATTAGTTTCTTGTTTATGTTGGGCTGGTCATGTTTTTGTATATTAGACACCAGACTCCTGAAACAGAAACAGCTGAGCAATCAGTTACTGGGATTACCAGACCAAATGCTTCAAAATGTTCTCAGTCTCTTTGCAAAATTGCAACATTGCCACTGAATTTTTGGAAATCCTTGACCAGTCAAAATTGAGGAATAGCATTTGGAAAGGCGTAGAGATCATTGACTCTCCATAGGAGTACATGGACAAAAGACAATAGGTGCAGGAGTAGGCCATTCGGCCCTTCGAGCCAGCACCGCCATTAAATGTGATCATGGCTGATCATCCCTGTGAGATACCCTTTATGCTCACAATTAATACTCAAAGACTAAATCCTGGAAGCAAGAGATTTCTTTATTTTACGAGGTCTGCAGACCGGGCGCCTCTCCAACTCGAGACACACCGAAGCCAGAGAGATCATCCCCCTTTATACACAAAATCTTACATTCAATCTCCCCTCCGGACCCTTCTCCAATCAGGGTCGGAGGTGCACAATCTGTAGGTACATCCCACCGTACATCCCCTTGCACCTCCCATATTATACATTGCATGTTCAAACATGTTCATGGTAATGAGCAATTTCTTGACCAGGGGTGTGTTGTAATATTCATTTATTCTATTAAGCATGCTCAGCTGCTCATGACCTGGCCCAGTTTAACTCACCTCCTAGTGAACCCTCTCAGTTTTCCTATATCAGTACTAAAGCTAAGCTATAGTGACAAGGGTCCCATCCATCACTCCTTTCCACTGATAGGGATCTCTCTACATCACTCCCTTCTCTAGCTATACAATGCTATCTCTTCTTACTCAAGGACTCAAGGATGGGTCTGGCAACCTTCAGACACTGCTGTGTCAGAATCCTCTCTCCAGCCCCTCTCTGTTTGAATTCTCTTTAAAATAGGGTTAATAGGGTTTAATAGGGTTTAATCACTTTATCCCTCACATCCCCAATCAGTACCCCGTTCCTGCTCTTCTCTCCATATCCCCTGACTCCGCTATTTTTAAGAGCCCTATCTAGCTCTCTCTTGAAAGCATCCAGAGAACCTGCCACCACCGCCCTCTGAGGCAGAGAATTCCAGGCTCACCACTCTGTGAGAAAAAAGTGTTTCCTCGTCCCCGTTCTAAATGGCTTACTCTTTATTCTTAAACTGTGGCCCCTGGTTCTGGATTCCCCCACCATCGGGAACATGTTTCCTGCCTCTAGCGTGTCCAAACCCTTAACAATCTTGCCCTTGTGGCTGAAGAGATCAGGGGGTATGGAGAGAAGGCAGGTACAGGATTCTGAGTTGGATGATCAGCCATGATCATATTGAATGGCGGTGCAGGCTCGAAGGGCCGAATGGCCTGCTCCTGCACCTAATTTCTATGTTTCTAATCTTATAGGTTTCAATGAGATAGCCTCTCATCCTTCTAAACTCCAGAGTGCACAAGCCCAGCTGCTCCATTCTCTTAGTATATGACAGTCCCGCCATCCCGGGAATTAACCTTGTAAACCGATGCTGCACTCCCTCAAGAGGAAGAATGTCTTTCCTCAAATTAGGGGATGAAAACTGCACACAATACTCCAGGTGTGGTCTCACTAAGGCTCTGTACAATTGCAGAAGGACCTCTTTGCTCCTATATTACAATCCTCTTGTAATAAAGGCCATGTACTATTTGCTTTCTTCACTGCCTGCTGTACCTGCATGCTTACTTTCATAGACTGATGAACAAGGACCCCCAGATCCCGTTGTACTTCCCCTTTTCCCAACTTGACGCCATTTAGATAGTAATTTGCCTTCTTGTTTTTGCTACCAAAGTGGATAACCTCACATTTATCCGCATTAAACTTCATCTGCCATGCATCTGCCCACTCCCCCAACATGTCCAAGTCACCCTGCATTCTCATAGCATCCTCCTCACAGTTCACACTGCCACCCAGCTTTGTGTCATCTGCAAATTTGCTAATATTACTTTGAATCCCTTCATCCAAATCATTGATGTATATTTGTAAATAACTGCGGTCCCTGCAACGAGCCTTGCGGTACCCCACTAGTCAATGCCTGCATTCTGAATGGGACCCGTTAATCCCTACTCTTTGTTTCCTGTCTGCCAACCACTTCTCTATCCATGTCAGCACTCTAACCCCAATACCATGTGCCCTAATTTTGCCCGCTAATCTCTGTGGGACCTTGTCAAATGCTTTCTGAAAGTCCAGGTACACTACATCCACTGGCTCTCCCTTGTCCATTATCCTAGTTACATCTTCAAAAAATTCCAGAAGATTAGTCAAGCATGATTTCCCCTTCGTAACTCCATGTTGACTCGGACCGATCCTGTTACTGCTATCCAAATGTTCGGCTATTTCATCTTTTATAATTGACTCTAGCATCTTCCCCACCACCAATGTCAGGCTAACTGGTCTATAATTCCCTGTTTTCTCTCTCCCGCCTTTCTTAAAAAGTGGGCCCTCTTCATATTGTGCAAGGAGCTTCTCCCCATCAAGTACCAACGTGAGCTTGTCAATCAACATCCCACATTAGCTTCATCATCCATCTTAAAACCCACAGAACTGGAATGACATCTGGTCATCTCATTCCCAAAGGCTGCCCAAGAAGGGAACATAATCACACAATGGAGGTCATTTTGAACCAGTGCATGTTTAGGGGTAACGTGAGGGGGAACTTCTTTACTCAGAGGGTGGTGGCTGTGTGGAATGAGCTTCCAGCAGAAGTGGTGGGGACAGGATCGATTTTAACATTTAAAAGTAAAGTGGATAGGTATATGGACGTGAAGGGAATGGAGCGGTATGGAGGGAATGGAGCAGGTAGATGGGACTAGGGGAAAACAAATGGTCGGCACGGACTGGAAGGGCCGAGAGGGCCTGTTTCCGTGCTGTAATTGTTATATGGTTATATGGTTAAAGCTGGGTGGCAGTGTGAACTGTGAAGAGGAGGTTGCAGGGTGACCTGGACAGGTTGAGTGAGTGGGCAGATGCGTGGCAGATGCAGTATAATATAGATAAATGTGAGGTTATCCACTTTGGCGGCAAAAACAAGGGGGCAGATTATTATCTCAATGGGGTTAGGTTAGGTAAGGGGGAGGTGCATCAGTCACTGAAATTTGGCTTACAGCAGGTACAGCAGGCAGTGAAGAAAGCTAATGGAATGTTGCCCTTCATAACAAGAGGATTTCAGTATAGGAGTAAAGAGGTTCTTCTGCAGTTGTATAGGGCTCTGGTAAGACCACATCTGGAGTATTGTGTACAGTTTTGGTCTCCTAATTTGAGGAAGGACATCCTTGTGATTGAGGCAGTGCAGCGTAGGTTCACGAGATTGATCCCTGGGATGGCGGGACTGTCATATGAGGAAAGATTGAAAAGACTAAGCTTGTATTCACTGGAGTTCAGAAGGATGAGGGGGATCTTACAGAAACATATAAAATTATAAATGGACTGGACAAGCTAGATGCAGGAAAAATGTTCCTAATATTGGGTGGGTCCAGAACCAGGGGCCACAGTCTTAGAATAAAGGGGAGGCCATTTGAAACTGAGATGAGCAAAAACCTTTTCACCCAGAGAGTTGTGAATTTATGGAATTGCCTGCCACAGAGGGCAGTGGAGGCCAAGTCACTGGATGGATCCAAGAGAGAGTTAGATAGAGCTCTAGGGGCTAGTGGAGTCAAGGGATATGGGGAGAAGGCAGGCACAGATTATTGATAGGGGACGATCAGCCATGATCACAATGAATGGCAGTGCTGGCTCGAAGGGCCGAATGGCATCCTCCTGCACCTATTTTCTATCTATCTATCTATGTCACAGCGCCAGAGGCCCGGGTTGAACCCGGACCTCAGTTGCCGTCTATGTGGAGTTGGCACATTCTCCCAGTGACTGTCTGGGTCTCCTCTGGTTTCCTCCCACGTCACAAATACCTGCGGGTTTGTAGGTTAATTCACCTCTGTAAATTGCCTCTGGAGATTAGGGAGTGGATGAGAAAGTAATAACATAGAACTAGTGCGAATGGGTGATCAATGGTAAGTGTGGCTTTGGTTTCCACGCTGCATCTCTAAATCTAAAGATAGACACAAAATGCTGGTGTAACTCAGCAGGACAGCCAGCATCTTTGGAGGGAATGAATGGGTAACTTTTTGTATCGAGACCCTTCTTCAGATTGATGTCAGGGTAGAGGGAGATACAAAGATTAGGAAGTGTAAGGTGTGAAAATATACATTAGATTAGAAAGTGTAAGGTGTGAAAATAGGACAAAAGGAATGGAGATCAAGGAAAATGTAGAGAATGTAACACCAAAGCAAACAGAGATAAAATGTCGTCAGAGACAATACGATTCGTTGGAGAACTGTGGAGAGGAGAGGGAAAGCGAGCGTTACTTGAGGTAGAGAAGTCAATGTTCATACCTGGGGTCAGGCATGGAAATCGCTATCAAAACAAGGTGGGGACGGGGATGGTCCAGTGGTGGTTCGGCAGCGATTGCAGCGCCCGAGACCCGGGATTGATCCTGGCTGCAGATGAGGCGCAGGATCGTATCCAGGGCTGCCAAGAGTGTTTTTCACTTGACCTGGACATGCAATTGAAGCTCTGCTCTATGATCTTTGCTCCACCAGGACGTCTCCCTCCTCAGTCCCCCCCCCCCCCACGTCCGCCTCTGACCGACAGCTCCCTCCTCCAATCATCGCGCTGAATCATCATGTCATTGCCTGCTGACTGACGTCTCTCTCGTCTAATCGGCGCCCTCGATCATCTGTCCCACCCCCACTGTCTCGCGGAAAGTTCACCGAGTTTTAAAATCCCGATTACAAAAATTGGGGGGTGATCATCCTCCACATCTCAAAACAGGGGGGGGGGGGCATGTCTGCCCTGCCCCCCCCCCCCCGGGATTTCCGCCCCTGCCTGAGGTGCCAGCTGCCCAAGAGAAATATGAGGTGCCGTTCCTCCAATTTGTGCTGAGCCTCACACTGACAATGGTGGAGGCCCAGGACGGGAAGGTCAGTGTGGGAGGGGGAGTTAAAGTAAATGGCAGCGCGGTTACCCCGCCCGAACACCAGGTCAATGCGCTTGTGCACGGCGGTGCAGGTGTTTGACCTTTAAAACCGTTAGACTCAAGCACGGAATCGGAGGCGCAAAGCGATGGTACGCTCGGATGGGAAAGTAGCTCGCGAATTAAAACTTTTCTTCCCCTCCTGAACCAGGTTATTCCTCTTTAAAACGTGCAACCAGTTTTTTCCCCGCCATTGGTTTGATTTAAATCCCAGCCACCATGGTCCCCAGCTACTCTGCAGGACTGATCGGTCCTCCAACCAATCGGGATGCGAGGGGGCGGGAGCAGGTCAGATGTTGATCCAGAGTGCATGTGCGAAAGTGAGAGGACGGAGCAGGGTCTGGAACAGCAGAGGTAGAGTTCAGGGTTAGGGCCAGTGTATGCCTGGAACAGGGATTGTTCAACGGACCCGACAAAGAACGAGGCATAGCTAGGGCCCATGCGAGTTCCCACAGCTACGCCTTGGATTTGGAGGAAGTGGGAGGTGTCAAAGGAGAGGTTGTTGAGGGTAAGGACCAGCTCTGCTAGCAGGAGGAGGTTATTGGTAGATGTAAATTGGTTGGTTCTGTGGTCAAAGAAGAAACGGAGGGCTTTAAGACCCTCCTCTTAGGGGATGGAGGTGTAGAGTGACTGGACATCCATAGTAAAGATGAGGGAGTGTGGGCCTGTAAAACGGAAGTCATTGAGGGGACGAAGACCGTGTGTGGTGTCTTGGACATAGGTGGGGAGGGATTGGACCAGCGGGGAATAGGATGAAGTCGAGGTATGTGGAAATTAATTTGGTGGGACATGAACAAGCAGAATTTTACCAGCATCTGCAGTTCTTTCTTACTGGAACAGCAGATACTGGTTTACTGAGCAAAGGCACAACATATTTTAATCAATGGTACTTTATTTGCCACATGCCACCGAGGTACAATGCAATTCATTTTTGAATACAGTTCAGTGCAGGTATCACTATACTTTACATAAGCATTTAGATACATCTTAGATAACTTGCATTGTGACATTTAGGGTGGGAATCCTTCTGATCCATGTCTTCCAGAGGTGTTGCCTGACCCACTGAGTACTTTTTACTCCAGTACTTTTATGTCTTTCCAGGGGTGTGGAGTCAGGTGATGTGTGCACTTTTCCCAAAGGAATGTTTAAATTATATAGCTTTATTCTTAAATCACTTAAGGGTCTAAAAGGCACTGGGATTTGTACTGATAACATTTACCATTGTTTGAACTTTGATTGATTTAAAAATGCAGCACACACAGACTCTTCAGCCCACTCAGTCCACGCTGACCCGTTCACACTAATTCTGTGTTATTAGATGAGAAGATTCCTGACCTGAAACATCACCTGGGGAACAGTACACGTTCCCCTGGGATGCAGGACAGAAACCAATCAGTTCTCGTTCTTATCCATCAGTTTTTGATAAACACAGCGGACAATTCAGAACAAAAAAACATTTGACCCAGAAGATGGAAACAATGTGAAGTAGTCAAAGTGAATAGAATAGGAATGTGCAACTTTATGTGCAGAATACCAGATTTACAACTTATTTTAACATAAATGGATACTGATATATTTAGTCACAAGTACCTTGGCTCTCACCTTTTCATACAGAATCTGCTTCTCTGTTGCTTCATTGCCTGTCCTCAAATGTTTATATTTATTCATTTTTCAGGATCGGCACATTTATTGGGCCAGCATTTATTGCCCATCTCAACCCACTGCTGGCAAAGTAGCTTTAGCCTTTAGAGAGACAGAGTTAGTTATTTCTTCAAAATTTACTAAACACTGTGCCAATGTGCTAGCGACAGATCCATGCCTACCAGCACAGTCCTCTCATATGAGATAGTAACGGATTTTGCCCTTGAGTACTGTATCCACAGCGCTGTAAACATTCCACAAGCATTGTAACCCATTGTTGGGAGTCATACAGTACAAGAACAGACTATTGGCCAACCGAACAGATTATTGGCCAACCGTGTCCAAGGCCACCAAGGCAAGTCTCTGTGCTAATCCCTTTCCGTAGCCTTGCGAGCCGTAACAATTCAAGTGCTTATCTGGATACTTCTTAAATGTAACTTAGCAGGTCAGGCAGTGTCTCTGGAGGACATGGATAGGAAAATAGGTTTGGATCAGGACATAGTACGACCTCTCCATGTCCTCCAGAGATGCTGCCAGCCCCGTTGAGTTACTCCAGCTCTTTGTCTCTTGGTTTGTAAATTTTTTTGGAAAACCATTCTTGCCAGTAATATCTAGGTACTTATTTTTGGCCGTGCAGGAATGAACTGCAGAAGCTGGTTTGAAGCAAAAATATCGCTATATTTAAGAGTGAGTTGCTATATTTAAGAGTGAGTTGGATGTGGCCCTTGTGGCTAAGGGGATCAGAAGGTATGGAGAGAAGGCAGGTACGGGATACTGAGTTGGATGATCAGCCCATGATCATATTGAATGGCGGTGCAGGCTCGAAGGGCTGAATGGCCTACTCCTGCACCTAATTTCTATGTTTCTATGTTTCTAGACACAAAATGCTGGAGTAACTCAGCGCGAAAGGCAGCATCTCTGGAGAGAAGGAATGGGTGGTGTTTCGGGTCGAGACCCTTCTTCAGACTGATGTTTATTCAAAGGTAGACAGCCTGAAGTAATGAAATCAGAAACAGTGTGTGATATTAAGGCCTGGTGTTTGTCTGTGTGATCACGGTCAAGGATAAGTGGGCGGAAGTGTCTGTGTCATCACCAGGCCTCAGCCCAGTAGAGGACAGCACGCCAGACTACCACGGTACCTCCCTTGTTGGCAGGCTTGATTTTCATGTTCGGGGTTGCTGTAGAGTGAAAGGAGGACTGTAAGTTCGGGGGTGGGGGGGGAGATGCTAGAGTATAGGGTAAAAGAGAGTAAAGGGTAAAGTCCAGGAGGAGGGGGACCGGTGGAGATGGGAGAATGTGTCATCACTTGGTGGCAAGGACTCCTTCCCATAGAAAAAGGCACGGAGGCAGAGGTGACGATAGAATTGTGGCGGACCTGTAACTCGTTAAGGTGGGGTCGGAAGGGGAACAAATCAGAAGGAGGGGATCAGCAGCAGAAGGGGGGAGGTCACGGGTGATGGTGAAGGCACAACAAGGGTAGGGGTTGGGGTCGGAGGAGGGCAGGTGAATATACGGAGGCCGAAGGCGATGACTGGTGGGGTTCAGAGAGGAGGAGGACATGAGGACTATTGTTTTGATGGAGAGTAGCTGGTGCCACCTGGTTAAAAGGGCAAGGGGAAGACCCATTGGATCCCCCACTGAAGTTCCCTGGAGGAGGGGAGCAGTAGGACCCAGTAGGCTGAGTTACTCCACCAGTTGGTGTTCTTTTTTGTGTGTAAACCTGATGTTCATTTTTTCTAAGTCTAACCTGACATCCTGTTCGGCACAGACATTGCGGGCCGAAGGGTCTACTACTGTCCCATGAGGCAGAACAAAGTTGTTAGAACAATGGCCACCTCATTACCCACAATCCAAGCGTGCCAGAAACCGCTCTACCCTCCCACAGTGACTTTGGCGCGCATGCGTCGTACCCAAAGATACTAGAGGAGCTCCTCTAGTATCTTTGGTCGTACCCCGGGCCGGGTGGCGCAGTGGCTCCAGGCGAGGCCTGGGATGGGGAGCGCGACCACGGAGCGCTGGGGGAGAGGGTGGGCATGTGGATTGTCCTAACGTTTCCGCAGCTCCTCCCCTTTCTCTTCCCGATATCCATCTAGAGGTGTGCTGCTTCCTTGGACTCAGCGTGCATTAACCTCCAGCCCCAGCACTCTCCTACCTGCTGTCAGACCTCTCCTACCTGCTGTAAACCCAGCGTTGTAATACAAACATTCCACAAGCATTGTTGGGAGTCATACAGTACAAGAACAGACTATTGGCCAACCGAACAGATTATTGGCCAACCGTGTCCAAGGCCACCAAGGCAACTCTCTGTGCTAATCCCTTTCCGTAGCCTTGCGAGCCGTAACAATTCAAGTGCTTATCTGGATACTTCTTAAATGTAACTTAGCAGGTCAGGCAGCATCTCTGAAGGACATGAATAGGAAAATAGGTTTGGATCAGGACATAGTATGACCTATCCATGTCATCCAGAGATGCTGCCTGCCCCGTTGAGTTACACCAGCACTTTGTCTCTTGGTTTGTACATTTTTTTGGAAAACCATTCTTGCCAGTAATATCTAGGTACTTATTTTTGGCCGTGCATGAATGAACTGCGGAAGCTGGTTTGAAGCAAAAGTAGACACAAAATGCTGGAGTAACTCAGCGCGAAAGGCAGCATCTCTGGAGAGAAGGAATGGGTGGTGTTTCAGGTCGAGACCCTTCTTCAGACTGATGTCTATTCAAAGGCAGACAGCCAGAAGTAATGAAATCAGAAACAGTGTGTGATATTAAGGCCTGGTGTTTGTCTGTGGGATCATGGTCAAGGATAAGTGGGAGGAAGTGTCTGTGTCATCGCCAGGCCTCAGCCCAGTAGAGGTCAGCACGCCAGACTACCACGGCACCTCCCTTGTTGGCAGGCTTGATTTTCATGTTTGGGGTTGCTGTAGAGTGAAAGGAGGGCTGTAAGTTCAGGGGTGGGGGTGGGAGACGTTAGAGTAGAGGGTAAAAGAGAGTAAAGGGTAAAGTCCAGGAGGAGGGGGACCGCTAGAGATGGGAAAAGGTGTCATCACTTGGTGGCAAGGACTCCTTCCCATAGAAAAAGGCACGGAGGCAGAGGTGACGATAGAATTGTGGCGGACCTGTAACTCGTTGTGGTGGGGTCGGAGGGGAACAAATCAGAAGGAGGGGATCAGAAGCAGAAGGGGGGAGGTCACGGTTGATGTTTAAGGCACAACAAGGGTAGGGGTTGGGGTCGGAGGAGGGCGGGTGAATATACAGAGGCCGAGGCGATGACTGGTGGGGTTCAGAGAGGAGGAGGACATGAGGACTATTGTTTCGATGGAAAGTAGCTGGTGCCACTTGGTTAAAAGGGTAAGGGGAAGACCCATTAGATCCCCCACTGGAGTTCGCTGGAAAAGGTGGGAGCAGTAGGACCCAGCAGAGTCAGACCAGGTGCTGTTGGGAGTCTGCATCGTGGAGGGTGTGGGCCTAGTGTTGAACCTGGGACTCAGGTAAGGCGACGGCTGTGGCCCGCTGGCGGGCGATGGAGTCCATGTCAGGAAGAGGGTCGGCGGAGTCGCTGATGTGGGGGGGGGGGGGGGCTGGAGTCCGTGTCAACGGACAAAGCGTCTATTGCCTCGATGATCGGATAGCTGAGGTGATGGCGAGGATCAGCGGCAGCCGCGGCCTTGAGAAGGCTGTAAGAGTTGGCGGCGGTAGTGGCACCAGGGAGGCGGTGGAGGTCGGCGGTCTCTGAAGAAGGGTCTTGACTCGAAACATCGGCCATTCCTTCTCTCCAGAGATACTGCCTGTCCCACTGAGTTACTCCAGCATTTTGTTTCTACTTATTTTAGGCTGTCGGGGTATCTTTTTCCACCACCTTCTACGGCAGTGCATTACAGATTTCAATCACTCCTGGGTGAAAGAGCTCTTGCCTAGATCCTGTCCAAAACTTCCTACCCCTTCCCCAAACCTTTGCCTTCTAGTTTCAGACATATTTTCTATGGGGAAAAGTTTTCTACAATGTACATCAACTATGCTGTGCCTCATCTTTGATAAATGCGCAGACCAGGGATTCATTCTGGGCGTGATTAGCAGCAGCAAGAATTGGAGGACATAACTAGTCTCAGCAGCCACAACGTTTGAATATTTTATACCCCAATATTTTTAAATCTTCTCCCCAGTGTGAATCCGCTGGTGTCTCAGCAGGTGGGAGAATTGCGCGAATCCCTTCCCGCATTTGCCGCAGATGTACGGCTGCTCCCCTGTGTGAATCCGCTGGTGCGTCAATAAGCTGGTCGACTGAGTGAATCCCTTCCCGCACTCGGAACAAGTGAACGGCCTCTCCCCGGTGTGTACCCGCTGGTGCGTCAATAAGCTGGTCGACTGAGTGAATCCCTTCCCGCACTCAAAACAAGTGAACGGCCTCTCCCCGGTGTGTACCCGCTGGTGCGTCATTAAGCTGGACGACTGAGTGAACCCCTTCCCGCACTCAGTGCAGGTGAATGGCTTCTCCCCGGTGTGAACCTGCTGGTGCCTCTTCAGATGGGACGATCGATTGAATTTCTTCCCGCATTTGGAGCAGATAAACAGTCTCTCCCTGGTGTGAGCTTGAAGTTGCATCGTCAAGAGGGAGTCAATCTTTTCCCGTTCCCCGAGCAGCTGAATGGTCTCTCTCCGTTGTGTTATCAGGGTAATGGATTGCTTGAACTGTTTTCCGCAGTTAGAGTACTGAAACGGTTCCATTTGCAGTAAGGAATAGGGGTTTGAGCACAAGAATAAAAAAGTGCACCACTTCTTTGATATTTCTTTGCAAGTTTCTCCTCAATGTGATGCAACATATTTCTGCTGGGATAGCAAATTATTATTTTGCAAACGTCAACAACATGTCCTAATATATCTCTTTGATTGGGAAAATGTTTGCACTTTCTTTAACTGCCAAATCTGTAGTTTTTCTGATCAACTCATCAACATACCTGTAGCATGTGAATCTCACTACACTGCTTATTGTGGTGATGTTTGAAATATTTTCCCAGCGGCAAAACAGGCAAATGTTTTCTCTTTGGACTGATGAATGGAGTGACTTTGTGAGAACTTGATGTGACGCTTGATTTGAAGTTTCCGTCTGGAAATCTTTTTGTTCTAATACCCTGTAAAAGTAGTTCACGCAAGTTATCACCAAGAACTTAACAGAAATTCAGAACAGATCAGTCTAGTAATTTCACTCCCCTTTACGTTCATTCAGCTTCCCTTTAAACATATGGCGCAATTCTGCTCCTATGTCTTATGCTCTTATGGAGACATATAACATCCTAAGTGGTATTAACACGGTGGATGATGGTATGAACTGGTTCCTCTGGATGAGGCCATGAACCGGAGATACTAAAGGCAATATAGGGAGAATAGATGTGGTACAAAGGTAAGCTTGCCAAGAATATAAAGGAGGATAGTAAAAACTTCTTTAGGTATGTGAAGAGAAAAATATTAGTTAAGTTCAAAGTTGGACCCTTGAAGACTGAAAAGGGTGAATTTATTATGGGGAACAAGGAAATGGCAGGAGTTGAACAGGTACTTTGGATCCGTCTTCATTAAGGAGGACACAAACAATCTTCCTGATGTACTAGTGGCCAGAGGATCTGGGATGACGGAGGACTGAAGGAAATCCACATTAGACAGGAAATGGTGTTGGGTAGACTGATGGGACTGAAGGCTGATAAATCTGCATCCCAGGGTACTTAAGGAAGTGGATCTGGAAATCGTGGATGCATCGGTGATCATTTTCCAATGTTCTATAGATTCAGGATCAGTTCCTGTGGATTGGATGTTATCCCACTTTTTAAGAAAGGCGGGAGAGAGAAAACGGAATTATAGATCAGTTAGCCTGACATCGGTGTTGGGGAAGATGCTGGAGTCAATCATAAAAGATGAAATAGCGGCACATTTGGATAGTAGTAACAGGATCGGTCCGAGTCAGCATGGATTTACGAAGGGGAAATCATACTTGACTAATCTTGTGGAGTTTTTTGAGGATATAACTAGGAAAATGGATAAGGAAGTGAATGTAGTGTAGAATGTAATGTAGAAACCTGGACTTTCAGAAAGCATTTGATAAGGTCCCACATAGGAGATTAGTGGGCAAAATTAGGGCACATGGTATTGGGGGTTGAGTGCTGACATGGATAGAAAATTGGTTGGCAGACAGGAAACAAAGAGTAGGGATTAACGGGTCCCTTTCAGAATGGCAAGCAGTGACTAGTGGGGTAACGCAAGACTCGGTGCTGGGACTGCAGCTATTTACAATATATATTAATGATTTCGATATAGAGATTACAAGTAATATTATCAAATTTGAAGATGACACAAAGCTGGGTGGCTGTGTGAACTGTGAGGCGATGCTATGGGGATGCAGGGTGACCTGGACAGGTAGGGTGAATGGGCAGATGCAGTTTAATGTGGATAAATGTGAGGTTATCCACTTTGGTAGCAGGAAGGCAGATTATTATCTAAAGGGTGTCAATTTGGGAAAAGGGGAAGTGCAACGGGATCTGGGGGTCCTTGGTCATCAGTCAATGAAAGTAAGCATGCAGATGCGGCAGGCAGTGAAGAAAGCGAAGTGCTGCCCTTCATAACAAGAGGAGTTGAGTATCGGAGCAAAGAGGTCCTTCTGCAGTTGTACAGGGCCCTAGTGAGACCACACCTGGAGTATTGTGTGCAGTTTTGGTCTCCAAATTTGAGGAAGGATATTCTTGCTATTGAGTGCAGCGTAGGTTCACAAGGTTAATTCCCGGGATAGCTGGACTGTCATATGCTGAAAGAATGGAACGGCTGGGCTTGTATACTCTGGAATTTAGGATGAGAGGGGATCTTATTGAAACATATAAGATTATTAAGTGGGTTGGACATGCTAGAGACAGGAAACACGTTCCAGATGTTGGGGGAGTCCAGAACCAGGGGCCACGGTTTAAGAATAAGGGGTAAGCAAATTAGAACGGAGATGGGGAACACTTTTTCTCAAACAGAGTTGTGTGTCTGGAATTCTCTGCGTGAAGGCTCGGGCTGAGGACGCCGCAAGGTCATCAAGATAAGCTTTGCTTTCACAAAGACATCCAAGACTAGCTTGGTGTCTGATCGAACATGTAATTCACGCCATGATGGTACAGATAGTTAGTTTGACACATAATCACCTCAGTTTCTTAGAGATAGAAATTATTATACTGAACCTTTGATTATTATTGATTGTATACTCAGGAACATGTAGTTAGAAAGATGCTAATGTAGGCTGATGACTCCAAGGGGTGGGATGCAATGTAAGGGTCAAATAGGCAATGTAGCTAAAAATAAATTGTAATTTAAATAAGCAGTACAGCATTCTAAACCCTTCGAAACCAAGTAGCTGGTTACGAAGATGTTCCCCAACAATGTCTGGGCCGTGGGTCCACTATCGTCCCATGAGGCAGAACAAAGTTGTTAGTACAATGGCCACCTCATTACCCATAATCCAAGCGCGCCAGAAACCGCTCTACCCTCCCACAGTGACTTTGGCGCGCATGCGTCGTACCCCAGGCCGGGCGGCGCAGTGGCTCCAGGCGGAGGGCGCGGGGACACGGAACGCCGGGGGAGTGAGAGAGGGTGGGCATGTGGGTTGTCCTAACGTTTCCGCAGCTCCTCCCCTTTCTCTTCCCGATATGCATCTAGAGATGTGCTGCTTCCTTGGATTCAGCGTGCATTCACCTCCAGCCCCAGCACTCTCCTACCTGCTGTCAGACCTCTCGAAGATTCCGTGCCGAGCGGTGGGTGGCAAAGATCCTACAGCGGAGCTTTGCTGCAAGATATTTGGTGGGTAGTGCGCATCAAAGGGTACTAGTGGAGCTTTGGTGCGCATGTTTGTGGCATCATTTCCGGTGTCTGATACAGGAAGTAATCGGTCTCCCCGGCAACTGAATGGAGAGCGGAGAGTAAAATGGATGCAAGTTCCTGCATCGACACAAAATGCTGGAGTAACTTAACGGGACAGGCAGCTTTCACCGGATAGCGGGAATGGGTGAGGTTTCGGGTCGAGACCTTTCTTCAGATTGAATGCTTCCTGAGACATCATCATCAGGAACAAGTGATGGGCGTGAAGGGAATGGAGGGGTATGGTCTGAGTGCAGGTAGATGGGACTAGGGGAAAACAAATGGTCGGCACGGACTGGAAGGGCCGAGAGGGCCGTTTCCGTGCTGTAATTGTTATATGGTTATATGGTTAAGTGTCTCGACCCGAAACGGTGTCAACCAGCATCCACAGTTGGTTCCTGTTATCAGTCTGAAGAAGGGGTTCGGCCCGAAACGTTGCCTATTTTCTTCGCTCCATAGATGCTGCTGCACCCGCTGAGTTTCTCCAGCATTTTTGTGTACCTTCGATTTTCCAGCATCTGCAGTTCCTTCTTAAACACATCCACAGTTGGTTCCTGCGTGTTCTTCAAGGCATCACTTGCTCCACAACCGAACGGGAATGTGCCCAAATGCTGCCCCCACTTCAAAAGACAATTGGGGGCAGCATTTGGGCACATTCCCGTTCGGTTGTGGGGCAAAGTGTTGAAGTAACTCAGCAGGTCAGCCAGCATCTCCGGAGAAACAAGATGTTGGTTTTACAATGACGTATACAATTGCTGGAGTGATCTAACAGGTTAGGCGTAATCTCTTCCACGCAAGATTCCAGCATCTGCAGTTCCTTGTGTCCCTAATTAGTTTATTGGTTACGTTGGACTGGTCATGTTTTTGTATATTATACACCAGACTCCTGAAACAGACCTGAGCAATCAGTGACTGCTGGTAACCATGGGATTACCAAACCAAATGCATCAAAATGTTCTCAGAGTCTCTTTGCAAAATTGCAACATTGCCACTGACGTTTGGAAATCCTTGACCTATCAAAATGGAGGAGCAGCATTTGGAAAGGCGTAAATAACATTGACTCTCCATGGGAGTACATGGAGGTCCTCTTCATATTGTTCAAGGTGCTTCTCCCCATCAAGTACCATCTTGAGCTTGTCAATCAACATCCCACATTAGCCTCATCATCCATCTTCAAACACACAGAACTTGAATGACATCTGGTCATCTCATTCCCAAAGTCTGCCCAAAGGGAACATAATCACACAATGGAGGTCAGTTTGAACCAGTGCATGAATGGCAGGGCTAGCAAGAATAAACCAACTTGATTACTACAACACTACAAATAAAATTACCTTTCATGTACGGTCACCTTCGCTTTGAACATCACAACTGAATCACCTTCCACAACTCTCCCTGCCAGTTTGTTCCCAGAATCAGGACCAGGCAGTTCAATTGGATAGAGCATGGTGCTAATGCCAAGGTTGTGGTTTTAATTCCCATACAGCCGGTAGAGCTGCTTCCTCACAATGCCAGAGATCCGGGTTGGACCGGTTTGTAGGTTAATTTGCCTCTGTAAATTGCCTCTGGACATTAGGGAGTGGACGAGAAAGTGGAATAACATAGAACTAGTGTGAATGGGAGATCAATGGTAAGTGGGGATTTGGTTTCCATGCTGTATCTCTAAAACTGAAGATAGACACAAAGTGCTGGCGTAACTCTGGAGAGAATTAATGGGTGACTTTTTGGGTCAAAACCCTTCTTCAGACAGATGTCAGGGGAGAGGGAGATACATAGATTATGATTGTAAGGAGTGAAAATAAGACAAAGGGAATGGAGATCAAGGAAATTGTAGAATAGAGCTGGGAGAAGGTAACAACAAAGCGAGCAGAGATAAAATGTCGTCGGAGACAGTAAGATTGTTTGGAGAACTGGGGCGGGGAGGAGAGAGGGAGAGCGAGGGTTACTTGAAGTTAGAGAAGTCAATGTTCATACTGCTGGGGTGTAAGCTGCCCAAGCAAAATATGAGGTGCTGTTCCTCCAATTTGTGCTGGGCCTCACTCTGACAATGGAGGACACCCAGGACAGAAAGGTCAGTGTGGGAAGGGGAGTTAAAGTGTTTAGCAACCGGGAGATCAGGTAGGTTTAGGCAGTCTGAGCAGAGGTGTTCAGCCAAACAATCGCCGAGTCTCGCCAACATATAGGAGTCCACACCTGCAACAGCAGATACAGTAGATGAGGTAGGAGGAGGTGCAAGTGAACCTCTGCCACATCTCGAAAGACTGTCGGGATCCTTGGACAGAGTCGAGGGGGGAGGTATAGAGACAGGTGTTGCATCTCCTGCAGTTGCAGGGGAAAATACCTGGGGTGGGGGTGGTTTGGGTGGGAAGGGATGACTTGACCAGAGAGTTGCGGAGGGAGTGGTCTCTGCGGAAAGCAAAAAGGTGTGGAGATGGGAAGATGTGGCTAGTGGTGGGATCCCGTTGGAGGTGAAGTAAATGTTGGAGGATTATGTGCTGTATGCAACGGCAGATGGGGTGGAAGGTGAGGACTAGGGGGACTCTGTCCATGTTATGATTGGGTGGAGAAGGAGCAAGAGCGGAGCTGAGGAGACCCTAGTGAATGAATGAGTACATCTCAGATGTCCTGGTATGGAACACCTCATCTTGGGCGCAGATGCAGCGTAGACGGAGGAATTGGGAGTAGGAGATAGGAAGCAGGGTGGGAAGAAGTGTAGTCGAGATAGTTGTGGATGTCAGTGGGTTTAAAATAGATGGCAGTTGATAGTTTGTCTCCTGTAATGGAGATGGTGAAATCAAGAAAAGGTAGGGAGATGTCAGAGAAGGTCCAAGTGAATTTGAGTGTAGGATGGAAATTAGTAGTAAAGTTAATGACGTCAGTGAGTTCTGTATGGGTGCAGGAGGTAGCACCGATGCAGTCGTCAATGTAGCGGAGGTAGAGTTCGGGGATTGGGCCAGTGTATGCCTGGAACAGTGACTGTTCGACGTACCTGACAAAGAGGCAGGCATAGCTGGGGCCCATGCAAGTGCCCATAGCTACACCTTGGATTTGGAGGCTGTGGGAGGAGTCGATGGAAAAGTTATTAAGGGTAAAGAATAGCTCTGCTAACCGGAGGAGAGTGTTGGTAGAGGGAAATTGACTGGTTCTGCGGCGAGGAAGAAATGGAGGGCTTTAGGGCCTTCCTGGTGGGGGATGGAGGTGTAGAGTGACTGAACATCCATAGTAGAGATGAGGGGGTGAGGGCCACTCCCTCATCTGTCATTGAAGAGACAAAGGGCGTGTGAGGTGCCTTGGACATAGATAGGGAGGGATTGGACCAGGGGGGATAGGATGGAATTGAGGTATGTGCAAAATTAATTCAGTGGGACAGGGGCAAGCAGAAACAATGGGTTTGTCAGGGCATTCTGTTTATGGATTTGGGGGAAAAGATAAAACTGAGCCGTGTGGGGCTGGGGAAACGATAATGTTGGAGGCTTTGGAGGGCAGTCAGAAGTGATGAAATCTGAAATGGTCTGTGAGATTATGGCCTGGTGCTCATCTGTGGGATCATGTTCCAAGAATAAGTAGGAGGAGGTGTCACCTGGCCTTAGCCCAGTAGAGGTCAGCGTGCCAGAATACCACAGCACCTCCTTTGTCCGGTGGGTATGATGATAATGTCAGGGTTGCTGCAGAGTAAGCGGAGGGTTGTAAGATGAGGAGAGGTTGGAGTAAGTAAGGGGAGTGGAAAAGTTGAGACGGTTGGTGTCACGCCGGCGTTTTGAAATAAAAAGCTCTAAATATGGTAGAAGGCCCATGGGGAGGGAGAAGGGGTCATCACTGGGTGGTGAGGACTCCTTCCAATAGAAAAAGGCACGGAGGCAGCGACGGAAGAAAAGCTCTACGTCGTGGCAGACCCAGAACCCATTGAGGTTGGGGCAGAGGGGAACAAAAATGAGGCCTCTGCTGAGACTAAATTTAAAACTAAAAATGGTGCATTAATGCGAGCGTATTCAAGAATAATCAAACTTGTTCACCACAATCTGCAAAAGATTTCCTTTCAAGTAGAACCCGTTGAACACCACAACTGAATCTGCTCCTGCTACTTTCTGTCCCAGTCTGCTCCCAGATCCTAAACAGTTGCAACGCAAAATAGTTTTTGTTCGTGTTCTCATGGGATTTAGATTGTGGGTCTAACAGCCTGATATATGGATTAGTGATCCAGAAATACGATTTGGATTTTCACTGTAGAACCTGAGGAACATAGAACAGTGCAGCAGGCCCTTCCGCCCACAATGTCTACGCCAAACAGGATGCCATGAAAACTAATGTCATCTGCCTGCACATGATCCATATCCTTCCATTTCCCTGCATATCTGTATGTCTGTCTAAAACCCTCTTAAACGACACGGGGAATTTATATTCAAGTCTGGAATACAAAAAAAAGGGTCACTCTTGGTTACCATGTAAACAGTGGGATTTGTTGTTAATGTTCAGCACGTTCACTGATCCCAATCACTCATCCTTACTCCATCCAGTTTCTGACCCACCAAAGTGTTTCAGTGTTCACCATTCATGGGTAAATAGAAAAGGACAATAAACGCTGGTGCTACCAGCAGCATAGATACCCTGCGTACAAATGAACAATTGGGAAAACAACCTTTTTAGGCTGTTTAGATCCCTCCAAACTCCCCCCTCCCACTCCAACAAATTTAAACACCTTGACTCTAGTGATTTCCCTGCAATCCCTTTGAAGATGTGTGGGATAAAAATCCAACTCTTCAAAATGTGCCGAGGGATATTTTAAGACAGCATCTCAGTTTGGAGTATTTCTCCGAGAGTGGTACAATCCCTCAGTACTGTACTGGTGGATCAGAGTAGATTTGTGTGCTCAAGTCTTTGGAATTGAACTTAAACACCTCACCTTTTGATTGAAAGGCAAGATTGCTCCAGATTAAGTACCAGAGATGTTAAAGTTTGTCTGGTATATGTTTCTTGCCTACTGGAGATTTTATAAACTTCTTTTACAGATCTTTCAAAGTGGAGATTGGCATACAGGTGATCTTAAAGCCAACCACGTCAACTCACATGAATATGATTGCCGTTTGAACCTGGAAAGAGAAATGATTGACTCTTGCTTTCTGGGGAGAGTTCAAATCCCCTTTGTGACTGACAAGTGGACACACAAACACACACAGGATAAAGAATATCCCAGAGCACTTACTGTGGAAAGAGCATTATCCAGTTGCACAGGTATCCCCATTAGTCAGAGCTTGCAGAAATCAAACACATCTCTGAGTGTGAGGTTCGGATCAACCGATCTTTTGAGATATCATGTAAAATTCCTTCAATTCTCAGAAGGAGTGGGCAGATATTTATGATAGGTTGAGATGTCAGTGCAGATGGTTGATAATCACTAAAACAATGACTTCTTATCTTGGGTATAAACACGTGTTACAATAGGCAGCAATTTCATTTTCTGCAAATCAGTTCTTTAAAAATGTCTTCATATTTACCAGCAGTGGGATGAAACTCAGTGATCTGGAGATTCATTTAATAGTTCAACCAGTCTGCAGAGATTAGAGTTCATTTGTGCTGCGGTTGCAATTTATGGTTAATTTAGATGGACATGAGGCAAACAGGACTGGCTCAATTGCAGCATCTTGATCAGCTGGACTGAAAGGCCTGTTTTCGTGCTATATGATGCTGCATCCAAGATTGGACGAGGTTTGATTCTTCAAATAATGATCCTAATGTCAGAGTTAGTGTATAATATTCTGTCTGTCCACCGAATAAATCGATTTGAGTTAAACATCCAGGTTGTTGATGTTTGCCGTTTCTTTCAGTATATGAAATGCACGTGAAGTCAATGTGAGGCCATCACTTTCATGCTGTTTGTAGAACAATTCTATCAGTCTCACTTCTGCAATTTTTCCTGCAATTCAGCCAAATGTTCTTTTTCGGAATCCCATACTTAATGTTTCTACCTCAAGACAATGAGTTCTAGTTCATAAACCGCTCTTTACATTAAAAGGGTTTTGTACACACTGTGCCTTTTGCCCGTGGAACGATCTCATGGTGCAACCAAGGGCGGCAGTGTAAGAGCCGCTGCGTCTAAGCATCAGAGACTGGGATTCAATCCTGACATAGGGTGCTGAGTCGATGTGCAGTTTGCACCTTCTCCCTGTGACTGTGTGGGTTTCCTGCGGGTGTTATGGTTTCTTCCCACATATCAAAGACGTGCGGGTTTGTAGATCAATTGGTCTCTGTAAATTGCCCTTGGTGCGGAAGGAGTGGGTGCGAAAGTGGGACAACATAGAACTAGTATGAAAGAGTGATCGATGGGCAGCGTGGGCAAAGAAGGGTAAGTCTTTGATTATGTTGGCTCCTTTCTGAGGAAACTAGATTAATTTAGAGATACAGCTTGGAAACAGGCCATTCGGCCTACAAAGCCCTCATTGCTGCGCTCTCTCACCCTTACAACCATCCCAGTTCACCTTTTCCTCAACATTCATTTACACCCTAAAATGTGATGCCCAAAACTGGATGGAATACTTCAGCTGCGGCCAAATAAGTGTTCTATGAAGAGTCAACAAAAATCTCTTGAGGATTGGTAACCCATGCCTCTTTATGGATCCAATATACTTTACCAACCAGCATCTCAACAAGTCCTGCAAGAACAGTGATTTCTATCTGATCTCTGTTGCTGTGTGTCCATTTGAACTCATAATCTGTGGTTTGCATACAAGATCCCGCAAAGTAAAGCGATGAGAAGACTCGTCAAGTTTTGCTGGGTGTGTTGGATGACATTTTAATCTTTTCTAAAACTCATGCTTGAGTAACTCAGCGGTCAGGCCGCATCTCTGACCCACTGAGTTCTCCTAGTACTTAGTTTTTTACTTAAGATTCCAGAATCTGTAGTTCATATGTAGTTCCTCCAGATGGTGCCAGCATATGCTTGGAATAAGGACTGCTTGATGTAAGCAACAAAAACACATCGATAGCTGGGGCCCATGCGAGTTCCCTTGGCTACATCTTTAACTTGGATAAAGTGAGAAGAATCAATAAGGAAGTTGTTGAGCGCGAGGACAAATTCCACCAGGCGATGTGAGTGTTAGTAGAAATTGGTTGGGTCTCTGTTCAAGGAATAACCAGAGGGCCTTGAGACGTTCTTGGTGGCGGATAGATGTGTAAAGGTAAAGATGAGGTAATGGGGGCCTGGATATTGAAAGTTGTTGAAGAGTTGAAGGGCATGTGAGGCATCTTGGATATATGTCAGAAAGGATTGGACATGGAGGGATTAGAATGGAATCAAAGTATTTGGAGATGAATTCAGTGAGGCAGGAGCAAGCAGAATCAATAGGTTTGAGAGGTTTACCAGAATGCTGCCTGGATTGGAAGGTTTCAGCTACAAGGAGAGGCTGGATAAACGTTGATGGTTTTCTCTAGAACATCAGAGATTGAGGGGCAACAAGTATATTACATTATGAGAACAGTCGGTCAGAACTTTTTCCCAGGGTGGAAATATCCGTAATGAGAGGGCATAGATAGAAGGTGAAAGGGGAAAGTTTAATGGATATGTGCAGGGAAAGTATTTTTACACAGAGAGTTGTGGGGCCCTGAAACGTATTGCCAGGGGCGGTGGCAGCAGATACAATAGTGGCGTTTAAGAGTCATTTAGATAGGTACCTGCAAGTTCAGGGAATAGAGGGATATGGTTCATGTATAAGCAGATGAGATCAGTTTAACCTAGCAAACATCATGGGCTGAGGGGCCATTTCCCGCGCTGTAGTTTTGTGTGCTATCGTAATAAAAATTAACCACATATACTGGTTTATACCAAAAAATAGACACACAAAATATTGGAGTAACTCAGCGGAGCAGTGGCATCTCTGGAGAAAATGCACAGGTGACCTGTCGGGTGGGGACCCTTCGTCAGACACTCTAGCATGCTGTGTCTATCTGTGTTTCGTTGTATTATTTCATCTGACTGGATAGTATGAAAACAAAGCTTTCACTGTATCTCGGTTTACGTGACGACCATGACCTATCACATCGCCACACGGCGCTGCCCATCGGACTAAATCCAATGTAAATAGCGGCGCGGTCTTCTTCTTTTTGTAGGATTCCGGCAGTGTAGATGCTGCTAAGCGTATTACTGCCCTCCACAGGTCAAAGTTAGAACTAGATTCTTACATACAGTCCTGTAACATGCAGGAATTGAAGAACAGCCCTGGATATCAGTTGATGCTTCTCACTGAGTCCAAACAAAGATAAAACAGAAAAAGCCTCAACCAAGTCCTGTCAGTCTAACAAACAATACCTTTCTTTCTACCCTATGCTTTTTACATTCTAGGAAAACATGCTTAACTGTCTCATTACTCCCACATTCACACAAGCCAGAAACATGTTTCCCTACAATGCACAAATAGTAATTTAACCCACAGTGTCCCAACCTCAATCTACACAGTTTAACTGAGTCCCTACGGGACAGAGATGTACAGAAACATATTTTTCTAACCAGATTGTATAGAAAAGTAGTGTCTCCCCCTGACTTCCTTTTCCCATCCTCTCTGCCATTCTTTTGTTAAGCCCTCTTTAATTATTTCTCTCAGTTCCACTCTCCCCAATGATACATGGATATCTATTTATCTTCTTAAACTCTCCTTTGCTATGAGGTCCACCTGCTCATTCCCCCTCATGCCCGGGAACCCAGCAAAAAGTGATGTTACACGCAAACCCAATTCTAGAAAACACATTCAAGATTTCATTTAGAATGTCAGGACGAGCTTTAGATTTCTCTACTCTTAAAGTTTCAAGAGCAGCTGCAGAATCAGAACAGATAATGACTTCTCTAAAACTGGCTTCCTCAATCCACCATAGAGCCCATTGAATTGCCATTAATTCAGTCGTGAGAACAGAGCTTCCATCAGAAATGCGTCGGCCAATCTTCAACCCAAGCTGCTCCACATACACTCCAAACCCAGCTCTCCCCACTAACTGGATCTTTTAGATCCATCTGTAAAAACAATCAAAGTGCTCTTCACTGAATTGAATTAAGATATTCCACTATTCTTGGAGTCACCTCGCGCTTATCTTTTTCCTGAAGAAAAGCAAGCTCAATAAACAGTTCAGGAGGAAGCCAATAGGGCACAGATAGCCATATTGTATGCTCTATAATAACCCCTTGTTCCAAACCCAGCTTCCTAGCCCACTGATTTATAATGACAAAAAATGTGTTATATTTGTTACCATCATCAACCTCTTGCAACAAACACCTTGCTGGGAAGGTATCATTACACCCACAAAGTTTAGCCCAGTAATGTAACCCTAGCTTAATGCGCCTTAACCATAAGGGCATTTCTCCCATTTCAACAATCAGGGCAGGGACTGGGGAAGTTCTGAAGGCTCCACAGCAAAGCCTCAAAGCCTTTGCCTGCAACACATCTAGCCTAGCCAGAACAGTTTTAGACGCAGACCCATACACAAAACACCCATAGTCAAGAGAAGATCTGTTCATGGCCTGATAAATTAGCATAATTGTCTCCCTGTTGCCCCCCCCCCCCCACTCACACCCAACCAGACTTCTCATAACATTCAGAACTTTTTTCACATTTCAACACAATTTTTACCTACATGCACAGCCCAAGTCATACACTCTTCAAACCAAACACCCAAAAACTTTAAAACCTTTACCTTCTCCAATAAGGACCCATACACAGAGATGCCAACCCAAATTTAGTTCACCGTAACATTTAACCCATTTGTCCGTAACAAATGGGGGTAAATGCATTTCTCTCCGTAACACTCACCTGGGGTTGTTGCCGGCGGCTATGCGCCTGCGCACTGGTGCAGATCAGCGGGCTGCCGGCGGGCGGGTGCGGCACAATGCGCCACTTGGCAAGGTTGCCGGAGGGTCTGCGCCTGCGCACTGGGTAGGGGTGGGGGGGAGGCCCGGTGATGGGGCTGCCGCGAGCGGCCGGCTGGCGGCAAGGAAAGTGCCGCTGATCGCCCGGGGCCGGCGCCGCCCGGGCTCTGGGCCGGGCGTGGCGTGGCTCGAAATGGCGCCAGGCCCGGCAACCCTCCCCACTGCGCACGCGCGGCCACTGGGGCCCGGCAAACCCTCCCCCACTGCGCACGCGCGCGGCCACTGGGGCCCGGCAACCCTCCCCAACTGCGCACGCGCGGTCACTAGGGCCCGGCAAAGTGCCGCTGATCGCGCGGGCCCGGCAAACCGGGGACACATGGCGCCGGTGTTCTCACCGGAGGAACACCGGCGCGGCGGTGTTCCGTAACAGCATGTTTGGCTGCCGGAACACCGTAAAAAGTTTATTTCGCCGGGATAAAATACGGCGAATCCGGGACACTTGGCATCTCTGCATACATATACAGCCCTAACTTAGGTAACTATCTTTTAAAACCAAATACCATATATTTAGTCTTAGAGGCAGAGATTTTAAAGCCCCATGCGTTCCCCCATTCCTCTACAGACACTAACACTCTTTGAATCTGATTTAAAACAAACTCTACATTACAACCTCTTTTCCAGATGGCCCCGTCATCTGCAAACAAAGACAGACCAAATCCACTCTCTAATTTACAAAATATGTTGTTTATCATATTAAATAAAACTGGACTGATAACACCTCCCTGCGGGGTTCCATTCTCTATTTCTACAGTCTCTGAGCTGACACTACCAGCCATTACTTGTATTGTTATATTCAATAAAAAAATCCTTAATCCAGTTAAACATTCGTCGCCTGACTCCCAAGTCAAAGGTTTTAATCATTAATCCCTCCTTCCACAAAGAATCATATGTCTTCTCAATATCAAGGAATACACTCACTGCTGTTTCCTTGCTACTAAATGCCCTTTTAATATCCTGATCCAAAACTGATACAGACTCCATTGTAGACCTTCCATTCCTAAAGCCATTCTGTACATCAACAAATCGTCCTCTGGTTTCTAAAAAATAAACTAGTCTGTTGGTTACCATCCTCTCCATAATTTTACAGAGCACTGCTGTGAGCGCTATAGGGCGATATGAACTAGGGTCAGATGCCTCTTTGCCCGGTTTTAAAATAGGACCACGACAGCATGTTTCCATTCCTTTGGTAAATAACCCTCTGCCCACAGTATTAAATAAAGCTAAGATTTCATCAGGTACAGTATCATCCAGATGTTTAAATAACTCATATGACAACCTATCTCTCCCCGGGGTGGTATTTGCCCCGGACATAATTGCATCCTTCAACTCTTTTATGGTAAAAAACAGATTAAAGGTATGATCATTTACTAAACTCCTCTCCAGCGTCCACTGATTAACTGCCATCAGCTTGGTTCTCTTTCTACACCTCTCCACTCCCATGCTCTCTGATCTATGCACTGTTTGAAAACTGTCAACACACATGTCTGCTTTTTCCTTATTGGAGACTGCTACCACCTTACCCTTCTGCAACACTGGTAACAAACTTCTTTTATATACTCCTGACATTCTACACACAGCTGACCACAAATGCCTTACTGGAGTTTCAGGGCCTAGCGTACCACAAAACTTCCTCCAACTATTCCTCTTTGCATCCTTTACAACTCATCTTGCTACTGCCCTTAGCCGCTTGAACTCCATTGCATTGACCAAAATTGGATACTTTCTTAATTTTCGATAGGCTATATTCCTATTCCTTACAGCTTCATCACATTCTTTATTCCACCAAGGAACAGACATACGGGACATAGGTTCCTGCTTCACAGGAATAGTACAACAAGCTGCCTCATGAATCATGAGACTAATGGAAGTATTCCAACTATCTACAGAACCCTCACTATTAACCTCTCCAACTAAACTTTGAGTCTTCTCTTGGAATTTATCCCATTTGGCCTGAGAAAAGTTATATCTAGGGACTTTATTTTCCACTTCTCTCCTCAAATCCCTACCAAACCTACATAAAATTGGATAATGATCACTACCCAGTGTATATCTCTCTCCATTACATCCCATTCACCGATTCTCACTAAGTTAGATGAAGCAATTGATAAATCTATATGGCTGCAGGTGTTTCTCACAATATTCCTCACCTGGAGTATGGTGAGGTCACACCAGGAGTATGGTGAGGTCACACCTGGAGTATTGCGTACAGTTTTGGTCTCCTAATCTGAGGAAAGACATTCTTGCCATAGAGGGAGTACAGAGAAGGTTCACCAGACTGATTCCTGGGATGGCACGACTTCCATATGAAGAAAGACTGGATAGACTTGGCTTGTACTCGCTGGAATTTAGAAGATTGAGGGGTGATCTCATAGAGACTTACAAAATTCTTAAGGGGTTGGACAGGCTAGATGCAGGAAGATTGTTCCCGATGTTGGGGAAGTCCAGGACAAGGGGTCACAGTTTAAGGATAAGGGGAAGTCTTTTAGGACCGAGATGAGAAAATCGTTTTTCACACAGAGAGTGGTGAATCTGTGGAATTTTCTGCCACAGAAGGTAGTTGAGGCCAGTTCGTTGGCCATATTTAAGAGGGAGTTGGATGTGGTCCTTGTGGCTGAAGGGATCAGGGGGTATGGAGAGAAGGCAGGTACAGCATACTGAGTTGGATGATCAGCCATGATCATATTGAATGGCAGTGCAGGCTCGAAGGGCCGAATGGCCTGCTCCTGCACCTAATTTCTATGTTTCTATTATACCTAGACGGCCTTCCATCATTTAACAATACCAACTCATACTTATCTAGAAATTCTTCAACAATAACACCATTTTTATCCCTGTGATCACTACCCCATAAAGGATTATGCACATTAAAATCTCCAATCCATATAACAGGAGACCTTACCTTCTCAATTATCTCATCAAAATCTGACAATATCAAGGGTTGACAGGGGTTATAATAATTTATCACAGTAATAGAATTCTGACTGCTCCAAACCTTTACAGCCAAAACCTCAAGATTAGAATTAATGTCAACTTTCCTATACTGCAACCCAGTCTTAACAAAAGTTGCACAACCCCCACCTGATCTATCAGACCTATCTAATCGCACACATTCATAACCTGGGATTACAAAATCTAGCCAGGGCTTTAACCATGTCTCTTGGATACATATTAATTCTGGTGCTTCTTTAAATTCGTCAACAAATCTCTTTAACTCTTGACCATTTCGAATCAGACTCCGGGCGTTCCATTGAAGTATATAAAACATTATGATGTTAATGAGGATCATCATCATCCACCGTACTGACATACTCCATACAGCTAGCTCTCGACAACTGTGACCTCTCCATACACTGACTCTCCGTCATGTATTGATGCAACTTTTCTGGCGACTGCTTTACACTGAGGAACCTTTCAGCTGCCCCCACCACTAACCTGAGGATATCTGACCGGTTAGCTGCTTTCTTAGCTCCTACCAGCACATCAGAAACAAAAGACAGAAATGACTCCTTATTAAAAATCAACATGTCAGATGGAAAAGCCGACGACAAGTTTGGCACAGTGATCTGGCTTCCTAGCAGCACTAGTCCCAGCGCTCACATCTCTGCGTTCTCTAGCCACTCTTTGAACTGCCTCTGCATATGACACGTTGTTCCGATCCTTCACTTCGCCTGAACAAAGCGCTCACAACCTTGAAACCCTGCTGCATGATCCCCATCACAGTTAGGGCAGTTAGGATCATCTGCTTTGCAATTTTATATTGCATGATCTCCACCGCACTTTGCGCACTTTCTTTTACCCCGACAAGACCCAGCAACATGTCCAAACCTCTGACAGTTATAGCAGCGCAACGGTGGTTTAATGTACTCCCTCACTTGATACGCCATACTCCCTAGAAACACTCTCTGTGGCAGTACTCCATCTTTGAACATATGCAGGACCGACGGGTCCCCCCAACTCCATTCCTACTCTTAAACCTCACAACATCAGTTACCTGGGCCCCCTTAACGTTTTCTAAGATCGCCTTCTCAGACAAGCCAGCAAACATCCCATACACCACTCCCTTTATTCCCTGCTGTCTTCCTCGAGGGAGCAAGCTCTCCATCTTAACCACCAATTTCCCCACACCCCTAGCATCATTAAACTGTTTTCTGTCTTTGCAACAAACTCCTATCATCCCACTATACAGAATCTTGGCCTGAAAATCACTGCCTATCTGGCTCTCCAAAGCGGCGGTAATTTTTAATGGATACACTGCTCTAAATCCTGCATCTCCTTGATTTGTTCCTTTAACTTTAAACAGCACGACGAATTCTTCAATAATTCTAGTTCTCCTAACTTTATTTCCTTCGTCTCCTGACATTTCGGGTCTTTCGCTCGATGCCTCTCTCTTAGAGCCCCCCTTTTCCTTTAGCTACACTCTGCCACCCACCACCCTTACCCTTAGCCCCACCATTCCCTGAGGCCATGGGCATCTAGAACCCCCTCCTTTCTTAACACTAATCTAATTCTACTAATACTAGTCCTACTACTAATGAAAGAAATGGGGGAAAAAAAAAACTATCAGCGCCTTGCGAGCGCGAAGTGACTCGAACGACCTCCAGCAGCTAAAGCCCAGAAGCAAAGATCCTAACGCGAAGCGGAATTTGTCCGAGTCCCCCAGGCGCGCGGTGTCCGTCTTCATGCCCGAACACGCGGGCAGTGCGCATGCGCCCTCGGTGCAAGCTTGAGAGCGTGCGGGACTGACCGTTAAAACCGTTGGACTCGAGCGCGGAATCGGAGGAGAAGCTCGCGAATTAAAATGGTTGTTCCCCTCCTGAACCCGGTAATTCCTCACAACTGGATACAGATGTTTCTTTTAGTCACAAGTACCTTAGCTCTCACGTTTTCACAGAAAATCTGCTTCTCCATTGCCTCCATATTTTTAAATTTATGCGTTTTTCAGCCCAGCATTTATTGCCCATCGCTACCCTCTGCTGAACAAAGTGGCTTGAGGGAGGTTGCACGGCAGCCGGGTCATGACCCGTACCGTTGCTACGCCTCGCCAAGTGGAGTACACGCGATGAACTGCAGGTAAGCACTCACCATTGTTTCCAGCATAGCGGGCCCGTTAAAACCCGCCGAAATTGTCAATTTTTGCACTGTAGGTAATTATGGAAATCGGGATAAGCGTGAGAGACAAAAGTGAGGAGAAATGACGGTAGATAGAAGCGAGAGCTGAAGGGACAACAACAGCCAGATTGCTTGGCGAACATTGGCCGTTTGCTCATTGCAATTCATCAACTAAGGCATTATTTGTGTTTTTACCCGAGTCCTTTGGCAGAAAAAACTTTCAGAACTGATAAATCTGGCTGTAAAATTTTAAAATCGCCCATGGTTCTCAAATGGGTTTTTACATACAAAAAGAAAACGCCTCTGAAGCAAAATTTACAGCCAGATTTATCACTTGTGATACTTTTTAGATACGAAAGGAATCAAGAAAAAACACAACTAATGCCTTACTGTTGATGAAATGCAGTGAGCAAACGCGAATATTCCCAATATTTTCAATTCCGATATCTGCACGGCCAAGCACTTTAGCTGTTGTTGTCCCTTCAGCTCTCGCTTCTCTTTGCCTTCATTTCGCTTCACTTTAGGAATTCTGAAGTTGGGTACATGTCTCTCACACTTATCCCGACTTCCACAATTTTTCACAGCGCAAAAATTCAACATTTTGGCGATTTTTAACAGGTAGGAAAGTACGTGTTTCTTGCATAAACAACATATATCGGAAGTTACGGATATCCTCCAGATGGATTGAGCGGCTCCGTGCGACAAGCCCTATGACCCAGTGACCTTACGTGCAAACCCCCTATAGACTTTAGAGATGCAGAGTTCCTTATTTCTTCAAAATTTACTCAACACTGCGCCAATGTGGTGCAACAGTGATGTAACGCTTTTGTATCTTCCCACAAAAAACCTCTGACGTTGCATTCAGAACCTGCACCCACCAATACTTTACCCAGTATTATCTGGTGCCAAACCCATGCCTTCCAACACAGCCCTCTGGTATTCAATAGTAACAGATTGTGCCATCCAGTACTGTATCCCCACATAGACACGAGAGCAGGAATGGGTGAGGTTTCGGGGCGAGAGGGTCTGTACCAGTATTGCAAACCATTGTTGAGAGTCATATAGTACAAGAACAGACTATTGGCCAACCATGTCCAAGGCCACCAATTAGCAGCTATCTGTACAAATTCCTGTCCGTGGCTTAACAATTCAACAACAATTATATGGATACTTTTTATATGTAACTTAGCAGGTCAGGCGGCATCTCTGGAGGACATGAATAGGAAATATTTTGGGTCAGCATGAAATGTCAACCTATGTCCTCCAAAGATGCTGCCCGAACTGCTGAGTTACTCAGCACTTTGTCTTATGGGTTGTAGATGTCTTTGGAAAGCCATCCTTGCCAGTAATATCTAGGTACTTATTTCAGGCTGCCATTTCAGATTTCAATCACACTTGGGTGAAAATGTTCTTGCCTAGATCCCCTCCAAAACCTCCAGCCCCTTCCCTAAATCTTTGCCTTCTAGATTCAGACATCTTTTCTATGGAGAAATGTTTTCTTTTATCTACACCAACTATGCTGTGCCTCACCTTTCATAAAGGTGCAGATCTGTATCCACCAGAACCATGCTGGAGAAGACACGAGTGCTGGAGTAGTTCAACGAGTCATGCAGCGTCTCAGGAAAACATAAGATAGGTGATGTTTCGGTTTGGGACCTTTCTTCAAAACAGTGCTGGATTTGGATTCCGAGAAGATTGGTCCTGGCCTGACCTGCTTCCTGGGTCTTTGCTCTGGGCCAGGCTTCGGTTGGCACAGGTCTTAGGCTTGGAGATAGCAGGAGACTGGAGCTGCAGCCACCACAGCACTCCTGCTGATCACCATGTCCTCCCCACATGCTGAAATCAGGGGCTGTGCCTTTAATGCGGTTGCCTCCAAGGATTACCATCTCCTGGCCCCGTTGCCACTTGGTTTCATGGGTAAATTGTGCATGCTGGTTCAATGCCAAATGTGACAGTCAGTTCTGCTTTGTTCTTTAGGGTAGGGTTCCAGTATAGTGAATGGCAAATTTGACATAATTGAATACCTGGGCAGGTGGGAACATCCTTCAAGCTGAATGTTGTGCAATAAGGATGATGGATAGAAACATAGAAAATAGGTGCAGGAGGAGGCCATTCGGCCCTTCGACACCGCCATTCATTGTGATCATGGCAGATCATCCACAATCAGTAACCCGTGGCTGGCTTCTCATGTCAAGTCCAGTTTATTTGTCTCATACACATACAAGATGTGCAGTGAAATGAAAGTGGCAATGCCTGCGGACTGTGCAAAAAAATACAGAACAGAATAGAATAATATTTACATATTAGAAAAAACCCAGCAATTTAAAAAAGACACAACACAACAGTAAATTGGTTCAGTAAATTAGTCCCTGGTGAGATAAGAGTTTACAGTCCTGATGGTCTGTGGGAAGAAACTGTCTCATCCTCTCTGTTTTCACAGCATGACAGCGGAGGCGCCAGCCTGACCATTACAGCTGGAACAGTCCGTTGCTGGAGTGGTAGGGGTCCCCTATAATGTTGCTGGCTCTGGATCTGCACCTTCTGATGCATAGTTCCTGCAGGGGGGCGTTCGGCCGTACGCACTACTCTCTGCAGAGTCTTCTTGTCCTGGGCAGTGCAGTTCCCAAACCAGATTGTGATGTTGCCGGACAAGATGCTTTCTACAACCCTTGAGTAGAAGCACTGAAGGATCCTCAGAAAGACTCTGAATTTCCGCAGCTGCCTGAGGTGGTAAAGGCGCTGCCTTGCCTTGCTCACCAGTGCGGCAGCGTGTGAGGTCCATGTCAGATCCTCTGTGATGTGGACTCCCAGGTATTTAAAGCAGCTCACCCTGTTCACAGTAGCCCCATTTATCTCCAGTGGTGTCATCGAATGTTGTGCCCTTCTAAAGTCCACAATCAGCTCCTTAGTTTTTATGACATTCAAGAGGAGGCTGTTGTCCTGACACCAGAGTGCCAGATCAGCCACCTCCTCTGAGTAGGCCTTCTCATTGTTATCGGAGATCAGGTCCACCACCACAGTGTGATCAGCAAACTTGATTATAGAGTTGGAGCTGAAACTGGCCACACAGTCATGTGTGCACAGGGAGTACAGTAGGTGGCTGAGGACGCAACCCTGGGGGGGATCCCGTGTTCAGGATGAGGGTGTTCCATGTATTTCTTCCCATCTTGACTACCTGGGGACTGGCGGTGAGAAAGTCCAGGACCCAGGCACACAGGGGAGTGTTAAGCCTCAGTTCCAGCAGCTTACCCCATACCCCTTGATTCCACTAGCCCCAAGTGCTCCATCTAACTCTCTTTTAAATTCACGCTGTGAATTGGCCTTCACTGCCTTCTGTGGCAGAGAATTCCACAATTCACATCTCTCTGGGTGAAAAGGTTTTTTTCTCATCTCAGTTTTAAATGGCCTCCCCTTTATTCTTAGACTGTGGCCCCTGGTTCTGGTCTCCCCCCACATTGGGAACATTTTTCCTGCATCTAGCTTGTCCAGTTCTTTTATGATTTTATGTGTTTCTCTAAGATCCTACGATTATGTCTTTAAAGGGAAGCTGAATGAACATAATGGCGAGTGAAATGTGAGAATGTTCCAGCAGAGTGAGATGGGAGGCTGGTGTGGAGCATAGATAGTGACTGGGCCCGCTGGGCCAAATGACCTGACTGCATACTGTGGATTTTTGGGACAACTAGAGCTTCATTTACAGCAATTCCTCAAATGATGGATGTTTGATTTAGAAACTTGTTATAATACCATTCACTCCAGCTACACTGCACCAAAATACCCAGAATCAATATTGCTCAGCCTTTACAATTTACTAATTTTCCCTTAAAAAATCATTTTCCTGGAACGCCTTTCATAAATTCACAAATTACTGTACAGCATGTTGACAACATAACTAATTTATCATACATCTAAAATAGAAACACTCCCCGACTTACGTAAGGGTTATGTCCCGCAGACCCATGCGTAAGTCAGATGGTATGTAAGTCGGAAATAAAGAGAGGGTAGCGGAATCAGGGGATATGGGAAGAAGGCAGGAACGGGGTACTGATTGGGGATGATCAGCCATGATCACATTGAATGGCGGTGCTGGCTCGAAGGGCCAAATGGCCTACTCCTGCACCTATTGTCTATTGTCTATAAAAGTAATACTGCACAGGTGCAAATTTACTATCCGAGTGGGAATCCAGGTGGGAGCTCCGGTGCAAAGAGCAGGCAGGCGCTCCACCAACAGGACCAGGCGGGAGTTCCACCATGGTGATCAGGCAGGAACTCCGCCGTGGAGACCAGGTCGGGGCTCTGCCGGGGAGACCACATGGGCATCAGTGGGCTTAAAGAATTGGTTACGCAAGTGCTCATTTACGTAGGTCGCCTATTACACAAGTCGGGGTGTGCCTATATTAAACTGCACAACCACAGGGGTTCTTAGCATCAACAGAAATAAACCCGAACTGTGCCCAATAACCAGGGATTAATTCTCGGCGTGATTAGTAGCAGCAAGTATAGCAGAACATAACGAGTCTCGGCAACCACAACTTTTAATAATTTAGATCCCAGTTTTTTAAATCTCCCCAGTGTGAATTTGCTGGTGTCTCAGCAGGTGGGAAGACAGAGAAAATCCTTTCCCACACTGGGAGCACGTGAATGGCTTCTCCCCAGTGTGGACTCGCTGGTGCCTGGCAAGGGCCGATGACTGAGTGAACCCCTTCCCACACTCGGTGCAGATGAACGGCCTCTCTCCGGTGTGAATCCGCTGGTGTCTCAGCAAATAAGAAGAATCTGGAAATCTTTTTCCGCACGTGGAGCAGGTGAAGGGCCTCTCTCCGGCGTGAACTCGCTGGTGTATCATCAGGTTGGAGGATTGCGTGAATCCCTTCCCGCATTTGGCGCAGGTGTACGGCTGCTCCCCTGTGTGAACCCGCTGGTGTCTCTGCAGATGGGACGAACGAGTGAATCCCTTCCCACACTCAGAGCAGGTGTATGGCCTCTCCCCGGTGTGGATTCGCTGATGTCTCAGCAGGTGAGATGAACGACTGAATCCCTTGCCACACATAGAGCAGATGAACTGTCTATCTCCAGTGTGAACACGTTGGTGAGTCACTAGGCTGGATGACTGTGTGAATCCTCGCCCGCATTCAGTGCAGGTGAAAGGCCTCTCCCCGGTGTGAACCCGCTGGTGCATCACCAGGCTGGAAAATCGGCTGAATCTCTTCTCACAATCAGTGCAAGTGAAGGGCCTCTCCCCGGTGTGAACCCGCTGGTGCGTTATTAAGCTGGACGACTGAGTGAACCCCTTCCCGCACTCAGAACAAGTGAACGGCCTCTCCCCGGTGTGAACCCTCTGGTGTCTCAGCAAGTGTGATGACAGGCAAAATCCTTTCCCACATTTCAAGCAGATGTACTGCCTCTCCCCTGTGTGAACTCGCTGATGTATTACCAGGCTGGATGACTGAGTGAACCCCTTCCCACATACAGAGCAGGTGAACGGCCTCTCCCCTGTGTGAACTCGGTGGTGCGTAATCAAACTGGATAATCTGCTGAATCTCTTCCCACACTTGGAGCAGGTGAACGGTCTCTCCCCGGTGTGAATTCGCTGGTGTGTCACCAAATTGCATGACTGGGTGAATGCCTTCCCACACTCGGAGCAAGTGAATGGCTTCTCCCCGGTGTGAACCTGCCGGTGTCTCATCAGATGAGACGATCGACTGAATCCCTTCCCGCACTCGGAACAGATAAACGGCTTCCCCCTGGTGCGAACTTGACGTTGCGTCATCAGCTGAGACGAGAGAGTGAATCTCTGCCCATTCTCCAAGCAGGTGAATGGCCTCTCACCGTTGTAATTCTGCTGATGTGTTATCAGGGTCGTGGATTGATTAACATGTTTCCCACAATTAGAGTACTGAAACGGTTCCATTTGCAGTAAGGAATAGGGGTTTGAGCACAAGAGTAAATAAGTGCACCTCCTCTCCGAAACTACGCAAATTTCTCCTCAATGTGATGCAAAATATTTTTGCTGGGATAAGCAAATTATTCTTTTCCAACTGTCAACCTGTACTAATATATAATTTTGATTGTGGAAATATCTGCCCATTGTTTAACTGTCACCTCTGTGGTCTTTCTGATCAACTCCCAACATACATGGAACAACTGTTCAGTTTCTCCCACTGTGAATGCTGATCTCTTCTCTCACAGTGTAACGGTTTAAAACTCGTGCCACAGGCACTTCTGTGCCATGCCTCCACTTGATACGAGTCTCCCTGCCCGGCTAGTTGTACTGATGTTTGAAATATTTTCCCAGGGGTAAAACAGGCAAACGTTTTCTCACCCTTGAAATGCAACTTGATGTTATGCTTGAGTTGAAGTTCCCGTCTGGAAATATTTTCTTCTAATACCCTGTAAAAGTAGTTCACATAAATTATCACCGAGAAGTTAACAGAAATTCAGAACAGTTTAGTTCAGAGATGCAACGAGAAAACAGGCCCTTCGGCCCACCGAGTCCACACTGACCATATTAACACTGCCCTAGACACACAAGGGACAATTTTACAGTCATACCAAGCCAATTAACTTACAAACCTGTACATATTTGGAGTGTGGGTGGAAACCGAAGATCTCAGAGAAAACCCATGTAAGTCACGGGCAGAACGTACAAACTCCATTACAGACAAGCACCCATTGTCAGGATCGAACCCGGGTCTCTGACACTGTAAGGCAGTAGCTCTACCGTTACACCCCAAACAGATCAGTCTGATGATTTCACTCGCCTTTACGTTCATTCAGCTTCCCTTTAAAAATGTCGGCCTAATTATCCTCCTATCTCTTACGGTCTTATGGAGACATAAATCAAACTGAGCGGATTTAACAGGGTAGATGGTGTAAACTGTTGAGGCCCTGAACTAGAGGCATGATCTCAGATTAAGGAATCTTAGAACATAAAATGAGATGTTTTATGTTTAAAAATGGATTTAACACAGGCTTATCTGTGATTTTGTTGAATGGAGGAGCAACCCACCGATGTGTGTCTCCTGTCTGTTAATGTTCAGGAGCAATTTCTTCCCAACAACCTTCAGGCTATTGAACATTATAAAAGTCAATGAAACGCTGAACTACAAACTGCCTAGATTGCACTCAGGGCTTTGTTTTGTACTATATTGCTCAGTTTTTTTATTATTGAACTTTTTGTTGTTTATTATGGTGTCTACTGAGTACTATGTTCACATCTCTGTTGTGCTGCTGCAAGTGAGAATTTAATTGTTCCCTTTTGGGATACATGACACTAGAAGACTCTTGACTTGATTCTTGTTATTCCACAGTGGAATTAAATTAATGCAGTGGTGGCCAGGGCAGATATAACATGGAACTTGAGAGGGATAGTGATCAAAATACAGCACGTTTAAAGGTAATTGATATGTACATTATTTTAAATTGTACTCTTAAGGACTTTTATAGATTAGAGATGCAGCATAGAAACAGAACCCTTTGGCACAATTAGTCCACGTCGACCCATTCACACTCATTCAATGTTACCCCATTTCCAGTTACTACACACTAGGGGCCAATTAACCTGCAAACCTGCATGTCTTTGCGATGTGAGGAAATCAGAGCACCCTGAAGAAACCCTGGGAGAAAGTGCAAACTCCACGCAGAAAGCACCCGAGGTCAGGATCAAACCCTGGTTTCTGGCACTGCGAGGCAGCAGGTCTACCAGCTGCGCCACTGTGCCGCACCTTCTGGGTTCAGGATAGCTTCACAATGGAAATGAGATCTCAAATCGTAGCTTAGCTCTCTAGTCTGTTCTCACATGGCTGATGTAACCCAACTTTACAAATTCCCTGACCCAATTTGCTCAACATCTTAATATTTAATCAATTTTTGATATAAAATAAAACATGATTTTTTTTTTTGCTCCTCGGATGCTGCCCGACTTACTTAACATTTGGCTGCATAATTAACCCACATTAATTCCAATCTTTCCTTTCAATTCTGAGCCCCAACTCAAGCCAGCACATCTCTACAGTTGGATAATGAGAGTCCATCAGGGTTTGGGCACTCTATCCTCTGAGGAGGTGACTAGGGTAGATATATAGAACCTTATTCCCTCAAGGAAGAAAGTTCAAAGACTAGAGGACATAGTTTTAAGATGAGATGGGCAAAGTTTGAAGATGTATGGGGCGTTTTTTTATTACACAAGGTGCCTGGAACACGCTGCCAGGAGTGGTGGTGGAGGCAGATACAATAGTAGAGACAAGAAACTGTAAATGCTGGTTTACAAAAAAAGGACACAAAGTGCAAGAGTAACTCAGCGGGTGAAGCAGCATCTCTAGACAACATGGATAGGTGACTTTTCGGGTTGGGACCCTTCTTCAGACTCAACAGATACGAAAGAGGCATTTCAGAGGCTTTTAGATAGGCATGTGGATATGCAGGAAATGGAAGGATATGGATCACATGAGGCAGAGGAGATATGTTTAACCTGGCATCATAAAAGGACATGATGTGGTGGAGTAACTCAGCAAGCCAGACAGCATCTCTGGAGAACCTGGATAAATGACGTTTCAGGTCAGTCCGATTCTGTAGAAGGGTCGCAACCCGAAAAGCCCACCTATACATGTTCTCCAGAGATGCTGCCTGAAACAAACTCCAAGATGGCGCCCAGCCCAAGCGACTGTGTGCTGGTCACAGAAGTGGATCTGCAATCACACATTACCATCACTCCACACTTTTACATTTCTACTCCAACAGCAACATTTCTTATTTTAACAATGATCTTCTTAAACTCCCTTATTATGTATCTGTACACTGCAACTGACTAGATTGTGATCATGTATTGTCTTCCCACTGACGGGTTAGCTCACTACTTTTCCGTAAACGTGACAATATAGTAAACTAAACTAAACCGACCCACTGAGTTACTCCACTCTGTGTGTATCAGCAAATGCCATTCCTTTTTTCTACACTCTATCTTGACATCCTGTTCGGCACAGACATTGCGGGCCGAAAGGTCGAACCTATGTGGCAGAACAATGGTGTTAGTGGAATCAAAGGTAGACACAAAATGCTGGAGTAACTCAGCGGGATAGGCAGCATCTCTGGAGAGAGGGAATGGGTGTTAGTGGAATCAATGGCCGGCTCATTACCCATAATCCCAGCGCACCAGAAACCGCTCTATTCTACCTCGGTGGCTGTGGCACGCAAAGATAACAGAGGAGCTCCTCTTGCATCTTTGGCCGTGACCCCGGGCGAGGCCCAAGGTGAGGAGCGTGGCCACGGAACGGGGAAGAGAGAGGGTGGGCATCTGATTTGTCCTAACGTTTCCGGAGCTACTACTCTTTCTGTTGCCCCTACCCGTCTGGTGCGTGCTGCTTCCCCGGGCTCGACGTGCAGTAACTTCCAGCCCCAGCAATCGCCTACCTGCTGCAAGACTTCTCGAAGATTCTGTGCCGAGGGGTGGGCAGCTCCGCTCTATGATCTTTGATGGGCAGTGCGCATGTTTGGGGCTTTATTTCCGGTGCCTGGTGCAGCAGGAAGCTATCGGTCCCCGCCAAAGATCATAGAACCCCCCCGGCAGGTGAATGGAGAACGGGGGGCAGAATTATTGCAGGCTCCTGTATGTTTTACAAGTCATTGCTTAATCCCACAACGAGTGAGAATGTGCCCAAAGGTTCCCTCCATTTCATAAGATACAAAGTGTTGGAGTAACAGTGGGTCAGGCAACAACTCTGGACTGGTTTCTTAAATTTGGTTTCTTAACCGACACAAAGTGCTTGAGTAATTCCGGGGGTCAGGCAGCATCTTTGCAGAGGGTACACAAAAGGCTGGAGAAACTCAGTGGGTGCAGCAGCATCTAAGGAGCGAAGGAGATAGGCAACGTTTCGGGCCGAAACCTTTCTTCAGCATCTTTGCAGAAGCAGGAACTGCTGATGCTGGTTTGCAAAAAAAAAGTGCTTGAGTAATTATTGAGAATGTGGATATGTGACATTTCGGGTCAAGACCCTTCATCTTGGTTTTTGGTTACTTGGTGCTCCAAAATATTCCAACTGGAATTTAAACTGGAGGTGGTGAAGGGAGGAGTTTAGCCAGAGAGGGTTATTGGGAAGAAAGTGGCACTAAATTTAGTTGACTGATTTTAGTTGGGGGGGGGGGGGGGGGAAGAAAGCTAGAAGAGAGCTATCTTATCTAGCTTTCACAGGCCCTATCCCCAAGCTGCATCGCTGTTACATTGGTGACTGCATCAGTGCCAACTTCTGCACCCATGCAGAACTCATGGACTTCATTAGCTTTACCACCAATTTCCATCCTGCACTCAAATTCACTTGGACCATCTTTGACACCTCAGCCCCCCTTTTCTTGATCTCACCATCTCCATCACAGGAGATAGACTGACAATTGATATTGCAAACTATTACAATCTATTACAAACCCACTGACTCCCACAACTATCTCGACCACTTCTTCCCACCCCGCTTCCTGCAAAGACTCTATCCCCTGCTCCCAATCCATCTACGCCGCATCTGCGCCCTAGATGAGGTGTTCCATACCAGGACATCCGAGATGTCCTAATTCTTTAGGGAAAGGGAGTTCCCCTCTTCCGTAAAAGATGAGGCCCTAACACGTGTCTCCTTGGTACCCCGCAGTTCCGCCCTTGCTCCCCCTTGTCGCAACAGGGATAGAGTCTCCCTAATCCTTACCTTTCACCCCATCAGCCGTCACATACAACACATAATCCTTGTTCAAGATGTGGACTCTTATACATCAGCAAGACCAAATGTAGACTGGGTGATCGCTTTGCTGAACATCTCCCGGTTGCTAAACATTTGAATTTCCCTTCACTGACCTCTCGGTCCTAGGCCTCCTCCATTGTCAGAGTGAGGCTAAATGCAAATTGGAGGAACAGCATCTCATATTTCACTTGGGCAGCTAACAACAGTGGTATGAATATTGATTTCTCTAATTCAGTTAACCCCTGAATTCCCTCTCTCTCCATCCCTCCCCCACCCAAGTCGCACCAACGTCTCGTTCTCACCTACCCAACAGCTAACAATGGCCTGTTTCCTTTATCATTGTTACTTTTCAGTAAATCTTTCATTCATTGTTCTATATCTCTCATTTCCCTTTCCCGTGACTTTCAGTCTGCAGAGGGTCTCGACCAGAAACGTCACCCATTCCTTCTCTCCAGAGATGCTGCCTGTCCAGCTGAGTTACTCCAGCATTTTGTGTTTATCTTAAGCTAGAAGAGAGGAAGAGCAGGGGAAAGCCCGGCAGGTATAAGTGGACATGGGTGAGGGGGTGGGGGTTGTGGGTTCATATAGGCAGTTGATTAGACAAGGCCAGTCGAAAAAAGTTGTGTGACAAAAATATTGAAGTGTTGCAATTGTGAAGCAAGAGAAAGGAAAGTATGCAAATTGTGAAGCCAGATGTCCTGTTCGAAAATGACATCTATGCATGTTCTCCTGAGATACTGACTGAGCCCGCTGAAAAAGCGCCAGTAATTTGTGTTTTCTTTTCACAAGGATATTATCGGGAGTAGAAGGCTTTAGTTACAAGGGACATTTTTTTGTCCCCCTGGAGTTTTGGAAACAGGTTTGATTTGGTTTGTTTATTAGTGTTGCCATATGTACTGAAGATACGGTGAAAAACATTGTTTGCTCTCCAGGCAAATCATACCATACATGAATGCAATCAAACCTTGCATGAATAGAAAATGCAAAAATGAAAGCAGAATGCTGAATATAGTATTACTAGAGAAAGTGCAGATTAAAAAAAGTACAAGGGCTGCAATGAGATTGACAGATAGATCAGGAATACATCCTCAGCTTATGAGTGATCCATTCAAAAGTCTGATATCAGTGGGAAAGAACCTATTGTAATCGAAAAGAACTGCAGATACTGGTTTATGCCAAAGACTGACAAAAAATACTGCAGTAATTCAGTGGGTCAGGCAGCATCTCTGGAGAAAATGGAAAGATAATGTTTTGGGTTGGGACCCTTCTGACTTGCTGAGTTACTCCATCACTGTGTGCCCTTTTGTGTATTAACCAACATCTGCAGTTCCTTATTTCTCCTATACTCCATGATACATCCCAATAGATTAGTTTTGAGATACAGTATGGAAACAGACTCTTCGGCTCACTGAGTCCACACCAACCAATGATCACATGCATTACTAGTTCTATCATTCACCCTCAGGACAATTTACAGAGGCCAATTAATCTACAAACCAGGACATCTTTGGGGTGTGGGAAAAAACTGGAGCATCCAGAGGAAATCCAAGCAGTCACAGGGAGAATGTACCGAGTCCATACAGACAGCACCCGAGGTCAGATTGAACTCGGGCCTCTGTCACTGTGACGCAGCAACTCTACCACTGGGATGATCTTTATGGGAGCATCTGTAGAAATTGGTTAGAATCATTGGAGACATGCTGACTTTCCTTTGTATTCTGCGGTAGTAGAGGTGTTGTCCGACCTTGGCCAGAGCGCCAATGTGGTTAGACCAGGACAAATTGTTAGTGAGACTCACCACGGAACTTGAAACTCTCGAACATTTCCACTTCAGAGTCATTGATTCCGGCTGGAGCATGTACTCCAGTTCATTTTATGAAGTCGACGACCAGTTGTTCTTTTGCTGATACTGATGGAGAGATTGTGTCTCACACCATGTTACTAAGATCTCAATCTCATTCATGTGCGCCTCTCATCATTGTTTATGTTCCTGCCCACCACGCTAATGCTGTCTCCAAATGTGCAATGGGAGTCTTTGGAATTCTCTGCCTCAGAGGGCGGTGGAGGCAAATTCTCTGGATGCTTTTAAGAGAGAGCTAGATAGGGCATTCCCTCTCTCCCCCCTCCCCGGTAATGCAGGCCGGCCCAGGTGCTCTGTGTCCAGCAAAGAATAGTTTTTTTGTCTGCGGGATCCCCAAAAGAACGAGCAATTAATTATGCTCATTGATGAGTGCGGAGGAGTGTGACTTTAAAAAAAAATGTTTTGAGCATGAGAACTTCTGTCATCGGCGTGAGAGCATGAGAATTTCCTCAAATGCGTTAGTCTCACACTCAATGTGTGAGATTTGGCAGCCCTGACTGGGGAGAGTGGGACTAGAGATATGGAAGGAAAAGGTGTAAACAACAGATCAAAGCAGAAGTTGATCAAGGAAATGTGGAATGGTTCACTGTTAGCTGAGGCAAAGGTGACAAATAGGTAAAAGGAATAGGTGACGTTTCGGGTGGAGTCTGAAGAAGGGTCTCCACCCGAAACGGCACCTATTCCTTTGCCTATTTTAGACAGTAAAAGACTGAATTTAACAACATAGCAATTTAGGCTGCTGAATGCAAGACGTTGTTTTGTCCGTTTGTACTTGAAGTATCTATGCAGCGTTTGTTGTTTTGGATTTTGGAGACATTTGTGCTTCTGCAGAAATGGAACGCGGACTGGCTTGGAGGATTTAATGGCCGTCTTGCTACCCACTCTGCACCGCGCGCAGGAAAGCACTCTATCAGCTCAGGTGTCCCAAACGGCGCGCATGCGCCTTCCCGGGGTGTTGCGAGGCACCCTGGGGATGAGGAAGTGGTGCGGATTTTCGGGTGAGGAGCGTGGCTGGAGAGCGGGAAGAGGAAGGGCCGGGACTGACCCTGACCCAGTCCAGCGGACCGGGGTGTTTCCGGGACTCGCAGCGACTCTCCGCCCAGACGGGAGCTGCTCCTCGGGCCTGGCTGACCCGCGGCGTCGGTTTAAACCGCAGCCCCGACGCTCAACTGCCTCCTGCGGTCGAGCTTCCGGAGCTTCAGTCAGGCCGGGAAGGGACTTTCATCCGCTGTATGACCGAGAGTAAGTTCCCCGTTTTGCCCTCCCCGATTACTCACTCCTGCCTCCCGCAGCCATGAATCCCTTTCACTGCTCCGACTGCGGGAAAAACTTCAAGAGATCCAGTGACCTGCTGAAACACCAGCGGACGCACACCGGGGAGAGGCCGTTCACCTGCCCTCACTGCGGGAAGGGATTCATCGATTCCTCCAACCTGCAGAGGCACCGGCGGATCCACACCGGGGAGAGACCGTTCATCTGCACTCAGTGCGGGGAGGGATTCACGCAGTCCACTCACCTGCTAATCCACCAGCGGGTCCACACCGGGGAGAAACCCTTTGTCTGCTCCGAGTGCGGCAAGGGCTTCAGCCAGGCTGTCCACCTGGTCACCCACCAGCGGGTGCACTCCGGGGAGAGGCCGTTCACCTGTTCCGAGTGCGGCAAGGGATTCACCGAGTCGTCGACCTTGCTGAGGCACCAACGGGTCCACACCGGGGAAAGGCCCTTCACCTGCTCCGAGTGCGGGAAGGGCTTCATCCGCTCATCCAACTTGTTGACTCACGAACGCATCCACACCGGGGAGAGGCCGTTCAGCTGCTCAGAGTGCGGGAAGGGGTTCATCCGCTCCTCTAACCTGCAGCGGCACCAGCGGGTTCACACCGGGGAGAGGCCGTTCATCTGCCCCCAGTGCGGGGAGGGATTCACTCAGTCCACCCACCTGCTGATCCACCAGCGGGGCCACGCCATTCAGAAACCCTTCGTCTGCTCCGAGTGCGGGAAGGGCTTCATTCAGGCGGTGCATCTGGTAACCCACCAGCGCATGCACTCTGGGGAGAGGCCGTTCGCCTGCCTGGAGTGCGGGAAGGGGTTCACCGATTTTTCGACCTTGCTGAGACACCAGCGCATCCACACCGGGGTCAAGCCGTACATCTGCCTGGAATGCGGGAAGGGATTCACCGAGTCGTCCACCCTGCTGAGACACCAGCGCATCCACACTGGGGAGAGGCCCTTCATCTGCTCCGAATGTGGCAAAGGGTTCATTCGCTCTTTCAACCTGGAGATCCACCAGCGTATCCACACCGCGGAGAGGCCGTTCACGTGCACCTCCTGAGACACCAGCCTTAAGTGAGTTTGATGCAAGATATTTAAACGTCACAGTTGCTGAAACTCTAGCGAGAAGACAAGGGGAGAGCAGCAATAGGAGTTTGTTGCTGATCACTACCAGGACTGGATACCGGGCATTAAACTCAGTTGGGTGCATGTTTCTCCTTATTTTAATAACCTGATGATTGGACTAGAACTCAGTATCTGGACTGACTGTATGTTTTTAATGCTCTATGCATAAAGCTGAGAATGTGTCTGCAGAAGTGTCCTGACGCAAAATGCCACTTGTCTCTGCCCTACACAGAAGCTTCCTGACCCACCGAGTTCCTTCAGCACTTTGTATTTGACTCAGGATTTCAGCATCTGCAGTTCCTTGTGTCTCAGCATCTAGTGATTTCCGGCATATCCGCTAGATCCCTCTCATATGCTTCAGAGAGAGACAATCAAACTTTCCCTGTAAGTGTTGATCGGAGTCTGGACTGAGCTGCTGGTTACTGTTTAGTTCTGCCTTCCTTCTCTCTTTATTTGCTTTGCTTAAATATAGCACTGCTGTTCAACTCCTGCAGTGGCGGGTTGCATTTTGATGATGCCTCCTGGTTGAAGGTTTTGCTCAGTTTCCAACTGGATGTACGGCAAACTGAAGGACAAGGCGAGAGGTGATCAATATTTGGTACAAGACAACCACAGTGGCACAGCCGTAGACCAGCTGCCTCGCAGCACCAGATGCTTGGGTTCGACCCTGACTACGGGTGTGTGTATGGATTTTGTACGTTCTCCCTGTAAATTGACCCTGGTATGCAGGGAGTGGATGCGAAAGTGGGATAACATTGAACTAGTGTGAATGGGAGATCGGTGGTCAGAGTGGACTCAGTGGGCTGAAGGCCTCGTTTCCATGCTGTATATACATGGCTTATGCCAAAGACTGACAAAAAATGCTGGAGTAATTCAGTGGGTCAGGCAGCATCTCTGGAGAAAATGGAAAGATAATGTTTTGGGTTGGGACCCTTCTGACTTGCTGAGTTACTCCATCACTGTGTGCCCTTTTGTGTATTAACTAACATCTGCAGTTCCTTATTTCTCCTATACTCCATGATACATCCCAATAGATTAGTTCTGAGATACAGTATGAAAACAGGCTCTTCGGCTCACTGAGTCCACACCAACCAATGATCACATGCATTACTAGTTCTATCATTCACCCTCGGGACAATTTACTGAGGCCAATTAATCTACAAACCAGGACATCTTTGGGGTGTGGGAGAAAACTGGAGCATCCAGAGGAAATCCAAGCAGTCACAGGGAGAATGTACCGAGTCCATACAGACAGCACCCAAGGTCAGATTGAACTCGGGCCTCTGTCACTGTGACGCAGCAACTCTACCACTGGGATGATCTTTATGGGAGATTGTGTCTCACACCATGTTACTAAGATCTCAATCTCATTCATGTGCTCCTCTCATCATTGTTTATGTTCCTGCCCACCACGGTGGTGCTGTCTCCAAATGTGCAAAGGGAGTCTTTGGAATTCTCTGCCTCAGAGGGCGGTGGAGGCAGATTCTCTGGATGCTTTTAAGAGAGGGCTAGATAGGGCTCTTAAAAATAGCAGAGTAAGGGGATATGGGGAGAAGGCAGGAACGGGGTACTGATTGGGGATGATCAGCCATGAACACATTGAATGGCGGTGCTGGCGCGAAGGGCCAAATGGCCTACTCCTGCACCTATTGTCTATTGAGAAATTGGCCACACAATCGTGACTATGTGTAGTACAGTAAGGGGCTGGGAATGCAGCTTTGTGGGACACGGGTGTTAAGACTTATTGTGGAGAATGTTTTGTCACTTATCCAAATATAAAAGCAAGGATGTGAATGCTGCGGCTCTCTAAGGTTCTGATCAGACCACATTTAGAATATGGGCTGAGTTTGGTTTCATGTCTGAGGAAGAAAATGTTGGTGTTGGAGAGTGTCCATAGAAGGTTTGCGAGAATAATCCCGGGGATTATTGTACGAGGAACATTTGGTGGCTTTGGGCCTATACGCACTGGAGTTTAGAAGGATGAGAAGGGAATCTCATTGAAACTTCCCAAATAATGAAAGCCCTAGATAGAGGTAATGTGAAGAGGATGTTTCCAGTAGTGGCAGAGTCTAGAACCACAGGGCACAGCCTCAGATTAAAAGGATGGACCTTAAGAATGGAGATGAGATGGGATTTTTTTTGGCTAGGCAGGGGTGGTGGTGGAGGTAGACATGATAATGGTGTTAAATAGGCTTTTGGATATGCAGGGAATGGAAGGATATGGATATGATCTGGCAAGCAGAGGAGATTGGTTTATGTTGGCAACATGTTCAGCACAGACATTGTGGGCCAGAGTGTCTGTTCCTGTGCCCGACCATCTATGACTGTTTAGGGATTGGGTGGAATCTCAAGGTGGGTGAGGAAGGAATTGCGCACTCTCTCTCTCTATTAAATATGATGGGGAGATGGGATAGCGAAGACCACGTCACCGTGCCAGGGGAACTCACGGAGAGAGAGCAATGAACAAAGAAAAGTGGTGATAGGGGTGAGGCTGGGGAAGAGGCAGGAGTCTCACTTGATGCAGGAATCTCATCAAGCAAAGATCCGCGTGTCTTAATTTAGTGCTGATTAAATATTGATGACATTTGTGCAGTGATATCAGGAACGGGAGAGACAAATAAGCTTTCTGTACATGTTCCAGGCATCAGTTATGTAACAGGATACATATAGAGTTTAAAAATATAGCGTGGAAACAGGCCCTTCGGCCCAAAGAGTCCCTGTCGACCATCGATCACCTGTTCACAGTAGTATTGTGAGGAATCAGAAGAGGTTTTATGTTACAGAAACAGAAAATAAGAAAGAGGTGGAGAAGGGATGGACGGATGTAGCCAAAGAAGATACATCAGGTATCCCAACAGGCCTCTAGAAGGGCACTTTGCAGACTAGAGGGAGAGAGATGTTGGGAATTCCTAAAAGAAACACAGTGAAGAAGGGTCACATAATCAGCACTCGGTCAGTATCAATTTTGAGAAAGTAGTGTTGCCAACTCACCTCTGTGAGCCTGGCCACAGAACAAGCAAGATAAGGCTGTTTGGGGAACTGTTTTCCTTTAGTTTAGTTTAGCTTTAGTTTAAAGTTTTACTCTATACTCTAAAGCTATAGTTTATTTAGTTTAGTATTGGTTTAATTTTAGTTTAGTGATGCAGAGTGGAAACAGGCTTTTCAGCCCAACTAATCCGCTCTGACCAGTGTTCACCCATCCGTTAGTTCTATCCTACACATGAGGGACAATTTGCAGAAGCCAGTTAATCTACAAATCTGCACATCTTTGGATTGTGGGAGCACCCAGAGAAAACCCACGCGGTCACAGGGAGAACCTACAAACTCCATAAAGACAACAGCCGAGGTCAGGATTGAACTCGGGTCTCTATTGCTGTGAGGCAGCAACTCTACTGTTGCGCCACAGTGCTGCCCATGAGAAAGGGATAGTCTGATGAATTGCTAAGCATGCAATGGCACCTGTACTATTGTCCTCATGAGGAAGGTGCATCAGCTCCTCTTCTGTGGGACCTTAAAAGCTTTTTGAAAGTCCAGATACACCACATCCGCTTATCCCTTCTACTTGCTACATCCTCAAAAAATCAGGCAGCGCCTCGGGAGATTCGCGTCGGGCAGGGACCCTTCTTCACTTTTCTAACTTTTCCTCTTTTAGTTTCTTTTAGAGACACAACATGGAAACAGGCCCTTCGGCCCACCGAGTCCACACTGACCATTGATCACCTGTTCACACCAGTTTTATGTTTCCCCCACTTCCTCATGCACTCCTTTCACATTATGCGCAATTTAACAGAGACCAATAAACCTACAAACCCACACGTCTTTGGGATGCGGGAGGAAACTACAGCACCCAGAAGAACCATTCAAGGGGAGAATAAGCACACTCCACACAGACAGCATGTGAGGTCAGAATCAAGTCCAGGTCTCTGGCACTGTGAGGTAGTGTCTCTTCCAGCTCTGTGACTGTGTTTTGGTGAAATTACTCTGAAAACTCAAAGATAGTCACAAAAAGCTGGAGTAATTCAGTGGGTCAGACAGCATCTCTTGAGAAAAGGAGTAGGAGGGTAGGAAGGAAATGCAGATGCTGGTTTACACCGAAGATGGACACAAAATGCTGCAGTAACTCAGCAGGACAGGCAGCATCTCTGGAGAGAAGGAATGGGTGACATTTCAGGTTGAGACCCTTCTTTGGACTGAGAGCAGGGCTGCCAACATTCGATGAGAGTTGAGAGTGAGAAATTGCGAGGGGACGTAGCGGGGAGGGGATCAACAGATGCAGCACATGAATGACCTTAGTATATTCATGTATGGAAATCAGATTATAATTCATGGTGTTATGCATATATATATATATATATATATATATATATATATATAAATATTTATATATATATATATATAAAAACCTAGAAACAAGGCAAGAGGAGTTGGACTTCCATCACTGTTCTGCACAAATAACTCAATCAACCTTACCCATTGACTATAGAAACAAGACGAAAATAATGCCACATATTCAACCATATATGGTTCAATGAAATTAAGATATATATGTAAAACATATATATGGAAACGGGCCCTTTGGCCCACCAAGTCCACACCGACCAGCAATCTACCTTCCACCAGTTGTATCCTACACGCCACGGACAATTTGCAGATGCCAATTAATCTACAAATCTGCACTTTCGGAGAAACCGGAATATCCAGAGAAAATCATGTGGTCATAACGAGAATGTACAAATACTGTACAAACAGCACCCGTCGTCAGGATCCAATCTGGGTCTGTGGTGCTGCAAGACAGCAACTCTACCGCTGTGCCACCCCATAACATTTTCTTTTCTGTAATATATTTATTATGGTGTCACGTCAATAAAGATGAACACATGATTATAATTTCTGCCCTGAGTTGGATAACACACATCTCCAGTCATTGTATTTTATGGATGGTTTTCAACCTCTTCAGTCTGAAGGTCTCGACCTGAAACATCACCTATTGTTTCTCTCCAGAGATGCCACATGTCCTGCTGAGTTATTCCAGCTTTTAGTATCTATCTTCAGTTTAAACCACCATCTGCAGTTCCTTCTTACACTCTTTGTTAAGCGAAACAGGTCCCATTCTCATAATATTATTCACCTCAATTAAGTATTTTCTTCACCCCCGTTGCTACAGAGAATACAATCCCAGTTACCAAATCTTTCTTCAAAGTGAAAAAAAAATTCCAGCCCTGCGAATATGTTCATAAATCGCCCCTGGATCCTCTCCAGAGCAATTGTACCCTTTCTACAGTGTGTCAGTCTTACAGCATGGAAACAGGCCCTTCATCCCAACTTGTCCATGCAGATCATGATGCCCCATCTAAACTAGTCCCATTTATCCACATTTGGCCCATATCCTCTGTGTGTGTAAGGGTGTGTGTTAGGTTGTGTGTGAGAGTGTGTGTTAGGTTGTGTGTGTCAATGAAGCGGTGACAACATCCGGAGTGAGCGGAGACTTGGCAATGATGACAGAAGTTCTCACACTCAAAAAAATATTTCCTCTCTCCCCCCCTCACTGGTAATGTGGGCCGGCCCAGGTGCTCTGTGTCCAGCAAAGAATAGTTTTTTTGTCGGCGGGTTCCCCGAAAGAACGAGCAATTAATTATGCTCATTGATGAGTGTGGAGGAGTGTGACTTTATTTATTTATTCATATATTTAAAAAAAACAATTTTTGAGCATGAGAACTTCTGTCATCAGCGTGAGAGCGTGAGAATTTCCTCAATGCGTGAGATTTGGCAGCCCTGACTGAGAGTCAGGGGAGAGGGGGACTAGAGATATGGAAGGAAAAAGTGCAAACAACAGATCAAAGCAGAAGTTGATCAAGGAAATGTGGAATGGTTCGCTGTTAGCTGAGGCAAAGGTGACAAATGGGTAAAAGGAATAGGTGATGTTTTGGGTGGAGTCTAAAAAAGGGTCTCCACCCGAAACGGCACCTATTCCTTTGCCTAGTTTAGTCACTAAAAGACTGAATTTAACTACACAGCAATTTAGGCTGCTGAATTCTTCGAGGGTACACAAAAGGCTGGAGAAACTCAGCGGGTGGCCCACAGGAGCCGTTGGAAGAGAAGGAGGGGGAGGAGCGACACCGGACCGGTAAGGTTTAAAATCAAGCGCGGGGCTTGTTTTTTCAGAGGCCCACAGGAGCCGTTGGAAGAGAAGGAAGGTGAGGAGCGACACCCGACCGGTAAGCTATAAAATCAAGCGCGGGGCTTGTTTTTTCAGAGGCCCACAGGAGCCGTTGGAGGAGGGGGAGGAGCGACACCCGACCGGTAAGCTATAAAATCAAGCGCGGGGCTTGTTTTTTCAGAGGCCCACAGGAGCCGTTGGAAGAAGAGGAGGGGGAGGAGCGACACCCGACCGGTAAGCTATAAAATCAAGCGCGGGGCTTGTTTTTTCAGAGGCCCACAGGAGCCGTTGGAGGAGGGGGAGGAGCGACACCCGACCGGTAAGCTATAAAATCAAGCGCGGGGCTTGTTTTTTCAGAGGCCCACAGGAGCCGTTGGAGGAGGGGGAGGAGCGACACCCGACCGGTAAGCTATAAAATCTAGCGCGGGGCTTGTTTTTTCAGAGGCTTACCCAAATCCATAACATTCCATTTGGAGAAGTGGGTTTTTTTTGAGGAAGCCGCTGATTGGTGGGAAGTGGACTAGGGAAAGCAGCTGATTGGTGGGAAGTGGACTAGGGAAAGCAGCTGATTTACAGATCCCAGCAGTTTGTAGCAGATTTTATATTGTGTTGCTATTGTATCCTGTGTAAGGGGGGCAGTATGAAGGCCAGGGCAGTGTACTGTTCTGGATGTCAGATGTGGGAGGTCAGGGAATCTGATAGCCCTCCAGACGTACACATCTGCGCCAGGTGTGTCGAGATGGGGCTCCTAAAGGATCGTGTTAGGAACCTGGAGCTGCAGCTCGACGACCTCTGTCTGGTCAGGGAGAGTGAGGAGGTCATAGAGAGGAGCTACAGGGAGGTAGTCACTCCCAAACCACAGGAGGCAGACAAGTGGGTCACGGTTAGGAAGGGCAAGGGGCAGAGGCAGGGGCTAGAGAGTACCCCTGTGACCGTACAACTGGAAAATAGGTACTCGGGTTTGAGTACGATTGGAGGGGACAGCCTAGCTGGGGGCAACAACAGCGGCCGGGCTCCGGCACAGAGACCGGCCCTGATGCTCAGAAGGGTAGCAAAAAGAGGAGGGCAATTGTAATAGGGGACTCTATAGTTAGGGGGTCGGATAGGCGATTCTGTGGACGCAGTCGGGAGACCCGGATGGTAGTTTGCCTCCCTGGTGCCAGGGTCTCGCATGTGTCAGAACGTGTCCAAAAGATTCTGATAAGGGAGGGAGAGGAGCCTGATGTTGTGGTACACATAGGTACCAATGACATAGGCAGAAAAAGTGACGAGGTCCTGAAGGGAGAATTTAGGGAGTTGGGGGGAAAGTTAAAGAGAAGGACCAAAAGGGTAACGATTTCAGGATTACTGCCTGTGCCGCGTGACAGTGAGAGTAGGAATGAAATGAGGTGGAGGCTAAATGCGTGGCTGAGGGACTGGTGCAGTGGGCAGCGATTCAAGTTTCTTGATCACTGGGACCTCTTTTGGGGAAGGCATGATCTGTACGCAGAGGACGGGTTGCACTTGAACCCGAAGGGGACCAATATCCTGGCAGGGAGATTTGCAAAGGCTACTGGGGAGACTTTAAACTAGAATGGCTGGGGGGAGGGACTCGGTAGAGGGGGCTAGGGGACAGGGTGTGGGGCAAGAGACAGAGAAGGGAAGCACTCGGACCCAAAATGTAGGCGAGAAAGATGAAAAAAAGATAATAGAGAGAATAAAGGATGGTGGGTTTATAAAAATGTGCATATTTTAATGCTAGGAGCATTGTAAGTAAGGTGGATGAGCTTAGAGCCTGGATTGACACCTGGAAATATGATGTTGTGGCAATCAGTGAAACATGGTTGCAGGAGGGCTGTGATTGGAAACTAAATATTCCAGGATTTCGTTGCTTCCGGGGTGATAGAATTGGAGGGACCAGAGGTGGAGGTGTTGCATTGCTTGTCAGAGAGGATATTACAGCAGTGCTTTGGCAGGATAGATTAGAGGGTTCGTCTAGGGAGGCTATTTGGGTGGAACTGAGAAGTGGGAACGGTGTAGCAACACTTTTAGGGGTGTACTATAGACCGCCAAATGGGGAGCGAGAATTGGAAGAGCAAATATGTAAGGAGATAGCAGATATTAGTAGTAAGCACAAGATAGTGATTGTGGGATATTTCAATTTCCCAAAAATAGACTGGGAAACACATTATGTAAATGGGCTGGATGGTTTGGAGTTTGTAAAATGTGTGCTGGATAGTTTTTTTTTTGCAGCAGTACATAGAGGTACCGACCAGAGAAGGGGCAGTGCTGGACCTCCTGTTAGGAAATGAGGCAGGACAGGTGACGGAGGTATGCGTTGGTGAGCACTTCGGGACCAGTGATCACAATACCATTAGTTTCAATATAATTATGGAGCGAGTCAGAACAGGACCTAGAGTGGAGATTTTTGATTGGAGAAAGGCTAACTTTGCGTGAGGATTTTAAAGGAGTGAATTGGGACACTTTGTTTCATGGGAAGGATGTAGAAGAGAAATGGAGGACATTTAAAGGGGAAATTGTAAGAGTACAGAATCTTTATGTCCCTGTTAGGTTGAAAGGAAATAGTAAAAATTGGAAAGAGCCATGGTTTTCAAGGGAAATTAGACACTTGTTTCGAAAAAAGAGAGATATCTACAAGAATTATAGGAGGCATGGAGTAAATGAGGTGCTAGAGGAGTATAAAGAATGTAAAAAGAATCTTAAGAAAGAAATTAGGAAGGCTAAAAGAAGATATGAGGTTGCTTTGGCAAGAAATGTGAAAGTAAATCCAAAGGGTTTCTACAGCTATATTAATAGCAAAAGGATAACGAGGGATAAAATTGGACCATTAGAGAACCAGAATGGACAGCTATCTGCAGAGCCAAAAGAGATGGGGGAGATATTGAACAATTTCTTTTCTTCGGTATTCACCAAGGAGAAGGATATTGAACTCTGTGAGGTAAGGGAAAAAAGTAGAGTAGCTATGGAAACTATGAGATTCAAAGAGGAGGAAGTACTGACACTTTTGAAAAATATAAAGGTGGATAAGTCTCCAGGTCCTGACAGGATATTCCCTAGGACATTGAGGGAAGTTAGTGTAGAAATAGCAGGAGCTATGACAGAAATATTTCAAATGTCATTAGAAACGGGAATAGTGCCGGAGGATTGGCGTACTGCGCATGTTGTTCCATTGTTTAAAAAGGGTTCAAAGAATAAACCTAGCAATTATAGACCTATTAGTTGACGTCAGTGGTGGGCAAATTAATGGAAAGGATACTTAGAGATAATATATATAAGCATCTGGATAAACAGGGTCTGATCAGGAACAGTCAACATGGATTTGTGCCTGGAAGGTCATGTTTGACAAACCTTCTTGAATTTTTTGAAGTGGTAACTAGGGAAATTGATGAGGGTAAAGCAGTGGATGTTGTCTATATGGATTTCAGTAAGGCCTTTGACAAGGTTCCCCATGGAAGGTTGGTTCAGAAGGTTCAATCTTTGGGTGTTAATGGCGGAGTAGCAAGATGGATTCAACAGTGGCTGAATGGGAGATGTCAGAGAGTAATGGTGGATGGCTGTTTGTCAGGTTGGAAGCCGGTGACCAGTGGGGTGCCTCAGGGATCTGTGTTGGGTCCACTGTTGTTTGTCATGTACATCAATGATCTGGATGATGGGGTGGAAAATTGGATAAGTAAATATGCAGATGATACAAAGATAGGTGGTATTGTGGATAATGAAGTAGATTCTCAAAGTCTACAGAGAGATTTGGGCCATTTGGAAAAGTGGGCTGAAAGATGGCAGATGGAGTTTAATGCTGATAAGTGTGAAGTGCTACATCTTGGCAGGACAAATCAAAATAGGACGTACATGGTAAATGGTAGGGAATTTAGGAATTTTGTGGAACAGAGGGATCTAGGAATAACTGTGCATAGTTCCCTGAAGGTGGAATCGCATGTAGATAGGGTGGTAAAGAAAGCCTTTGGTGTGCTGGCCTTTATAAATCAGAGCATTGAATATAGGAGTAGGGAAGTAATGTTAAAATTGTACAAGGCATTGGTAAGACCAATTCTGGAGTATGGTGTACAATTTTGGTCGCCTAGTTATAGGAAGGATGTCAACAAAATAGAGAGAGTACAGAGGAGATTTACTAGAATGTTGCCAGGGTTCCAGCAACTATGTTACAGAGAAAGGTTGAACAAGTTAGGTCTTTATTCTTTGGAGCGCAGAAGGTTAAGGGGGGACTTGATTGAGGTCTTTAAAAATGATGAAAGGGATAGACAGAGTTGACGTGGATAAGCTTTTCCCATTGAGGGTAGGGAAGATTCAAACAAGAGGGCATGACATGAGAATTAAGGGACAGAAGTTTAGGGGTAACGTGAGGGGGGAACTTCTTTACTCAGAGGGTGGTGGCTGTGTGGAATGAGCTTCCGGCAGAGGTGGTGGAGGCAGGATCGATTTTAACATTTAAAAGTAAAGTGGATAGGTATATGGACGTGAAGGGAATGGAGGGGTATGGTCTGAGTGCAGGTAGATGGGACTAGGGGAAAACAAATGGTCGGCACGGACTGGAAGGGCCGAGAGGGCCTGTCTCCGTGCTGTAATTGTTATATGGTTATATGGGTGCAGCAGCATCTATGGAGCGAAGGAGATAGGTGACATTTCGGGTCGGGACCCTTCTTCAGACTGGTCAGGGATCAGGGAAACGAGAAATATAGACAGTGATGTGGAGAGATAAAGAACAATGAATGAAAGATATGCAAAAAAGTATCGATGATAAAGGGAACAAGCCATTGTAAGCTGTTTGTAGTGTGAAAATAAGAAGCTAGTGCGACTAGGGTGGGGGAGTGAGATGGAGAGAGAGGGAATGCCAGGGCCCGAGGGCTGAGGGAGAGGTGGGAAGGGGAGGAGACAGCAAGGGTTAACAGAATTGAGAAAATTCAATGTTCAAGCCCAGAGGATGCAGACTCCCCAAGCGGAATATGTGCTGTTCCTCCAACTTGCGGTGTTGCTCACTCTGGCCGTGGAGGAGGCCCAGGACTGAGAGGTCGGATACGGAATGGGAGGGGGAAGTTGAAGTGCTGAGCCACCGGGAGGTCGGCTTGGTTATTGCGGACCGAGCGGAGGTGTTCGGCGAAACGATCGCCAGGCCTCCTCTTGGTCTCACCGATATAGATCATCTGGCATCTGGAGCAGCGGATGCAGTAGATGAGGTTGGAGGAGGTGCAGGTGAACCTCTGTCGGAACTGGAAGGACTACTTGGGTGCCTGAAAGGAGTGGAGGGGGGAGGTGAAGGGACAAGTGTAGCATTTCTTGTGGTTGCAAGGGAAAGTGCCCGGGGAAGGCGTTTGGAATCATGGAAAACTTTATTGTCATTCAGACCTTGTGGTCTGAATGAAATTTCGTTGCCTGCAGTCATACATATAGTAAATAACAAAACACACAATAAACACATATTTAACATCCAACACAGTGAATTCACCAGACACCTCACTGTGATGGAAGGCAAAAATCTTGTCTTTGTCTCTTCCCTTCTTGTTCTTCCTCTTCCTCTGCGCTGAGGCGACTCGGGCCTCCGATGTAGTGACCGCACCGGGAGATGTAAATAAGTCCCGCGGGTGAACCGCGCTCCGCGAGCGGGCCGGTTCAAATCCGCGGCCCGGGGCGGTCGAAGCTGCCGCCCTCCAGTCCAGCGGATGCAGCTGTTGCCGCAGGAGCTGCGGAAAAACAGGTCACCAACCTGTGACCTGCGAGCTCCCGACGATGTTGTCCACTGGATAGAGCGGGAGGGAAGGGAAGAATTAACAAGGGAGTTGCGGAGGGACTCCCTTGTCAATTCTGGTAAGCTTTAAAATCCAGCGCGGGGTTTGTTTTTCTCAGAGGCCCAGAGGAGCCGTTGGAAGAGAAGGAGGGGGAGGAGCAACACCCGACCGGTAAGCTTTAAAATCAATCCATAACGTTCCATTTGGAGAAGTGTTTTTTTTTTGAGGAAGCCGCTGATTGGTGGGAAGTGGACTAGGGTAAGCAGCTGATTGGTGGGAAGTGGACTAGAAAGAGGAAAAAGATAATAGACAGAGAATAAGGGATGGTGTATTTCTAAAATGTGTATATTTTAATGCTATTAGCATTGTAAGAAAGGTGGATGAACTTAGAACCTGGATTGACACCTGGAAATATGATGTTGTGGCAATCAGTGAAACATGGTTGCAGGAGGGCTGTGATTGGAAACTAAATATTCCAGGATTTCGTTGCTTCAGGTGTGATAGAATTGGAGGGACCAGAGGTGGAGGTGTTGCATTGCTTGTCAGAGAGGATATTACAGCAATGCAGGATAGATTAGAGGGTTCGTCTAGGGTGGCTATTTGGGTGGAACTGAGAAGTTGGAACGGTGTAGCAACACTTTTAGGGGTGTATTATATACTGCCAAATGGGGAGCGAGAATTGGAAGAGCAAATATGCAAGGAGATAGCAGATATTAGTAGTAAGCACAAGGTAGTGATTGTGGGAGATTTCAATTTTCCAAAAATAGACTGGGAAACACATTCTGTAAATGGGCTGGATGGTTTCGAGTTTGTAAAATGTGTGCAGGATAGTTTTTTGCAGCAGTACATAGAGGTATCGACCAGAGAAGGGGCAGTGCTGGACCTCCTGTTAGGAAATGAGGCAGGTCAGGTGACGGAGGTATGCGTTGGTGAGCACTTCGGGACCAGTGATCACAATACCATTAGTTTCAATATAATTATGGAGAGAGTCAGAACTGGACCTAGGGTGGAGATTTTTGATTGGAGAAAGGCTCATTTTGAGGGAATGCGTAAGGATTTAAAAGGAGTGAATTGGGACACTTTGTTTTATGGGAAGGATGTAGAAAAGAAATGGAGGACATTTAAAGGGGAAATTGTAAGAGTACAGAATCTTTATGTCCCTGTTAGGTTGAAAGGAAATAGTAAAAATTGGAAGAGCCATGGTTTTCAAGGGAAATTGGACACTTGTTTCAAAAAAAGAGAGATATCTACAAGAATTATAGGAGGCATGGAGTAAATGAGGTGCTAGAGTATAAAGAATGTAAAAAGAATCTTAAGAAAGAAATTAGGAAGGCTAAAAGAAGATATGAGGTTGCTTTGGCAAGAAAGGTGAAAGTAAATCCAAAGGGTTTCTACAGCTATATTAATAGCAAAAGGATAACGAGGGATAAAATTGAACCATTAGAGAGCCAGAATGGACAGCTATCTGCAGAGCCAAAAGAGATGGGGGAGATATTGAACAATTTCTTTTCTTCGGTATTCACCAAGGAGAAGGATATTGAACTCTGTGAGGTAAGGGAAAAAAAGTAGAGTAGCTATGGAAACTATGAGATTCAAAAAGGAGGAAGTACTGACACTTTTGAAAAATATAAAAGTGGATAAGTCTCCAGGTCCTGACAGGATATTCCCTAGGACATTGAGGGAAGTTAGTGTAGAAGTAGCAGGAGCGATGACAGACATATTTCAAATGTCATTAGAAACGGGAATAGTGCCGGAGGATTGGCGTACTGCGCATGTTGTTCCGTTGTTTAGAAAGGGTTCAAAGAATAAACCTAGCAATTATAGACCTGTTAGTTTGACGTCAGTGGTGGGCAAATTAATGGAAAGGATACTTAGAGATGATATCTATAAGCATCTGGATAAACAGGGTCTGATCAGGAACAGTCAACATGGATTTGTGCCTGGAAGGTCATGTTTGACAAACCTTCTTGAATTTTTTGAAGCGGTTACTAGGGAAATTGATGAGGGTAAAGCAGTGGACGTTGTCTATATGGATTTCAGTAAGGCCTTTGACAAGGTTCCCCATGGAAGGTTGGTTAAGAAGGTTCAATCTTTGGGTGTTAATGGCAGAGTAGCAAGAAGGATTCAGCAGCGGCTGAATGGGAGATGTCAGAGAGTAATGGTGGGATGGCTGTTTTGTCAGGTTGGAAGCCGGTGACCAGTGGGGTGCCTCGGGGATCTGTGTTGGGTCCACTGTTGTTTGTCATGTACATCAATGATCTGGATGATGGGGTGGAAAATTGGATAAGTAAGTATGCAGATGATACTAAGATAGGTGGTGTTGTGGATAATGAAGTAGATTTTCAAAGTCTACAGGGAGATTTGGGCCATTTGGAAAAGTGGGCTGAAAGATGGCAGATGGAGTTTTAATGCTGATAAGTGTGAAGTGCTACATCTTGGCAGGACAAATCAAAATAGGACGTACATGGTAAATGGTAGGGAATTGAGGAATGCTGTGGAGCAGAGAGATCTAGGAATAACTGTGCATAGTTCCCTGAAGGTGGAATCGCATGTAGATAGGGTGGTAAAGAAAGCCTTTGGTGTGCTGGCCTTTATAAATCAGAGCATTGAATATAGGAGTAGGGAAGTAATGTTAAAATTGTACAAGGCATTGGTAAGACCAATTCTGGAGTATGGTGTACAATTTTGGTCGCCTAATTATAGGAAGGATGTCAACAAAATAGAGTACAGAGGAGATTTACTAGAATGTTGCCTGGGTTCCAGCAACTATGTTACTGAGAAAGGTTGAACAAGTTAGGTCTTTATTCTTTGGAGCGCAGAAGGTTAAGGGGGGACTTGATTGAGGTCTTTAAAATGATGAAAGGGATAGACAGAGTTGACGTGGATAAGCTTTTCCCATTGAGGGTAGGGAAGATTCAAACAAGAGGGCATGACATGAGAATTAAGGGACAGAAGTTTAGGGGTAACGTGAGGGGGAACTTCTTTACTCAGAGGGTGGTGGCTGTGTGGAATGAGCTTCCAGAAGAAGTGGTGGAGGCAGGATTGATTTTAACATTTAAAAGTTAAGGGGAAAACAAATGGTCGGCACGGACTGGAAGGGCCGAGAGGGCCTGTTTCCGTGCTGTAATTGTTATATGGTTATATGGGAGCGGTCTTTGCGGAAGGCAGACAGGGGGGAAGATGTGGCGAGTGGAGGGGTCACGTTGGAGGTGGCGAAACTGGCGGAGGACTATGTGTTGTATTTGCCGGCTGGTGGGGTGAAAGGTGAGGACCAGGGGGACTCTGCCCTTGTTGCGAGTGGGGGAATGGGGAGAGGGCAGTGTTGCAGGGTATGGAGGAGACCCTGGTGCGAGCATCATCTATAGTCGGGGAGGGGAATCCCCGTTCTCTGAAGAATGAGTGATGACCTGATGTGGAACACCTCATCCTGGGAGCAGATGCGACGTAGACGGAGGAATTGGGAATAGGGGATGGAGTCCTTACAGGAAGCAGGGTGGGAGGAAGAGTAGTCCAGGTAGCTGTGGGAGTCAGTTGGTTTGTAGTGGATGTCGGTCAGGAGTGTATCACCTGCAATAGAGATGGTGAGGTCAAGGAATGGTAGGGAAATGTCGGAAATGATCCAAGTGTATTTGAGTGCCGGATGGAAGTTGATGGTGAAATGGATGAAGTCAGTCAGTTATGTGTGGGTGCAGGAGGTGACACCAAAGCAGTCGTCGATGTAAGAGAGGTAGAGGTTGGGGATGGGGCGATGGTACGCCGAGAACAAGGATTGTTCGACATCCCTGACAAAGAGGCAAGCGTAGCTGGGGCCCATGCGCATGCCCATAGCTACGCCTTGTGTTTGGAGGAAATGGGAGGAGTCAAAAGAGAAGTTATTGAGGGTAAGGACCAACTTCCGGCGTTGTTTTGTCCGTTTGTACTTGAAGTATCTATGCAGCGTTTGTTGTTTTGGATTTTGGAGACATTTGCAGAAATTCTGCACATTTGCAGACTTCTGCAGAAATGGAATGCGGACTGGCTTGGAGGATTTAATGGCCGTCTTGCTACCCACTCTGCACCGCGCGCAGGAAAGCACTCTATCAGCTCAGATGTCCCAAACGGCGCGCATGCGCCTTCCCGGGATGTTGCGAGGCACCCTGGGGATGAGGAAGTGGTGCGGATTTTCGGGTGAGGAGCGTGGCTGGAGAGCGGGAAGAGGAAGGGCCGGGACTGACCCTGACCCAGTCCAGCGGCCCGCAGTGTTTCCGGGGCTCGCAGCGACTCTCCGCCCAGACGGGAGCTGCTCCTGGGGCCTGGCTGACCCGCGGCGTCGGTTTAAACCGCAGCCCCGACGCTCAACTGCCTCCTGCGGTCGAGCTTCCGGAGCTTCAGTCAGGCCGGGAAGGGACTGTATGACCGAGAGTAAGTTCCCCGTTTTGCCCTCCCCGATTACTCACTCCTGCCTCCCGAAGCCATGAATCCCTTTCACTGCTCCGACTGCGGGAAAAACTTCAAGAGATCCAGTGACCTGCTGAAACACCAGCGGACGCACACCGGGGAGAGGCCGTTCACCTGCCCTCACTGCGGGAAGGGATTCGTCGATTCCTCCAACCTGCAGAGGCACCGGCGGATCCACACCAGGGAGAGGTCGTTCATCTGCACTCAGTGCGGGGAGGGATTCACGCAGTCCACTCACCTGCTGATCCACCAGCGGGTCCACACCGGGGAGAAACCCCTTGTCTGCTCCGAGTGCGGCAAGGTCTTCAGCCAGGCTGTCCACCTGGTCACCCACCAGCGGGTGCACTCCGGGGAGATGCCGTTCACCTGTTCCGAGTGCGGCAAGGGATTCACCGAGTCGTCGACCTTGCTGAGGCACCAACGGGTCCACACCGGGGAAAGGCCCTTCACCTGCTCCGAGTGCGGGAAGGGCTTCATCCACTCATCCAACTTGTTGACTCACGAACGCATCCACACCGGGGAGAGGCCGTTCAGCTGCTCTGAGTGCGGGAAGGGGTTCATCCGTTCCTCTAACCTGCAGCGGCACCAGCGGGTTCACACCGGGGAGAGGCCGTTCATCTGCCCCCAGTGCGGGGAGGGATTCACTCAGTCCACCCACCTGCTGATCCACCAGCGGGGCCACGCCATTCAGAAACCCTTCGTCTGCTCCGAGTGCGGGAAGGGCTTCATTCAGGCGGTGCATCTGGTAACCCATCAGCGCATGCACTCTGGGGAGAGGCCGTTCGCCTGCCTGGAGTGCGGGAAGGGGTTCACCGATTTTTCGACCTTGCTGAGGCACCAGCGCATCCACACCGGGGTCAAGCCGTACGTCTGCCTGGAATGCGGGAAGGGATTCACCGAGTCGTCCACCCTGCTGAGACACCAGCGCATCCACACTGGGGAGAGGCCCTTCGTCTGCTCCGAGTGTGGCAAAGGGTTCATTCGCTCTTTCCACCTGGAGATCCACCAGCGTATCCACACCCGGGAGAGGCCGTTCACGTGCACCTCCTGAGACACCAGCCTTAAGTGGGTTTGATGCAAGATATTTAAACGTCACAGTTGCTGAAACTCTAGCGAGAAGACAAGGGGAGAGCAGCAATAGGAGTTTGTTGCTGATCACTACCAGGACTGGATACCGGGCATTAAACTCAGTTGGGTGCATGTTTCTCCTTATTTTAATAACCCGATGATTGGACTAGAACTCAGTATCTGGACTGACTGTATGTTTTTAATGCTCTATGCATGAAGCTGAGAATGTGTCTGCAGAAGTGTCCTGACGCAAAATGCCACTTGTCTCTGCCCTTCACAGAAGCTTCCTGACCCACTGAGTTCCTTCAGCACTTTGTATTTGACAGGATTTCAGCATCTGCAGTTCCTTGTGTCTCAGCGTCTAGTGATTTCCGGCATATCCGCTAGATCCCTCTCAGATGTTTCAGAGAGAGACAATCAAACTTTTCCTGTAAGTGTTGATCGGAGTCTGGACTGAGCTGCTGATTACTCTTTAGTTCTGCCTTCCTTCTCTCTTTATTTGCTTTGCTTAAATATAGCACTACTGTTCAACTCCTGCATTGTCGGGTTGCATTTAAATTCTGGATCTGCCTAAGTAGTCCACATGGTTTCAATAAACAGCAAAAACAAATTGGGGCTGCAATAGTTGGGTATCTGATTCATCGGTTTGCAGCAAACCCTGTCGTTCACAGGGGCCCCTGGTTCCCGGGAAATGTATTATAATACTGTGTAATGTCTAAGTACTAGTGTATTTAAAGTATGTTGGTTATTAATTAAACACATTTCTGATTGTCTGGAATACCTGGTGGTCCTGCACTGCCTTGTGCCGAATGATGTTTTACTATCAGAAAGTGGGGATCGTGAGTTTTGTGCCATATCTGGGGTTTAGATCTTTGACTTAACAACCCTTTACAATACAAAGTGCTAACGTGGAGAAGCGATGGTTTGGGTTGGGATCCTTCTTCAGACTCTGAATGTTCACAGTCTAGGTAGCTACATACCCTCCTCTCTCCCTTCTTCCACTATATAACCCTCTCCTTTCCACTCCTCCCTGTGCCCAATCTGGACTCACACCCATTCCCCTGCTCTCCCCTTCCATGTACATTCCTTTCTCTGCATTATAGTTTTATATACATACTAGACCAGTGGTTCTCAACCTTGTTTGCCCCATGCACCCCTATCACCATATGTCAGAATGTCATTTCCCCCTTTCCAAGATTGTCTGCCTCAAAAAGTGCATTCCAAATAATATGCATATAATACTGAAAATCCTTTATTTCTAACAATTTGAGTTTGCTAATCTGTGGTCCCAATTCCCCCCCTGAAAACCTGAAATTCCCCCTCCGGGGGGAATTCCCCCCTGGTTGAGAACCCCTGTACTAGACCAACTGGGTCTCGTTGGGTCCCTGTAACATGGGAGGCCTGGTCCACCAACATAATATTCCACCACTCGCAGGCCTGGTCCCCAAACGCAATGTGTTCCCCCAACGCAATATTCCACCACTCACCCATAGCCCCCATGGGAGGCCTGGTCCCCCAACGCAACCCGCTCCCCAACATAAGATTCCACCACGCTCCTGCCTACCCCAGCACTGGACTAAAAAAAAAATCCAATTGCACTTCCCCTGCCTCCCCCAGCACTTCCAATTCAACTTCCCTAGCGCCACCCCCTCCTGTGCTGCTAGGACCACAACTGTGTTCTATGATGGCAACATTGTTGCAAATGTCGGGGTACAGTGAGATCCCATTGTGACGTCATAGCTACAACTGCCAGAGCAGTTATTCTTCTCAAAGTTGGCTATTTTAAACTTGTAACTATCAATAATGTGAAATGTAACATCAAAATTGAAGGAAACTTGACAAGATCAATGATGGGGGAAAAACTGAGTAAAGTTCTGCAAAAATGTTAGCACTACCGTGTACCGCTTTGGCGTAGATACAAATCTCAATCACAGATACACACATATAAAGATAGAAACATGACAAGACTTTTACTAGTATACTAGACCAAGTGGGCCCATTGGGATCCCGTTCGCCAATGCGGGGGGGGGGGTGTGTCGACACACTTTGACACATCCTCATCCCCAACACTCCTTCCCCCTCCTCTTCACCCTCCCTCTTCTCTCCTCCACACTCTCCTTCACCTCTCCCTCCCTCTCCTTTCCCCTATCCTCAGTCACTCCCTCCCACTCTCCATAACCCCTCTCCACTCCCTACCTCCCTGACCCGTTTCCCCAACACAATATTCCACCACTCACCTGCTTCCCAACGCAACTTGTTTCCACTACTCACCCGTTCCCCCAATGCAACCCGTTCCCCCAACGTAATCAATCCTTCTCCCCCTTGGGGGAGGGGGGAGAAGGCAGTCGGCACTTCCGGAGCCAATGAATGGACTAGACATTTGGGTCGGCATCGGCGCACCCTTGAGGCAATGAATCCTTCCCACGTGGGTGGGGGGGGGGCAGCCGGTGCTTCCCGGAGCCACTGAATGGTCTTGACTTTTTAGTCGGAGTTGGCACCCCGTTGAGTCAGTCAATCCTTCCTGGGGGGGGGGGGGGGGGGAGTGGGCGCTTCCTGGAGCCAATGAATTGATTGGATTTTTGAGTCGGTGTTGGCGCTCCCTGGAGGCAATGAGGTGAGGGGGCCCAAAATCTCACTCTCCTTACTACCCTTGAAGCTGCTGTTCCCATTGTCTCTCTGTCACCTCTCCCTCTCTTTTTCACCACCCTCAGTCACTCTCTCACCACTCCCCTTTCGCACTCCCCCACTAAAGACGTCTAAATATATATCTTATCCCATCTCCCACTCCGTCAACTCTCATACCTTGTGTGTTGGCAGCAGAGATCACATTGCAATGTCATTTTCGGTTGTTGGAATCTTCACGGCAGCTTGTGTAAATGAGATCCCATTGTGATTGGATGACTGTGAGATGCCAATGTGACATCATCACTGGAAGCTGCTAGAATAGTATCCCACTCACAGGTAGTTATTATTTTCAAAGTTGACTTTTTTTTGAACTTTAAATATCAACAACTTGTGAAATATAACATAAAATGTGAAGAAACGACACTAATGACCATGGGAAAAAGCTGAGTAAGATTCCTCAATTTGCGCTCTATTGTGTACCGTTTTGGCATAGTTCCTTGATCTCACAGACAGACAGGCAAACAAGATGAGACTTTTAATAATAGATAGATAGCATTCAGAAAGCATTCAGACCCCTTCACTTATTCCACATTTTGTTACGTTACAGCCTTATTTGAAAATGGATTAAATTCATTTTTATTATCTTCAATCTACACACAATTTCCCATAGTAAAAAAGCATTAACAGGTGTTTCGTAGTTTTTGCAAAGTAATTAAAAAGAAATAACTGAAATATCACATTTACAGTGTGTGTACAGGCCACCTAACAGTAGTAGTGGAGTTGGGGATGGCATCAAACAGGAAATTAGAAATGCGTGCAACGAAGGTAAAACCGTTATAATGGGTGACTTCAATCTACATATAGATTGGGTGAATCAAATTGGCAGGGGTGCTGAGGAAGAGGATTTCTTGGAATGTATGCGGGATAGTTTTCTAAACCAACATGTGGAGGAACCAAGGATAGAGCAGGCTATTCTAGACTGGATATTGAGTAATGAGGAAGGGTTAGTTAGCAGCCTGGTGTACGTGGCCCCTTGGGCAAGAGTGACCATAATATGGTTGAGTTCTTCATTAGGATGGAGAGTGACATTGTTAATTCAGAAACACGGGTCCTGAACTTAAAGAAAGGTAACTTTGAGGGAATGAGACGTGAATTGGCCAAGATGGACTGGCAAATGATTCTTGAAGGGTTGACGGTGGATATGCAATGGAAGGCATTTAAAGACTGCATGGATGAACTACAACAATTGTTCATCCCAGTATGGCAAAAGAATAAATCTGGGAAGGTGGCGCATCCGTGGATAACGAGGGAATTCAGGGATAGTATCAAAGAAAAAGATGAAGCGTACAAATTAGCCAGAAAAAGCAGCCTACCAGGGGACTGGGAGAAATTCAGAGACCAACAGAGGAGGACAAAGGGAAAATGGAGTATGAATGAAAACTGGCAGGAAACATAACTGACTGCAAAAGTTTTTATCGATATGTGAAGCGCAAAAGATTAGTTAAAACAAATGTAGGTCCCTTGCAGTCAGAAACGGGTGAATTGATCATGGGGAACAAGGACATGGCAGACCAATTGAATAACTACTTTGGTTCTGTCTTCACTAAGGAAGACATAAATAATTTGCCGGAAATAGCAGGGGATCGCGGGTCAAATGAGATGGACGAAATGAGTGAAATCCAGGTTAGCTGGAAAGTGGTGTTAGGTAAATTGAATGGATTAAAGGCCGATATATCCCCAGGGCCAGATAGGCTGCATCCCAGGGTACTTAAGGAAGTAGCCCCAGAAATAGCAGATGCCTTAGTGATAATTTTTCAAAACTCTTTAGATTCTGGAGTAGTTCCTGAGGATTGCAGGGTAGCTAATGTAACCCCACTTTTTAAAAAGGGAGGGAGAGAGAAAACGGGGAATTACAGACCAGTTAGTCTAACATCGGTAGTGGGGAAACTGCTAGAGTCAATTATTAAAGATGGGATAGCAGCGCATTTGGAAAGTGGTGAAATCTTTGGACAAAGTCAGCATGGATTTACAAATCATGTCTGACGAATCTTATTTAATTTTTTGAGGATGTAACTAGTAGAGTGGATAAGGGAGAAGCAGTGGATGTGTTGTATCTGGACTTTCAGAAGGCTTTCGACAAGGTCCCACACAAGAGATTGGTATACAAACTTAAAGCACACGGTATTGGTGGTTCAGTATAGATGTGGATAGAGAACTGGCTGGCAGACAGGAAGCAAAGAGTAGGAGTGAACGGGTCCTTTTCAGGATGTCAGACAGTGACTAGTAGGGTGCCGCAAGGCTCAGTGCTGGGACCCCAGCTATTTACAATATACATTAATGATTTGGACGAGGGAATTAAATGCAACATCTCGAAGTTTGCAGATGACATGAAGCTGGGGGGCAGTGTTAGCTGTGAGGAGGATGCTAGGAGGCTGCAGGATGACTTGGATAGAGTGGGTGAGTGGGCAAATGCATGGCAGATGCACTATAATGTGGATAAATGTGAGGTTATCCACTTTGGTGGCAAAAACAGGAAGGTAGACTATTATTTGAATGGTGACCGATTAGGAAAAGGGGAGATGCAGCGAGACCTGGGTGTCATGGTACACCAGTCATTGAAAGTAGGCATGCAGGTGTAGCAGGCTGTGAAGAAAGCGAATGGTATGTTGGCATTCATAGCAAAAGGATTTGAGTACAGGAGCAGGGAGGTTCTACTGCAGTTGTACAGGGTCTTGGTGAGGCCACACCTGGAGTATTGCTTACAGTTTTGGTCTCCTAATCTGAGGAAAGACTTTCTTGACATAGAGGGAGTACAGAGAAGGTTCACCAGACTGATTCCTGGGATGGCACGACTTCCATATGAAGAAAGACTGGATAGACTCGGCTTGTACTCGCTGGAATTTAGAAGATTGAGGGGTGATCTCATAGAGACATAAAATTCTTAAGGGGTTGGACAGGCTAGATGCAGGAAGATTGTTCCCGATGTTGGGGAAGTCCAGGACAAGGGGTCACAGTTTAAGGATAAGGGGGAAGTCTTTTAGGACCGAGATGAGAAAATCGTTTTTCACACAGAGAGTGGTGAATCTGTGGAATTCTCTGCCACAGAAGGTAGTTGAGGCCAGTTCGTTGGCCATATTTAAGAGGGAGTTGGATGTGGCCCTTGTGGCTGAAGGGATCAACCACAAACGTAAATGTATTTTATTGGGATTTTATGTGATAGACCAACACAAAGTGGTGCATAATTGTGAAGTGGAAGGAAAATGATACATGGTTTCCAAATTTTATTACAAATAAAAAACTGAAAAGTGTGGCGTGTAAAAGTATTCAGCCCCCCGAGTCAATACTTTGTAGAACCACCTTTCGCTGCAATTACAGCTGCAATTCTTTTGGGGTATGTCTCTACCAGCTTTGCACATCTAGAGACTAAAATTTTTGCCCATTCTTCTTTGCAAAATAGCTCAAGTTCAGTTGGATTGGATGGAGAGTGTCTGTGAACAGCAATTTTCCAGTCTTGCCAGAGATTCTCAATTGGATTTAGGTCTGAACTGACTGGGCCATTCTAACACATGAATATGCTTTGATCTAAACCATTCCATTGTAGCTCTGGCTGTATGTTTAGGGTTGTTGTCCTGCTGGAAGGTGAACCTCCGCCCCAGTCTCAAGTCTTTTGCAGACTCTAACAGCTTTTCTTGCAAGGTTGCCCTGTATTTGGCTCCATCCATCTTCCCATTAACTCTGACCAGCTTCCCTGTCCCTGCTGAAGAAAAGCATCCCCACAGCATGATGCTGCCACCACCATGTTTCACAGTGGGGATGGTGTGTTCCGGGTGATGTGTAGTGTTAGTTTTCCACCACACATGCGTTTTGCATTTAGGCCAAAAACTTTGTGGCAAACTGCAAACGGGACTTCTTTTGGCTTTTTTTCAACAATGGCTTTCTTCTTGCCACTCTTCCATAAAGGCCCGATTTGTGGAGTGCATGACTAATAGTTGTCCTGTGGACAGAATCTCCCACCTGAGCTGTGGATCTCTGCAGCTCCTCCAGAGTTACCAAGGGCCTCTTGGCTGCTTCTCTGATCAATGCTCTCCTTGCCCGGCCTGTCAGTTTAGGTGGACGGCCATGTCTTAGTAGGTTTGCAGTTGTGCCATACTCTTTCCATTTTCGTAGATGGATTGAACAGTGCTCCGTGAGATGTTCAAAGCTTGGGATATTTTTTTTATAACCTAACCCTGCTTTAAACATCTCCACAACTTTATCCCTGACCTGTCTGGTGTGTTCCTTGGGCTTCATGATGCCCAAGGAACATTGTTTGTTCACTAATGTTCTCTAACAAACCTCTGAGGCCTTCACAGAACAGCTGTATTTATACTGAGATTAGATTACACACAAGTGGACTCTATTTACTAATTAGGTGACTTCTGAAGGCAATTGGTTGCACTGGATTTAATTTAGGGGTATCAGAGTAAAGGGGGCTGAATACTTTTGCATGCCACACTTTTCAGTTTTTTATTTGTAAAAAGATTTGAAAACCATGTATCATTTTCCTTCCACTTCACAATTATGCGCCACTTTGTGTTGGTCTATCACATAAAATCCTAATAAAATACATTTACGTTTGTGGTTGTAACGTGACAAAATGTGGGAAAGTTCAAGGGGTGTGAATACTTTTGCAAGCCACAGTAGATAGAGCGAACACACAGCATAGTTATTTCTTATGGGTTTTACAGACTACTATGTTTATATTACATGCTGCTGCAAGTAAGAATTTCATTATTTCATTAAAGGACACATGACAATAAAACACTCTTGACTTTTGATAAAATACTCTTTTGACATTAAAGTACAGTATATCATGGCCTGGTTACCCTTCCAAAATGCATGACTATAAACATGTCTGATTTAAATTCAACCTGCCATTCGCTTGCCCACATCCCTATTGATCTGGGTCCACTGCGGACGAACTTGTACATACCAAATAAGATTACCCATCTACACTAGTCCAACCTGCTTGCATTGGGTCCATATCCCTTGAAACCTTTCATATCCATGTACCAAAATTACGTAACCCTACTCATGAGACAGCTGTACACAACGTTGATTTACAATTTTGTGTCCAGATCTGGTTGCCCCATTACAAGAAGAATGTGGAGGCTTTGGAATGGATGCGGAGGAGGTTTATCAGAATGATGCCTGGATTAGGGAGTCTTTGTTACAATGAGAGGATTGACTGGCTCGGATTGTTTTCCCAGGAATGCTGGAGGTTGCAGGAAGACCTGATAGAAATATATGAAACCGACTTCCGGTGGCGCTATGGAGGGCTAGAAAGCAACGCCAGCCAGCTCCGTGAAAAAAAGCGAGAAAACCAGGGAGAAAAGACCTACCTGCTGTTTCTGCACCGGCTGCCGTGAGTGACGTCATCAGGCGCGCGACTTGTAATGGCAACACAGCGCAGCCCACCCGCAGATAAAACAAAACTCCGGTATACGAGGAAAACGGCAGAACAAGAACAAGGTCTGACTGGAGCCTCGGCCTCAGGTAGGACACTATCCCTAGAAGATGTGTCGAAAAAACCGAAGAAAAAATCGGAAATTGAAGAACTCAAAGTTTTTTTTTGTACAAGAAATGGCTGAGTTAAAGTTGGAATTAAAGACTGAATTGGCAAAAATGAATATTAAGGAAGAAATAGAAAAAATCAAGGAGGAGATGAAGGAGTTAAAGTCTGAAATTAATACCTCGGCCATGGAATTATCTGACAAACTTCGAAAGGAAATTGCAGAAATATTGACGGATCAATCTGCAAGTATAATGGAAGAGATGAATGAAAAAATTGAAAATAAGGTGGAAATAGAAATGGAACCTGTGGTGGAAGAAATTAAGGAACAGTTGACAGCCATAAAGAACCTTGAAGAACTAGTCGAAACAAGTACTCTGACTACGAAAACACTCCTCAAAGAAAATCAACGTCTATCTGACTTACTGGGCAAAATAACTGATAAGTGTACTGAGTTGGAAGGGCGCCAGAGAAGACAGAACCTAAGGATCGTGGGTATTCGAGAAGGGAGAGAAAAGAATCAAGATACCCGACGGTTTACTGCAAACTTACTGCAAAAGGTTTTATCTCTGGAACAAAAGCCTTTACTAGCTCGAGCACACAGAGTAATGAGACGTTATACAAAGCAAGACGCCCCTCCAAAACAAATGATAGTAAAAGTCCAGAATGATCATGCCCTGGAGGAGATAATGAACAAAATTGTAAAAAGTAGAAATCTTACATACGAAGAAGATTCGATCAGCATTTATCGAGACTACCCAGCTGAGGTCTCCAAGAAACAAAATGCGTTCAAGGAGGCTAAAAGAATTTTGAAGGAAGTGAAGAATTTGAAGTACAGTCTGAGGTACCCAGCCACCCTGAGAGTCACTTACAACCAGGAAGAACATTATTTCAAAAACCCAACGGATGCAATGAACTTTGCCCAGGGGATTAAGGAACGAGAGGAAGACTGAATGAAATCTTCAAAGATGAACTATACCAACAAATAAATTGTATTTTCAGGATTGGAGTGGACTATGGACTTGTTGCACTGAAAGAAGATGGAAAAGGATGCGGATTGGAGACTCGGATTGGAGATACAGATTGGAGACTCTCCTATGGATACTAACAATTAGAATAATAACACTACTAATATTAATAACTAACAAATACTAAAATGTATACAGCAGTATTATTAATTAAAGCTGATAACTACCAATTAATGATTAACAACTAATTATAGCTGATTTACTTAGAATTAGGTAAACAGTAAATATAATCACACAGATTACAAAGTTTGACTTCATTAACCACCCCTGGCACTTTTTTTATTTTTTTATTTTTCCTTCCTTTTTCTTTTTTTCTTATTATATTTTTTAATATGTATTAAGTATAGATATTATCATATACTTGACCGATGGATCCTGTATACATCAGAGTTTAATATTCCCGGTTAAATATTTTCATGGAATAACAATTTTAGGGAATCATGGAGATGGATAAGTTTGTAACATCGACTACGGAAGTCGGTAGATTGCTAGCCATGGTAGTATGGCTAACACTAACTGCACTAATATTAGATGTAGTTTTTTCTTTCTTTGTGCACCCTATTAATCTCTTAATCTATCCTTTTTTTATATTATTCTTTGTTATTATTATTTTATATTTGAATGGAGTTATAAATTAATGCAAAGGAGATATATACATGAGAGATACCCAAGGGTCTTGAAATTCATCTATTCGGAGTTCGGGTGTAAAGTCGGGTATGCCGAGCTGAACCATTTGATCTATTACATACCTCCTTAGATAAAAGATGCAAGACTTAAAAACGAATACGGGGAATGGAGGAATAACGTTTTGCATCTGGAATGTTAAAGGTATTAACGAACCAATTAAGAGAGGTAAAGTATTAGCACATTTAAAAACACTTAAAGTAGACGTGGCATTTACCCAAGAGACACATCTAAAAAAAGATGCAGAGCATAGATTAAAGGCTAAATGGATTGACAGAACGTATCATTCTTCTTTTCTAGAGGTGTAGCAATATTAATTCGTAAAGGCACTTAATTTAAACACACTTCAACTATAACTGATAGTGATGGTAGATATATTATTGTAATAGGAGAATTATACACACAAAAAATGATTTTTGTCAATGTATATGGCCCAAATTTTGACAGCCCACTGTTTTTTAAGAAAATATTTAATACCATCCCAGAATTACCACAACACACCCTAATAATTGGAGGAGATTTAAATTGTACACTAGATCCTTATTTAGACAGATCATCAAGACAACGGAAAATTAAATCGCATTCCAGTGATCTAATAAATGCATATACAGATACTAGTAATATTAAAGATGTTTGGAGAATGCAAAACCCAGCTGGATGAGAATATTCATTTTATTCACCTGTGCATAAAACTTATTCAAGAATAGATTATTTTTTGGTAGATTTAAAACTTATCCCATTCACTTATAATTCAAAATATCATAATATTATAATCTCAGATCACGCACCTTTAACGTTTATGATTAAAATAACTGGTAAAACGGAAAAACAGGGACAATGGAGATTTAACCCACAACTTTTAAAAGACAAAATAACTCAAGAATACATCACAAAACAGATTAAGATTTTCTTTGAAATAAATGATAAGCCAGAAATACCTTCATCCCTACTATGGGAAACTTTTAAAATGTATGTTCGGGGAATTATGATATCCTCTCAAGCATTTTATAATAAAGAGAATCGGAGGGAACAACAGGCATTGGAAAAGGAGATCAAACAATTAGACACAGAAAACGCTGCTAACCCAACCATGATAAAACATAATAAAATCTCTGCATTGAAATATAAATTAAATAAAATATAGTCAGACCAAGTTATAAAACTCTACCAATATACTAAACAAATACAATTTGAATTCGGAGATAAACCACAAAAATTATTGGCTCGTCAATTACGAAGATTGGAGGGAGAAAAATTAATCCATAGGATTAAATCAGACAAAGGTGAATTACTAGTACAAACTAAAGATATAAATGAGAGATTTTTGCAATATTATAAAAATTTATATTCAGCCAAAACGACAGATAATCGGACAGGAATAGAAACATTTAAAAAAAAAATGTAATCTAAAAGGACTGGATTTAGAAAATAGAGAATCACTAAACGCTGAAATAACTACTAAAGAAATCGAATAATCTATTAGGTCATTAAAAAATGGTAAAACTCCAGGACCGGATGGTATTGATTCGGAATTTTATAAAACATTTTATGATCTAATAGCACCACGTTTGAAGACACTTTATGAAGATATTTATGCACAACAGAAACTACCAGAAACATTAAATGAATCTATTATAACGCTTCAATTCAATTCAATTCAACTTTAATGTCATTGCACAGATACAAGTATGGGTACAACAAAATGCAGTTTAGTGTCACTTCGTAGTAATAACAATATATAAATAGATACAGAATGCAGACAATGTGGATGGAGAGACTGGAGAAATCTTTTTTTGTAAAATATTTTTATTAGAATTAATTACATATTAAGAAGAGATAATATAAGATCAAAGACAAAGAAAAAAATATTATCGTCACATACATTCTTAATATTTTAAATTTTTACAGTCAATCTTATTTATACTTCTATATTTTTTAATTTTATAACAGTAGGAAATAGGTAATAAAGAGAAAAAGAGATAAAAAATAGATAAATTAATGAGTGGAGTATTAAACAAGATATTCTTCATTGGAGATATATTCATGATCTATTGTATATAATTCTTCATCTATTCATTCATTCAGGCTTCAGTCATGGACTCGAACCGGACCATCTTAACCCTTTAAATATTCAATAAATGGAGACCATATTCCTCTGAATTGATCCAACCTGTCCATCAGGACAAGTCTTAATCGTTCCAGATGAAGTGTCTCCGACATTTCTGTAATCCACATTTTAATTGTAGAGGAAATGGGACCTTTCCAAAATCTTAGTATTAATTTTTTACCAATTATTAAACTATAACCAATAAAAATTATTTGTTGTGTTGTTAATATCTGATTCATTTCTAGTATTCCCAATATGATTAATTTTGAATCTGGAATTAAATTTGCATTAACTACAATTGAAATTATTTTAAACATTTCTATCCAAAAATTAGTAATTTTTATACATTTTGTAAATGAATGCGTTAAATTAGCTTCTAATTGTTGACATTTATCACATATCGCGGAAACATTTGAAAAAATTCTATTTAATTTGGATTTTAAGAGATGTAATCTATGTATAACTTTAAATTGTATCAAGGAGTGTCTGGCATTTAATGAACAGTGATGTATATGTTGTAAACTTTCATTCCATACTTCTCTACTAATTACTTGACCTAATTCATTTTCCCATGCATGTCTATATTTATCCGTATCTGGTAGATCATTTTCCAGTAAGATATTATAGATATATGATATTATTTTTTCTGTATTCGGATGTTTATTTAGACATTCATCTAAAATTTCTGTCTTTCTATTCCTAAAATCTAATGTATTTGATTTAACATAATCTCTAATTTGTAGATATCTAAAATATTCTTTGGAATTTAATCCATAATTTTGTTGTAATTCCTGAAATGAGAGAAATAAACTTTCCCTGTAGAGATCGCCAATCTTATTTATTCCATAGTTCTTCCATTTTAAAAAACCTTTATCCATCAATGAAGGTTTAAAAGAAATATTGTTTACAATTGGAAGAGCTAGTGGTGTATTCTGTAATTTTAATGTTTTTTTAAATTGTTTCCAAATACGTATTCCACTTTCTATTATTGGGTTTCCTCTATAAGTTTTCTTATGTATTGTAGTATTTGCAAATAAAATCGAGCTAATTTCAAAAGGTAGACAGTCTTCTTTTTCCATTTTTAACCAGTTTGGTTGTTTATCTAGTTCTTACAACCAGAAATTCATATTTTTTATATTAACTGCCCAATAATAAAACATAAAATTAGGCAATGCAAAACCTCCATTCATTTTTGATTTACATAAATGCTTTTTAATTATTCTATGGTTCTTATAATCCCAAATAAAATTGGTAACCATAGAGTCCACTTTCTTAAAAAAAATTTTAGGAAGATATATCGGGATCATTTGAAACAAGTATAGTAATTGTGGAAGAAAAATAATTTTTATCGCATTAATCTTACCTAACATTGAAATAGGTAATGTTTTCCAATATTGAATATTCTTAAGTAATTTATTCAATAAGGGTGGGAAATTAGATTTAAATAAAGAATCATATCTTTTTGTTACATAAATTCCAAGATATATTTTTTTTTCATTTGCAATCTTAAAAGGGTATTGTTGTAATATATGTAAGTTATTTCCCGTTATTGGCATAAGTTCACTTTTATTCCAGTTAATTCTATATCCTGAAAACAATCCAAATTGAGTTATTAAATCTAACAAGTTAGGGATACTAATTTCTGGTTTCGTAATATAAAGTAATACATCATCTGCATATAAAGAAATTTTATTTTCAGTTTCTTTAGTTTCATACCCATATATTTCAGGATGCAATCTCACAGATTTTGCTAGTGGTTCTATTGCAAGTGCAAACAGTAGTGGAGATAAAGGGCAACCTTGTCTGCAGCCTCGGAATAAGTTAAATTTAGTTGTTAACGCCTGGTTTATTAATATTCTAGCTGTTGGTCTGGTATACAGAGATGCCAACCCTAAATTTAGTTCACAGTAACATTCAACCCATTTGTCAGTAACAAATGGGGGTAAATGCATTTCTCTCAGTAACATGTTGCGGCACCAGAAATATGCATGGCAACGACCCAAAATCTGCAACGCGCGTTGAATCCAACCTTCCTTTTTTCAACTAGTACTATATACAAACTCATTAAACACACATTAAACATCCTTTAGTATACACAGTATCACTTAAAAGATGTACTTATATATATTTTGATGAATCTTGAATGCTTTAGCCTTCAGGCACAGCTAACAATACTTTTCATACTTTCAGTTTCCTTCTCACCTGACTCTAGTCTGAAAAGGGGTCTCGACCCAAAGCATCACCTATTCATTTTCTCCAAGATGCTGCCTGCCCCACTGAGTTACTCCGCATTTTGTGTCTATCTTCAGTGTAAACCAGCATCTGCAATTCCTTCCTGCACACAACTATGTACATAGGTGTATACAATGAATGTTTTGTTGCTTCGTATGTGTTTTACAGAGTACTGTGCTTACATATGTTGCACTGCTGCAAGTAAGTTTCATTGTTCCATTTCAGGACACATAAGTTCATAAGATATAGGAGCAGTGAGGCCATTCAGCCCATCAAGTCTATTCCGTCATTCAATAGTAGCTGATCTATCTTTCCCTCTGGACCCCATTCTCCTGCCTTCTCATAACCGTTGACATCCAAGCAAGAATCTGTCACTCTCCACCTTAAAAATACCCATTGACTTGGCCTCCGCAGCCTTCTGTGGTAATGGTTCCCCCAGATTCACCGCCCTCGGACTAAATAAATTCCTCCTCATCTCCCCCCTAAAAGGTACGTGACAAAGGTAAAGCGTTGTGTAAATGTCTGAAGAAGGGTCTCGACCCGAAACGCCGCCTATCTCCTTGGCTCCTTCGATGCTGCTGCACCGCTGAGTTTCTCCAAGCCTTTTGTGTACCCCCAAAGGTAAAACATTGTTGACTCTTGGAGTGGTTTGAAGGAGGTGCCGAGCTGGGCTCCACTTACCTTCATGAAGGGAGCTGCCGTAGGACGAGGCGCTGGCCCTGCTGCTGCTCTTTAACATGGTGAGGACCTGCTCCTGGACCCTCATGCTCTTCTGCTGGCTGCCCTGCCGGTGCTCGCTGCGCTGGTCCAGCTGTCGGTCGGACGGGACGGCCTGGGTGGAGACGGGGCGTCCGACGCAAGGCGGCGGACTTGAGAAAGTGAACGTCCTGCATCGCTGCGTTCATTCTCGCTGGCTCTTTCCCCTCCCGAGGAAAGTGTGTCAAAGGTGCGCTGGTGTTCGCCCGACCTGGGACAACGATGAAGTCCCTCTCCCTCCCTCCTCCGCCGGTGGCTATGAAACAAAGATCCTACAGCGATCTTTGCCTGTGATCTCCCTGACGCCTTTCCGCGGTGGGGCTGGGCCCGAGGGAGGAGACTGGTGCCCTGCCCCGTCGCTGCCTGCCTGCTACAAACGTGGAGCTCCATCTTCCCAGGTGAGTGAGTTCCCAGGTTGCACGTGTCCAACCGCCGCTCGTTCCCGTTCCCGCCCTTCCGCTGCACGTGTCCAAACCGCCGCTCATTCCCGCTGCACGTGTCCAAACCGTCGCTCGTTCCCGCTCCCGCCCTTCCCGCTGCACGTGTCCGACCGCCGCTCGTTCCCGCCCTTCCCGCTGCACGTGTCCAACCGCCGCTCATTCCCGCTGCACGTGTCAACCACCGTCGTTCCGCTGCACGTGTCCAACCGCGCTCGTTCCCGCTCCCGCCCTTCCCGCTGCACGTGTCCAACCGCCGCTCGTTCCCGCTCCCGCCCCGCCCTTCCCGTTTATTTTTTTGATTCTTTTTCGTTCCCGCCCTTCTCCGTAACGACAGGTCAGCCTGCCGGAACGCCGTAATTAGGTTGTTTCGCCGGGACGAAATACGGCGAATCCGGGACAGTTGGTAACCCTGGGTATATAGTAATTTAACCCATGTTATAAACTTCTCCCCCAGCTGAAAAAATTTCATAACCGAAAATAAATAAGACCATTCAATCTGATCAAAAGCTTTCTCTGCATCCAACGAAATAATTGATAAATCCTTATTAATGTTTCTTTTCGAATATATAATATTAAATAATCTTCTCAGATTGTTTGAAGAATATCGTTTTGGTATAAATCCTGTTTGATCTAAGTGAATTAATTTATTAATCACCGTGTTTAGTCTTTGTGCTAATATTTTTGTTAATATTTTTTGATCAGTATTTAAAAGAGATATAGCTCGATATGACCCTGGATCATCAATATTTTTATCTAATTTAGGTGTAAGGGTTATAATAGATTCATTTAATGTTTCTGGTAATTTCTGTTGTGCATAAATGTGTTCATATAGTGTCTTCAAACGTGGAGCTATCATATCGTAAAATATTTTATAAAATTCTGCTCCAATACCATCTGGTCCTGGAGTTTAACCATTTTTAAATGATCTAATAGTTTCTTCAATTTCTTTAGTAGTTATTTCAACGTTTAATAATTCCCTATCTTCTAAATCCAATCCTTTTAGATTACAATTTTTTAAAAAATGTTTCTACTCCTATTCGATTTTCTTTTGTTTTAGCTGAATATAAATTTTTATAATATTACAAAAATCTCTCATTTATATCTTTAGTTTGTACTAGTAATTCCCCTTTATCTGATTTAATCCTATAAATTAATTTTTCTCCTTCCAATTTTCTTAACTGACAAGCCAATAGTTTATGAGGTTTGTCACCAACTTCAAATTGTATTTGTTTAGTGTATTGGTATAGTTTTACAACTTGGTCTGACTGTATTTTATTTAATTTATATTTCAATGCAAAGATTTTATTATGTTTTATCATAGTTGGGTTAACAGCGTTCTCTATATCTAACTGTTTAATCTCTCTTTCCAATGCCTGTTGTACCTTCCGATTCTCTTTATTATAAAATGCTTGAGAAGATATCAGAATTCCCCGAGTATACGCTTTAAAAGTTTCCCATAAGAGGGATGAAGATATTTCTGGTGTACCGTTTGTTTCAAAGAAAATCTTAATTTGTTTTGTAATATATTCTTGAGTTATTTTGTCCTTTAAAATTTGTGGATTAAATCTCCATTGACCCTGTTTCTCCATTGTATCAGTTATTTTCATCTTAAAAGTTAAGGGTGCATGATCTGAAATTATAATATTGTGATATTTTGAATTATACGTAAGTGCAATGAGTTTTAAATCTACGAAAAAATAATCTATTCTTGAATAAGTTTTATGCACGGGTGAGTAAAATGAGTATTCTCGTCCTGTTGGATTTTGCAATCTCCAAACATCTTTAATATTACTATTGTCTATATATGCATTTATTAACTCACTGGGATGCGATTTAAGTTTCCGTTGTTTTGATGATCTATCCAAATAAGGATCTAGTATGCAGTTTAAATCTCCTCCAATTATTATATTGTATTCTGATAATTCAGGGATGGTATTAATTTTTTTTTTTTTTAAACAGTGGACTATCAAAATTTGGGCCATATACATTGACAAAAATCATTTTTTGTGTGTATAATTCTCCTATTACAATAATATATCTACCATCACTATCAGTTATTATTGAAGTATGTTTAAATGCAGTGCCTTTACGAATTAATATTGCTACACCTCTAGATTTGTGTGTGAAAGAAGAGTGATATACTTTATCAATCCATTTGGCCTTTAATCTATGTTCTGCCTCTTTTTTTAGATGTGTCTCTTGGATAAATGCAACGTCTATTTTAAGTGCTTTTAAATGTGCTAATACCTTACCCCTCTTAATTGGTTTGTTAATACCTTTAACATTCCAACTACAAAACGTTATTCCTCCATTCCCCGTATTTGTATGTAAGTCTTGCATCTTTTATCTAAAGGGATGTATAATAGAGCAAATGGTACAGTTCGACATACCAGACCTTACACCTGAACTTCGAATAGACGAATTTCAAAACCCTTGTTCTTCTCTCACATATATATCTCCTTTGCATTAATTTATAATTCCACTCAAATGTAAAATAATAATAGTAAAAATCAGAAATAGTATTAAAAAAGGGATAGATTAAGAGATTAGTAGAGTGCACAAAGAAAGAAAAAACGACATCTAGTATAAGTGTAGTTAGTGTTAGCCATACTAACATGGCTAGCAATCTAAGGACTTCCGTAGTGAATGTTAAATGTTATCCATCTCCGTGATTCACTAAAATTAATATTCCAAAAAAAAAGAAATGATTATTTAAACCAGGGATACTAAACTATGATGTGTAAAAAGTTCATAGTCAAGTATATAGTAATATATATACTTAATGCCTATTAGTAAACTATAATAATAAAAATATATAATAAAGGGAAAAAGAAAAGACAAAAAGTTAAAATTAAAAAATTAATGAAAAAAGACCCAATTTATGGAAAAAATAAAAAGTAAAAAAGAAATAAAAAATACCACGGGAGATAAATGAAGTCGAAGTTTATATTTGTATATTTATATTTACTATTTACTTAATTCTAAGTTAGTCGGCTATAATTAATTATTAATTATTAATCAATAATTAGCAATTGTTAACTCTAATTATTAATGATACCAGTGTATTAAATTTAATATATGTTTATATATGTTAGTATATGTTAATTATTAAACCAGTAGTGTTAATATTCTAATTATTAGTATCCATGGAAAAGTCTTCAATCCCAATCCCGATCTCCTCGATTTTCCCATCCGCCTCCTTCTCCGTCTTCTTTAGATGAAACAAGTCCATAGTCTCTTGGAGTCTTCAATCTTGAAAATACGGTTTAATTGTTCCTTTAATTCATCTTTGAAGGTTCCATTCAGTCTTCTTCTCGCTCCTTAATCCTTTGGGCAAATCTCAATGCGTCCTCTGGATTTTTTAAATAATGTTCTTCCTGATTATAGGTGACTCTCAGTGTGGCTGGGTATCTCAAAGTATACTTCAGATTCTTCACTTCCCTCAGAATTCTTTTGGTTTCTTTAAACGCATTCCCTTTCTTAGAGACCTCTGCTGGATAGTCTCGGTAGATACTGATCGAATCTTCTTCATATTTAAGATTTCTACTTTTTACAACTTTATTCATCATATCTTCCAAAACATAATCATACTGGACTTTTACTATCATTTGTCTTGGAGGAGCATCATGCTTTGTATAACGTCTCATTACTCTGTGTGCTCGGGCTAGCAAAGGCTTTTCTTCCAGAGATAAAACCTTTTGTAGTAAGTTTGCAGTAAACTCTCCTGTATCTTGATTCTTTTCTCTCCCTTCTCGAATACCCACGGTCCTTAGGTTCTGCCTTCTCTGACGTCCTTCCAGCTCAGTACACCTATCAGTAATTTTGCCCAGTAAGTCGGATAATCGTTGATTTTCTTTGACGAGTGTTTTCGTAGTCTGAGTATTTGTTTGGACTAAATCTTCAAGGTCTTTTATGGATGTTGATTGTAGCTTAATTTCTTCCAGCACTAGTTCCATTTCCTTTTCCACCTCTTTTTCAATTTTTTCATGCAACTCTTCCATTATACTTGCAAATTTTTCAGTCACTACTTCTGTAATTTCCTTTCGGAGCATTTCTGATAAATCCGTAGTCGAGAGATTAATTTCAGATTTTAACTCTTTCATCTCAATCTTCATTTTATTCATTTCTTCCATAAAGTTCATTTTTTCCAATTCCATCTTTAATTCAGACTTCATTTCTTTCTTTAATTCTGCCATTTCTTGCACAAAAAAAATGTTGAGTTCTTCCAATTCCGATTTTTTTCCCGATTTTTTAGACACATCTTCTAGGGACTGTGTCCTACCTGAGGCCGAGGCTTCAGTCGGGCCTTGTTCCTGTTCAGCCATTTTTTTTGATACCGGAGTCTGGATTTCTCTGGTGGGCTGCGCTGTGTTGACATCACGGTCGCACGCCTGATGACGTCACTCACGGCAGCCGGTGTAGAAGCAGCAGATGCAGAAGCAGCAGGTAGGTTTTTTCACCGTTTTCTCCCCGTTTTTTTTCCCGTTTCTTCACGGAGGTGGCTGGCGTTGCCTTCTAGTCCTCCATAGCGCCACCGGAAGTCCGAGACTGGAGAAATCTATCGGCGGGACTCCGAGTTCAGCAGTGTGATGGTGTTGTTATAGAAGCTGTTCCTCATCCTACTAGTGCGGGACCTGAGGCTCCTGTACCGCCTCCCTAATGGTAGGAGGGCAAACAGTCCATGGTTAGGGTGGGAGGGATCTTTGATGATCTTCCCAGCCCGTCTCAGACACCATTTTCGGTGGAGGGCATCCATGGCAGGGAGCGGGGCACTGATGATGTACTGGGCGGTTTTCACCACCTGTTGTAGTGCCTTCCTATCTGCTACGGTGCAACTGCTGTACCATACCGTAAAGCAGGTGATCAGGATGCTTTCGATGGTACAGCGGTAAAAGTTGGTCAGGATCTGGGGGGACAGGTGGGCTTTTTTGAGCCTCCTCAGGAAGTAAAGGTGCTGCTGCACCTTTTTGATCAGCTTGAGGGACCAGGACAGATCCTCCGAGATGTGTACCCCGAGGAATTTGTAGTTGGAGACCCGCTCCACCTCAGTCCCGTTTATATGGATGGGGGTGTGTCTGCCCCCTCTGTTCTTTCTAAAGTCAACAATGATTTCCTTCGTCTTCTGGGAGTTGAGGACGAGGTTATTGTTGGCACACCAGGTTGTCAGGTGCTGGACCTCCTCCCTGTAGGCTGACTCGTCGTTGTCACTGATCAGTCCTACCACCATGGTGTTGTCGGCAACTTTTATGATGGCGTTGGAGCCATGCTTAGGGATGCAGTCATGGGTGAAGAGGGAGTAGAGGAGAGGGCTGAGCACACAGCCCTGTGGCACGCCGGTGTTCAGTGTTATAGTAGAGGAGGTGAGGTTGTTGACCCTAACAGACTGTGGTCTGTTAGTGAGGAAATCCAGTGTCCAATTGCAGAGGGAAGTGGAGATGCCAAGACCGCTGAGTTTGGTGATCAAGCTAGCGGGTATGACAGTGTTAAAGGCGGAGCTGAAGTCAATGAACAGCAACCTGATGTAGGTGTTATTACTGTCCAGGTGGGTCACGGCAGAGTGTAGGCCGCCGATATGGCGTCCTCTGTAGACCTATTGGTCCGGTAGGCAAACTGATGGGGGTCAAGTGCGGGGGGGAGGCTGGCTTTGAGATGAGCTAAGATTAGCCGCTCGAAGCACTTGGCGATGACAGGAGTGAGTGCCACTGGCCGGAAATCGTTGAGAATCCCTGTCGCTGATTGTTTGGGCACTGGCACAATGGTAGATGTCTTGAGGCAAGTGGGGACGACACCCTGGGCCAGTGACATATACATAAATTAGATTAAGATCTGGATGATCCAAATTTAATTTATTCAGAGGCTGTAGACAAGGTTGTCCTCTATCCCCACTACTGTTCGCACTGGCAATTCAACCATTAGCACAACGCGTGAGATTACATCCTGAAATATACGGGTATGAAACCAAAGAAATTGAAAATAAAATCTCTTTATACGCAGATGATGTATTACTTTATATTACAAAGCCTGAAATTAGTATTGCTAACATTAGATTTAATAACTCAATTTGGCTTGTTTTCAGGATATAGAATTAATTGGAATAAAAGTGAACATGCCAATAATGGGAAATAACCCACATATACTACAACAATTTCCTTTGAAGATAGCAAATGAAAAAATCAAATATCTTGGAATTTATGTAACAAAAAGATATGATTCTTTATTTAAGTCTAATTTCCCACCCCTACTGAATAAACTACTTAAGAATATCCTATATTGGAAAACATTACCTATTTCAATGCTAGGTAGAATTAATGCGATAAAAATGATTTTTCTTCCGCAATTATTATTCCTGTTTCAACTGATCCCGATATATCTTCCTAAAATTTTTTTTAAGAAAGTGGACTTTATAGTTACCAATTTTATTTGGGATTATAAGAGCCATAGAATAAATTAAAAACATTTATGTAAATCAAAAATAAATGGAGGTTTTGCACTACCTAATTTTATGTTTTACTACTGGGCAGTTAATATTAAAAATATGAATTTTTGGTTGGAAGAATTAGATAAACAGCCAAACTGGTTAAAAATGGAAAAGGAAGATTGTTCACCTTTCGAAATTAGCTCGATTTTATTTGCCAATACTAAAATACGTAAGAAAATTTATAGAGGAAATCCAATAATAGAAAGTGGGATACGTATCTGGAAACAATTAAAGAAAACATTAAAATTGGAAAGTATATCACTGGCTCTTCCAATTGTAAATAACATTACTTTTAAACCCTCAACGATGGATAAAGGTTTTTTACAATGGAAGAACTATGGAATTAATAAGATGGGTGATCTCTACAGGGAAAGTCTCTTTCTTTCATTTCAGGAATTACAACAAAATTACGGATTACACTCAAAAGAGTATTTTAGATATTTACAAATTAGAAACTATGTAAAATCAAACACACAGGATTTTAGAAATAGAAAGACAGAAATTTTAGATGAATGTCTAAATAAATATCCGAATACAGAAAAATTAATATCATATATTTATAATATTTTATTGGAAAATGATGTACCAATGTCGGAAATATATAGGCAGGCATGGGAAAAGGAATTAGGTCAAACAATTAGTCCAGAAGTATGGAATGAAAGTTTGCAACATATAAACGACTGCTCATTAAATGCCAGACACTCTTTGATACAATTTAAAGTTTTACATAGATTACACTTTTCAAAATCCAAATTAAACTGAATGTTTTCAAATGTTTCTGCTATATGTGATAAATGTCAGCATTTAGAAGCTAATCTAACGCACTCATTCACAAAATGTATAAAAATTACTAACTTTTGGACAGAAATTTTTAAGATAATTTCGAATGTAGTTAATACAAATCAGACTCAAAATTAATCATATTAGGAATATTAGAAACGGATCAATTACTAACAACACAGCAAAGAATTTTTACCAATTATAGTTTAATAATTGGTAGAAAATTAATATTAAGATTTTGGAAAGGTCCTACATCCCCCACAATCAAAATGTGGATTACAGAAATGTCGGAGACACTTCATCTGGAAAGATTAAGACTTGTCCTTTTGGACAGGCTAGATCAGTTCAGAGGAATATGGTCTCCATTTATTGAATATTTAAAGGGTCAAGGTGGTCCGGTTCGAGGGCCTGACTGAAACCTGAATGAAGGAATAGATAAAGAACTATATATAATAGACCACTGATATATCTCCAATGAAGTATAGCCTGCTTAATACTCCACTCATATTATTGATTTTCTACTTTTATTTTATTTCTCTTTATTATTTCTCTTTACTATCTTCTTTCTGTTATAAAATAATAAAAAGTATAGAAGTATAAATAAGAATGATTGTAAACTTTAAAAATATTAAGAATGTATGTGACGAATAATATGTCTCTCTTTTTATTTTATGTTATTCCTTCTTAATATGTATTTACTTCTAATGAAAATATTTTACAAAAAAGAAAAAAAGAAAATGAATTAATTCAACCCATAACGAAAGATATTTGGGATGAAAGTCTACAACATATACATCAATGTTCATTAAATGCCAGACATTCTTTAATACAATTTAAAATATTACACAGATTGCATTATTCTAAAACAAAATTAGATAGAATTTTTCCTAATATCTCTCCTATCTGCGATAAATGTCAATACTCTGAGGCTAATTTAACCCATACCTTTGTAAATTGCATAAAAATTAAAACATTTTGGGTGGATATTTTTTTTAATTATTTCCGTAGTGGTTAATATTCAACTGGATCCCGATCCTAAATTAATAGTATTGGGCATATCTGAACAATACCTAAAACTGACAATAAACCAAAGAAATTTCCTGGATTATAGTATTATAACTGGGAAAAAACTAATATTAAAATGTTGGAAAAACCCTGCATCCCCTACAATTAAAATGTGGATTATGGAGATGTCAGAGACCAAGGAGGGGAGGTTGGATGTAGAATTGTGTGTATAAAGGGGATGACTCTTCTGACTTTGGTGTGTCTCAACTTGGAGAGGCACCTGATTCTGTAGACTCGAAAATAAAGAATCTCTTGCTTCCAAGATTTAGTCTTTGAGTTGTGATTGTGAGCACATTGCATATCTCACAATATGGTCGCCGTTCATAGATTATTTGAAGGGGTAGAATGGGCCAGCGCTGAGGCTTGACGGAAGCTTGAACCCAGGACTAGACGAATAGTTTTGTTTTCTTACCTACGGACCTATTAAAGATGGGATAGCAGCACATTTGGAAAGTGGTGAAATCATTGGACAAAGTCAGCATGGATTTACAAAAGGTAAATCATGTCTGACAAATCTTGTGGAATTTTTCGAGGATGTAACTAGTAGCGTGGATAAGGGAGAACCAGTGGATGTGGTATATCTGGACTTCCAGAAGGCTTTCGACAAGGTCCCACATAAGAGATTAGTATACAAACTTAAAGCATACGGTATTAGGGGTTCAGTATTGATGTGGATAGAGAACTGGCTGGCAAACAGAAGCAAAGAGTAGGAGTAAACGGGTTCCTTTTCACAATGGCAGGCAGTAACTAGTGGGGTACCGCAGGGCTCAGTGCTGGGACCCCAGCTATTTACAATATATATTAATGATCTGGATGAGGGAATTGAAGGCAATATCTCCAAGTTTGCGGATGACACTAAGCTGGGGGGCAGTGTTCGCTGTGAGGAGGATGCTAGGAGACTGCAAGGTGACTTGGATAGGCTGGGTGAGTGGGCAAATGTTTGGCAGATGCAGTATAATGTGGATAAATGTGAGGTTATCCACTTTGGTGGCAAAAACAGGAAAGCAGACTATTATTTAAATGGTGGCCGATTAGGAAAAGGGGAGATGCAGCGAGACCTGGGTGTCATGGTACACCAGTCATTGAAAGTAGGCATGCAGGTGCAGCAGGCAGTGAAAAAAAGCGAATGGTATGTTAGCTTTCATAGCAAAAGGATTTGAGTACAGGAGCAGGGAGGTTCTACTTCAGTTGTACAGGGTCTTGGTGAGACCACACCTGGAGTATTGCGTACAGTTTTGGTCTCCAAATCTGAGGAAGGACATTATTGCCATAGAGGGAGTACAGAGAAGGTTCACCAGACTGATTCCTGGGATGTCAGGACTGTCTTATGAAGAAAGACTGGATAGACTCGGTTTTATACTCTCTGGAATTTAGGAGATTGAGAGGGGATCTTATAGAAACTTACAAAATTCTTAAGGGGTTGGACAGGCTAGATGCAGGAAGATTGTTCCCGATGTTGGGGAAGTCCAGGACAAGGGGTCACAGCTTAAGGATAAGGGGGAAATCCTTTAAGACCGAGATGAGAAAGACTTTTTTCACACAGAGAGTGGTGAGTCTCTGGAACTCTCTGCCACAGAGGGTAGTTGAGGCCAGTTCATTGGCTATATTTAAGAGTGAGTTGGATGTGGCCCTTGTGGCTAAGGGGATCAGAGGGTATGGAGAGAAGGCAGGTACGGGATACTGAGTTGGATGATCAGCCATGATCATATTGAATGGCGGTGCAGGCTCGAAGGGCTGAATGGCCTACTCCTGCACCTAATTTCTATGTTTCTATCTCCTAAGTTGTATTATGAATAATTTATTTTATCTGTCTTAAGTTATTTTTTCTTTTTCTTTATTTTTTCTACCTATTAAAAAATATATATTATTGAGTCAATGTTAATATATAACCGATAAATGTAGACTCCTGCTACATTGGTAGTGGAGTCCTTGGAATCCTGGATATTTAATATGTAACCGTTTAACAAAGTTTGTAATGGTTTGGACCAGGATATGTACATGCCTCTAATAAAAGTTAACCATATAAAAAAGATACAGATGTTTGAACACACACACCTCCAGATTAAGGGGCAGTCTCTTCCCAGTTGTTATCAGGCAACCGAACGGTCGCCTCATCAGGTAGCGTGCGGTCCTAACCTCTCATCTACCTCATTGGAGACCTTTGAACTATCTTTATCGGACTTGAATGTTATATCTTTGCACCAAATGTTGTACCCAATATCCATTGTGAGCACTGTGGACAGCTTCATTCCATTCATGTATAGCCTTTTCTTTGACTGGATGGCATGGACACAAAAGCTTTCCACTGTATCTCAGCAAGGTGGCTCAGTGGTGGAGTTGCCCCCTTACTGCACCAGAGCCCTGGGTTTGATCCTGACTATAGGCTTTGTCTGTACGGAGTTTGTACATTCTCCCTGTGAGCACGTGCACCAGTTCTCCAAGTGCACCAGTTTCCTCCCACATTCCAAAGACGTGTAGGTTTGAGGGCTAATTGGCTTCTGTAAATTGCCCCTCGTGTTATCGGATATGTACGGGTGATCTCTGGACGGCAGGGACTGAATTGGCGGAAGAAGGCCTGTTTCCATGCTGTAAGTCAAGTCAGGAGAGTTTATTGTCATATGTCCCAAATAGGACAATGAATTTTTTGCTTTGCATCAGCACAACGGAATACAGTAGGCACGAATACAGAACATATCATATCAGTGTGTCCATACACCATTATATAAATATATACACACATCAATAAATAAGCAGATAAAGTGCAAACTAAACTAAACCAATAATAATAAAATTAAATAAACTAAGACCCATCAAATATTCAAAAACCCATTACAATACATCTGACCAGAAGCTGCTTTACTTTATGGATGAAGGAATTGGGAACCATGTTTGTGGCACAACTTTCCTGGACTGTTGGGGAAAGCAGTTTGCAGCTGCAGAAGAAGAGCATTGATTCAGATACGGCAGTTCAGTGACAACAGTCGCTTGAATCATTATCCTGCCGGACTGCTTCAAGGGCTTAGAAAATGGGGGCTGAACACCAGGCTGTTTCCCATAATCATAATCAGAGTGATCCGATTGAACCTGGAAATAGAAACCGTTGCAGAGAGAAGTTGGGAGAACAATGAGCATAAAACATAGAACAGTACGGCACGGGAACAGGCCCTTTGAACCACAATGTTTGTGCCAAACATGATGTCAAGTTAACCTGATCTCACCTGCCTGCATGTGCTCCATATCTCTCTATTCCCTGCACTTCCAAGTGCCTATCTAAAAGCCTCTTAAACGCCGCTATTGTATCTGCCCCTACCACCATCCCTGGCAATGTGTTCCAGGTCCCAACTACATTCTCTGGGTAATAAAAACTTGCCCCAGACACCTCCATTAAACTTGTATCTATCTATCATGGCTGCTCCATGTCGTCCTCCTAACCCTGTTGTCCTCTTCCCAATAACTCCTGACACCCTTACTAATCAAGAATCTATCAATCTTGCCTTAAAAATATCAATTGGCTTGGCTTCCACAGCCTTCTGTGGCAAAGAACTCCACAGATTCACCACCCTGACTAAATAAATTCCTCTTCATCCCCTTCCTAAACTTATGTGCTTTAATTCTGAGGCTGTGACCTCTGTTCCTAGACTCTCCCACTCGTGGAAATATCCTCTCCCCATCCACTCTATCCCAACCTTTCACTATTCGGTACGTTTCTATTAGGGTCCCCCCTATTTCTTCTAAATCCAGCTGAGTACAGGCCGAGTGCCATCAAACATCACCCACTCATTCCTGGGTTCATTCTTGTAAACCTCCTAAGACGTACAGGTTTGTAGGTTAATTGTCTTGGTCGAAATGTAAAATTGTCCCTCGTGTGTTTAGGATAGTGTTAATGGGCAGAGATCGCTGGTCGGCGTGTACTCAGTGGGCCAAAGGGCCTGTTTCCATGCTGTATCTATATAATTGAAAGTCTTGACCACTTCCTGTTTGCACTGCATATTGATTTTAGAAAAAAACGCTACCACTTATGGCTGTGATGTTTGGCCATCTTACTCATAGTCCCCCTCTGCTGCGCAGGACAAGAGGATTTTTCCCATCGATGAAAAATAAAAGTTATTAATGTTCACAAAAATGTTGAGGTTCTCTCTCCGTCAATCACGCCATGAAGGCAACACCCCTTCCGGTGAGAGGGGGGAGGGATTATAAAACCCAGAAGTGTGGGCGTGGCTCAGTCTCTGCAAGATGGGGAGGGAGAGGTCACGACTCTCCATCTGAGCTGTGAATCAATTGAACACACTGAATGTCTACTGTACTGTGAGTGTGGTTTTTATATGGTTTTGTGGTGTTTTATGTGGTTTTATGGTGGTTGCACCCTGCTTGAAATGGTGTGGGACTGCATTTGAATTTGGTGTCCGTGCACCCTGCTTGAAATGGCATGGGACTGCATTTGAATTTGGTGGCCGTGCACCCTGCCGGAAAAGGTATGGGACTGCATTTGAATTTGGTGGTTGGGCACCCTGCTTGAAATGGTAGGAGACTGCATTTGACTTTTGGTGGCCTGGCACCCTGCTTGAAATGGTATTTCAAGGAATAGCCATGATACAACTGCTAGCCCACCAGCCGTGAATGAGTGAGCTCCCAGCACACCAGGGTTGAGTGACTGAGCTAAAAGCCCAAGAATCCATTCGGCCCACAATGTCCATACTAGCCCCCTGGAAACCAGTCCCTTCAGCCCACATCACCCATACTAGCCCTCTGGAACCCCCCCCCCCCCCCCCACCAATATTGGAATTGGTGGAGAGGTGGAATATTGCGTTGGGGACCAGCCCTCACAGTCTAGTATATTACTAAGACTCTCATCTTGTTTGTTTGTTTGTTTGTTTGTGTGTGTGCGTGTGGCAAGATTTGTTCAGATTGGTGGTATATTTGACAAGATATTAACATTTTAAACTTTACAAAAACATTTTGACAAAAATCACTTCCACTGCCAGTTAGCAGCATATGGCGTCACAATGGGATCCCGAATCTCATTTACATAAAAATTCGCTATTTTCAAAAAAAGCCATTTTATTCAAATTCTTCTGTTTTCATTCACATTAACGTCACAATGGGATCCTGATACTCAATTACATTAAAAAATCACGATTAAAAAAAAACTCAGTTTTAATCAAATTCTTGGGGGGAGGTTTCATTTACAAAAAAAAACACGATTTTCATTGTGAGGGGTGGGATATGGGGGAAGTGAGGAGAGGGGGATTTTAGGGGGTGGTGGCAGAGGAAGGGGGTAAGGAGGGGAGAGGGGGAGAAAGTGGGGGAGGTGAGGAGGGAGTGTGGGGAGGAGGAGGGGGATAGAGGGAGAGGACGGGGGGGTGGGGGAGGTAGGAGTGGGAGATGAGTTATGGAGGGAGTCACTGAGGGTAGGGGAAAGGAGAGGGAAGGAATGGTGGCGAGGTTAAAGAAGAGGGAGGGAGAGGAGGAGGGGGAGAGAGTCCTGGGGATGATGGGGACTGGAGGAGGATAAGGGTTGGAAGAGTGATGGCGCGGCGCAGTTGGGGAGGGTTGCAGTGATTCGCGTAACAATGAGGATATCTGGCGTCACAACGGGAACCAGGCAGTTTGGGGCTATGAATATTGCGTTGGTGGAATGGGGCCCAACGGGTCCCACTTGGTCTAGTCTCTAAACTAAAACGAAACCGCTTCTGGAACCTCTCCAGAGCTAGCACATCCTTCCTCAGGTGCCTAAAATAGCTCACAATACTCTAAGTGTGACCTGACCAGCGACTTATAGAGTCCCAGCATTACATCCCTGTTTTGCACTCTAGCCCTCTTGAAATATATGTTAGCATTGAGTTGGCTTTCTTTACTACCGAATTCGCTTGCAGATTAACTTTTTGGGAATCCTGCACCAGCACTGCCAAGTTGCTTTGCACGTCCGGTTTCTGGATTCTCTCCCCATTTAGAAAATAATGTCTTTATTCCAACTACCAAAATGCATGACTCCACACTATATCCCATCTACCACTTCTCTGCCCACTCTCCCACCTGTACTTCTGCAGAGCCCCTGCCTTTTCCACACTACCTACCCCTCCACCTATTTTCGTATCATCCACTTGGCTCTCATCTTCCTTAGCAGCCCCATGTGTGGCACCTTATCAAAGGCTTTCTGAAAATTTAGGTAAACAACATCCACTGACTCTCCTTTGTCTGCCCTGCTATTTACTTGTTCAAAGAATCCAGCAGATATGTCTGGCAAGATCACCCCTCCACAAAACCATGCTGACTTCCGCTTAGTTTATCATGAATCTCTAAGTAATCTCATCCTTTATAATGGACCCTAAAATCTTACCAAGTCAGACTTCTCTGCCACAGAAGGTAGTTGAGGCCAGTTCATTGGCTATATTTAAGAGGGAGTTAGATGTGGCCCTTGTGGCTAAAGCGATCAGGGGGTATAGAGAGAAGGCATGTACAGGATACTCAGTTGGATGATGAGCCATGATCATATTGAATGGCGGTGCAGGCTCGAAGGGCCGAATGGCCTACTCCTGCACCTAATTTCCATGTTCCTATGTTCGTCACCTTAGACCACGTTGGAAGCAGTTACTCTAGCGGGCATAACAGCCTCCAGAAACTCAGCGTCCAGGTAATTCTTCCCATCCCTGATGTGGTGCAGCTATTTAAGCTCAGACTCCAGGTCATCCTCTTTCAGTCTGAGTTCCTCAATCAGCTAACATCTGCTGCAGATGTGGTCCAAATATATAAGCCCGACCTGATTCAAAGATGTTTCACTATAAAAATGAAATAAGTGCGAGATGTCATTGTGACACAACGTTGAGTCACCATTCTTATAACCAGAGTAGGGGAATTAAGAACCAGAGGATATAGGTTTAAGCTGAGAGGGCTAAGATTTAATGGCATCACTCCCGTAATAAACACTCCACTCCCCGCTCCCCTTGTTTCCTCCACCCCCCCCCCCCCCAAGGTAAGACTGACACCTCCGATTTACCCTTCTCCCTCTCAAATTGTAGATTAAAACTTATCATATTTAGAAAAAGAATATGTGGCGTTTCGGGTCTTCTCCAGTCTGAAGAATCCTCACCTATCATTCTTCTCCAGATTAGCTGCCTGACCCGCGGAGTTACTCCAGCACTGTGTGTCTATATACAGTACAAAGACTGGCTGATCAATGTGCACTCCAGCACTTTGTGTTTTGCTCATGATTCTAGCATGTGTAGTTCCTTGAGTCTACTCTATGAGGTAGTGGGTTCCGGAGATGGCTGCTGCATTGCTAATTACTTTTAAATACAAATTTTACACTGTACCCACAACCACACGTGTGTGTGTGTGTGTGTGTGTGTGTGCGCGCGCGCGCGCTATTTTCTTCCAAATGCCAGGCCACAGCCTTTCCATTTTCACACATCCTACTCACATTTTTTCTGTCGAGGCAATAAAAATCTTCCCGTCCCATTCCCTCCTACATTTCCGCAGTTGTTAATCGTTTAAAGTTTTAAAAACAGCCGGAAACCTCAGCTCAGCAAAAAAAAACCCGAGTGACGTCACAATGCACTCATAAGGCAGGACGGGACACTCTGGGAGGGAGGGGCACTCCAGCGCTCGTGGTGAATGAGTGGTGGCGGCTGCCGCCGACGATCGGTGGGGAGGGTAGTGCTGGAGCCAGTTTGGGGCCGAGGTTAGGGAAGAGCCCGGAGATGAAGTCGGGGCTGCACTGGAGCCCAGGCAGCAGCCGAGCTGATGGCTGTAGTCTACAGCCAGGGCCAAGTACGAGAAACAAGCAGAGTTCCAGGCGCCCAAGTAAACTATCAGGTTCTCCCCATTCACACCATGTTGTTACATAATCAATCACCTGACGTTGGCACTTAAACACAAGTTTACTCGGTGCATGTAGGAAAGATTTACTGCCACGGTTTCTGTTTCCAGGCACCACCAGATCACGCTGATGATTCTGGAAAACAGCCTGATGTGATGTTCAGCCCATTTTCCAAACACATGAAGCAGTCCCACAGGAAACCACAATGATTTGAGCAACTGTGCTCACTGAACTACCGTATCTGGGTCAACACTCCTCATCTGCAGCTGCAAACTGCCTTCCCCAAAGAGTCATACAGTACAGAAATAGGGCCTTCGGCCCAAGTGGCCCATGCCCTGCAAGATATCTCATCCACACTATCCCCCTGTTCATCCAGCACCTTGTTTCTATCTTTAGTATCAATCACCACCTGCAGTGTTTTGTTTCCACATTTTCTACTGTGGATTGCAGAGACAATTGAATGCTAGAGATTGTCTGTTTAACAATTTTGTTTATTAGCATAGGTGCAGAATATTAAATTCCAGCCAGTGGTGATTGACATTCCAGGAACAAACCCCACATGCCTTAGAAGGATGAGGGGGAAATCACATTGAAACCTACCAAACAATGAAAGGCCTAGATAGAGTGGATGCGTAGAGGATGTTTCCCATAGTGGGAGAGTCTAGGACCCGGGGGCAGAGCCTCAGAATAAAACAACATAAGAGAAAGGAGGAATTTCTTTAGCCAGAAGGTGGTGAGTCTGTGGAATTCATTGCCGCAGGTGGCTGTGGAGGCCAAGCCATTGGGGTTTTTATTAAAGCAGAGATTGGTAGGTTCTTGGTAAGTGCATCAAAGGTTATGGGGAGAAGGCAGGAGAATGGGGTAGGGAGGGAAAATTAGATAAGTCATGATTGATTAGTGGACAGACTAGATGGGCCGAATAGCCTAATTCTGCTTACATGTGTTATGGCACTAACGATAACTAGAATTCTAACCTAATTCTTACCAACTGCAGAAACCAACATCTGTTGGCGTCACAATGGCTGCGATATTCAACTATTTCACATGCGGCATATTCGCTTGGATTTCAGCAGCTTGGATAACCAAGTAAATCTCACATCACGCTTGGAACAAGTGCATAGCTACTCCCTGCAGTAGATTTACTGCCGTTTCAGCGGGCGGCACGACCCAGTGAATCCCTCCCCACACTCAGAGCTGGTGAACGGCCTCTCTCCAGTGTGAACTCATTGGTGTGAACTCGATGGCGGGTCTGTAGACTAGATGACCAACCAAATCGCTTCCCACACTCGGAGCAGCTGAAAGGCCTCACCCCGCTGTGAATCCGTTCATGTGTCAAGAGGTTGGATGACTGAGTGAATCCCCTCCCCACAGTCTGTGCCGATGAACGGGCTCCCCTCTGCGTGAACTTGCTGCTGCTCAGTCATCAGGTTGGATGAGTAAATATAACCTTCCCCACATTGGGGGCAAATGTACGGCCTCACCACGGTGTGGATTCGCTGATGTCTTCGCAAGTCAGACGACTGAATGAAACCCTTTGTACACACGGGGCAGGTGAAAGGTTTCTCCCCGGTGTGAATTCGCTGATGCGTCACGAGGTCCGATGACCTGATGAACCCCTTCCCACACTGGGAGCAGATGAACGGTTTCTCTCCCGAATGAAGACGCTGGTGAATCACCAGGGCAGACGTCCGGATAAACCCCTTGCCACAGTCGGAGCAGATGAACGGTTTCTCCCCGCTGTGTACCCGCTGGTGTATCACCAAGTCAGACGACTGAGTGAATCCTTTCCCACACTGGGTGCAGATGAACGGCCGCTCTCCGGTGTGAATTCGCCGGTGTATCACCAAGTTGGACGATCGAATGAAACTCTTACCGCACTCGGAACAGATGAAGGGTCTCTCCCCGGTGTGAACCCGCCGGTGCGTCACCAGGGTGGACGAGCGAGTGAATCCTTTCCCACACTCCAGGCAGACGAACGGCCTCTCCCCGGTGTGAACCCGTTGATGGATCGCCAAGTGGGATAAGTGGGTGTATCGCTTCCCGCACACGGAGCAGGTGAACGGTCTGTCCATGCTGTGCACCCGCTGGTGCCTCTGCAGGTCACCGGGCAGCTTGAAGCTTTTCCCGCAGTCGGGACAGTGAAAGGGGTTCATCGGGGCGGGAGGGTAAAGCGGAGGTTGCGGGTTTCATCAACGCCGAGGCAGGAGCGGGGGGGGATCGGTGGGCAGCTCCAGGGAGCCTACGGGCGCGGAGCTGGGGACGGCCCAGTCCCGGCGGCCGGTCCCGGGGGATCCGCTCAACCGGCGGCCGAGGATCGGGCCCGGCCCGGGGTGGGCTGAGGGTGGAGGAGCGGCGCATGCGCCGTGCGGCGGAGCAGAGGCTCAGGGCGGCGCATGCGCGGGGCTGCACGGAGGCCTGGCGGCGCGTGCGCAGTGTAGAGTGCGCGTCTGCCGCGGCCTGACCGTGACGGCGCAGCGCGCACGCGCACACTCCCCCCCCCCCCCCCCGCTCAACCGGGCTCACGCTTTAAACCCTTCCTCCTTCACCCTTCTCATCTGGAGACGTTAACATTGTTCTCTAGGCGCAGGGAAAGTGGATGCAGGCGTTTTACCTCATCAATACTTGTTAATGAAGGAATCCTTTCATAGAGTTAAACAGTACGATCCGTGGCGACCAACGTGCTCCATCTGCACCGGTCTCACCTGCCCGCGTTTGGCCCATATCTCCATATCCCTCTATCCCCATATCCCTCTATCCCCATATCTCTCTATCCCCATATCCCTCTATCCCCATATCCCTCTATCCCCATATCCCTCTATCCCCATATCCCTCTATCCCCATATCCCTCTATCCCCATATCCCTCTATCCCCATATCCCTCTATCCCCATATCCCTCTATCCCCATATCCCTCTATCCCCATATCCCTCTATCCCCATATCCCTCTATCCCCATATCCCTCTATCCCCATATCCCTCTATCCCCATATCCCTCTCCCCATATCCCTCTATCCCCATATCCCTCTATCCCCATATCCCTCTATCCCCATATCCCTCTATCCCCATATCCCTCTATCCCCATATCCCTCTATCCCCATATCCCTCTATCCCCATATCCCTCTATCCCCATATCCCTCTATCCCCATATCCCCCTATCCCTCTATCCCCATATCCCCATGTCCCCATATCCCCCTGTGAGATACCCTTTATGCTCACAATTAATACTCAAAGACTAAATCTTGGAAGCAAGAGATTTCTTTATTTTACGAGTCTGCAGACCGGGTGCCTCTCCAACTCGAGACACACCGAAGCCAGAGAGATCATCCCCCTTTATACACAAAATCTTACATTCAATCTCCCCTCCGGACCTTTCTCCAATCAGGGTCGGAGGTGCACAATCTGTAGGTACATCCCACCGTACATCCCCTCGCACCTCCCATATCATACATTGCATGTTCAAACATGTTCATGGTAATGAGCAATTTCTTGACCAGGGGTGTGTTGTAATATTCATTTATTCTATTAAGCATGCTCAATTGCTCATGACCTGGCCCAGTTTTACTCACCTCCTAGTGAACCCTCTCAGTTTTCCTATATCAGTACTAAAGCTAAGCTATAGTGACAAGGGTCCCATCTATCACTCCTTTCCACTGATAGGGATCTCTCTACATCACTCCCTTCTCTAGCTATATACAATGCATCTCTTCTTACTCAAGGACTCGAGGATGGGTCTGGCAACCTTCAGACACTGCTGTGTCAGAATCCTCTCTCCAGCCCCTCTCTGTTTGAATTCTCTTTAAAACTCCTTTCTTTAATAGGGTTTAATCACTTTATCCCTCACACCCCTATCCCCATATCCCCCTATCCCCCTATCCCCCATATCCCTATATCCCCATGTCCCCATATCCCTCTGTCCCCATATCCCTCTATCCCCCTATCCCCATATCCCTTTATCCCCATATCCCTCTCCTCTGCACTCAGACTTCGGCGCTCAGAGTTCTATCAGCGCTCCCAGTTGTTTAAGGCTCCTCTGATGCACAACCCTCTGGTTGGGGGGGGGGGGGGGGGGGTGTTTCCCAGCCCTTGAGAAGCCAATTAGTTCTGTCCATTAATGTTGGAAAACAGCTGGAAATAATTAATTCAAACGATTAAATACTTCCCCTACCGTGTCCCAGTGATTTGAATTACCAGGTGAGAAGCAACAAACAGTTCTCATCCCAACCTTCAGCGTCTTATGCGAATTGAAGGGAAAAACCTTCTCTCAAAGAGCAGTGACAATGTAGCCAGGAAGGTAAACTGGAGGAATTTAAAAAGCATTGTGTTAAAGAAGGAACTACAGATGCTGGAAAATTGAGGGTACACAAAATGCTGGAGAAACTCAGCAGGTGCAGCAGCGTCTGTGGAGCGAAGGAGATAGGCAACGTTTTGGGCCAAAACCCTTCTTCAGTCTTTAAAGAGCAGCTCAGTTAACGATCGAGGCAAAATATACAGATTTGGAGATGTGGATAGATAATGGCTGCCATGGACTCGGTGGGCTTGGGTTCAAAGGGCCAGTTTCCATGCTGCACCTTTGTAAATTCTTAAGTTATTGGAGCAGAATTAAGCCATTCGGCCCATCAAATCTACGCCGTTCAATCATGGCTGATCTATCTATATTTCCCTCTCAACTCCATTCTCCTGCCTTCTCTCCATAACCCATGACACCCGCATCTCCAAACTAAATAAAAAATGTTCAAACAGGGCAAGATGTAAGAGATTGGTAATGTGAATAATGAGCAGGTGATCCTCGTTGTTAGGCCGCTAGAGAGGCGACATGGAAAAAGTCGCCTCTCCATGGAGGAGGCGACCGAAAGCGCTTCCCCCCTTACCCCCTCTCTCCACCCCCGATACAAGACACACCAAGAGACATTAAAACAAACATTTAGACATACTGAAAAAACAAAAAAATGACTAACACGCTGCTGGCAGGGCAGCCGTCTCGCAGCGGCCCCACCCCACCTTAGTCGGTTACATCACCAGGACTTCACTCATGAACGCTACAGCAGTGGTTTTACCCCATGTGAATGCTGGCATCTCTCCTCTGGCTCTGCAAAGGTCTTTAAACTGCCTGGATAATCCCGGGAATTAACCACAAGGTTAAATCCCGGGATGGCGGGACTGTCATAAATTGAGAGAATGGGACGGCTGGGCTTCTATACTCTGGAATTCAGAAGGATGGGAGAGGGTCTTATTGAAACATATACAATAAGATTATTAAGGGTTTGGACATGCTAGAGGCAGGAAACAAATATGTCCCCGATGTTGGGGGAGTCCAGAATCAGAGGCCACAGTTTATGAATAAGGGGTAAGCCATTTAGAACGGAGATGAGGAAACACTTTTTCACACAGAGAGTTGTGAGTCTGTGGAATTCTCGGCCTCAGAGTGCGGTGGAGGCCGGTTCTTTGGATACTTTCAAGAGAGAGCTAGATAGGGCTCTTGAAGATATGGGAGAAGGCAGGAACGGGGACTGATTAGAAACATAGGAACATAGAAAATAGGTGCAGGAGGCGGCCATTCGGCCCTTCGAGCCAGCACTGCCATTGATTTTGATCATGGATGATCGTCCCCTATCAATAACCCATGCCTGCCTTCTCCCCATATCCCTTGATTCCACTAGCCCCTCGAGCTCTATCTAACAAGGATGATCAGCCATGATCACATTGAATGGCGGTGCTGGCTTGAAAGGCCGAATGGCCTACTCCTGCATCTATTGTCTATTCTCACCTCCACGAGTCCTAATGCCGTGCTGATCACACTGTGGCTTGGGATACTTGCACAAAGATTGAATGGGAAAGCATCTCTCTATCCACGTCCAAAGCTCGATGAGGTTCAGCTGCTGTTGAACTGAGGGGCACTACAAAGATGATGTATTACAAACAGGCAAATCCCCCATTTTTCAAACCTTGTAAAAGGAGTTTACAAAATGATTAAAATGTTAAAATGAGGAACTACAGATGATAGTTAATATGCAAAAAGACACAAAGTGCTGGAGTAACTCAGCCGGTCAGGCAGCATCTCTGGAGAACATGGAAAGGCGATGCTTTGGGTGTCGACCAAGGGCAGGTGGGACTGGCATAAATGGGGCATCTTGGTTGGCATGGGCAATTTGGGCAAAGGTCCTGTTTCCACACTGCATGACTCTGAAAGTTAACTTTAATTTCATTTAGAGATACAGCATGGAGGTTGACCCTTTGGCCCACACCAACCATCCATCACCCATTCACACTAGTTTTATGTGATCCAACTTTTTCATCTACTCAACGGGGAATTTACATAGATTAATTAACCCACAAACCCACATGTCTTTGGGGTTGTGGGAGGAAAGCAGAGCAACTGGAGGAAACCCATGCAGTCACAGGGAGACTGTGCAAACTCCACACACAGTCAGCAGCTAAGGTCAGGATCGAACCCAGGTCTCTCGAGCTGAGAGGCAGCAAATCAACCAGCTCCACAACTCTGTGCTGCCTGAAGTTTTGCTAATCATCTGTGATTTAGTTGGTAGATTCCTTGCCTCTGAATCAGAAGGTTAGGAGTTTAAGTCCAACTGCAGAGACTTAAATTCCTTCACAGTTTTAAAGATATTGCTGATCGGTGGAGATAACATATTTTAAATGGAGCTATTGTCAGCTTTCTCAGGTAGACACAGACACCCGGGGGAGGGGGGGGGGGGGGGGGAACGGAGGCCCCACCATCAGATCTATCAAAAAACAGGTTTAGCTCGTTTGCCCAGTCCTGATTGCTTTCCCTTCCCAGGCCACTGGTCATGACAATAATAAACTAAACTAAGCACTACAAAGACATGTAGGTTTGTAGGTTAATTGGCTTCTGTAAATTGTCACTAGTGTACGGGATAGAACCAGTGCAGAGATGATCGCTTTTCAGTGTGGTGGACCGAAGAGCCTGTTTTTACATTGTATCTCTAAAAAACTAAAAACATTAACTATATGGGAGGTTGGATTGGGATGTCTAGAGCAGGGGCCTCCAAACTTTTCAGCTTGAGGGCCACATTATATATTTGGCACATTTTTGCGTGCCATAGGAAAAAATAAAGAAATGTCACACACACACACACACACACACACACACACACACACACACACACACACACACACACACACACTGACCCACACACATACTGACACACACATACACAGTGACATACACACACTGGCACACACACAAACGCACATGTGGACTCCCACATACCAAAACACACACAGACACATAGACCCGCACACACACAGACAGACACACAAACAGACTGCTGCCAACTAGCTCCACCCCTTCCCCCTTGCTCCACTCCCCACCCCACACTACCACCCCGCACAACTTGCCTTTGCAACACAGGAGCAGTGGCACAGTCACCGCCTCACAGCGCCAGAGACCCGGGTTCCATCCTGATTACGGTTGCTGTCTGTGCGGAGTTTGTACCTGCGTGGGTTTTCTCCGGGTGCTCAGGTTTCCTCTCACATTCTACGTTTGCAGGTTAATTGAATTTATCCCGAGTGTGTGCAGGATAGTGCTGGTGCATATGGGCACTAAGAACCCGCTAAATAGCCTGCCGCACGGAACGTGTTAAGAGCTTGCGACGGGCCGGATAAAATCTTGTGGCGGGCCGGATGTGGCCCACGGGCCATCGTTTGGAGACCCCTGGTCTAGAGCGTCAGAGGCTGAGGGGGAAACCTGACAGAAATATTTTGTTATTTAATTTTAAAGGCATAGACAAGGTAGACAGGCAGAACCTTCGTCCCAGGATGGAAATATCACAGATTAGAAGGCATAGCCTGAAGATGGGCAAAATTGAATGGAGATGTATGCAAGAATTATTTTCTTACACTGAGGGTGGTGGGTGCCTGGAACGCACTGCGAAAGCTGGTGATGAGGTACATACCTTTTCACTGTACCTTGGTACACACGACAATAACCTAAACTAGATACAATAATGGCATTTAAGAATCTGAGATAGGCACAAGGATATATATGGAGGGAATGCATATGGGAATATATATGCAGGGAATGGAGGGATATGGATCACATGCAGGCAGATGAGATTAGTTTAACCTGGCACTCACTGTGATGAGCATGGACATTGAGGGCTGAAGGACCATTTCCTGGCAAAATAGGGAACTGCCAATGCTGTTTTACACAAAAGGCCATAAAGTGTTGGAGAAACTCAGCGGGTCTGGCATTGTAACCTCTGAATGTGTTTTTGATGTGCTGTACTATGCATTTTTGCTAAATAAAGTCCTTGGAAAAGAGGAATAAAAAGGAGACAGAGAGGGAGAGACACACACACACACACACACAAGGTCCTGCAAAGAGTAGGTAGAACCTCATTGATACCTGCGGATAATCCTTGATCGACTTTACCTTGCACTAAACATTATTCCTTTATCATGTATCTATACACTGTTAATGGCTCGATTGTAATCATGTATTGTCTTTCCACTGGTAAAAACTTTTCACTGTAACGCGGGACACGTGACAATAAACTAAACTAACTAGCTGAAAGTCACGATCTCTAGGGTTATAATGTCACGATTACTCCTTGTGCAATGTGCTAGCAAGGCAGGAAATTGGAAGACAGAACGCATAATAAGACAGAATAAATTGGACTTTTTCATGCTGGAAGGATGTCACTGTTGGACACAGATTTGATCAAAACGAAATTGTGAGGAGATGAAGGGAAGAAAAATCTGCTAGGATACAGGGAATTCTATCCCTCCAATTCCTTCAGCAATGACTACAATCCCATATCTGCCAAGGTAAATAGGCTCTTCCTGTTCACCGTCTTGGCCTATAATAACTTGAGTTCCAGTGGGCCTGTCGAGAGTTCAGCTCTACCAGCTGCAAACCGAGAACTAAGAAAACAGGTTTTTAACTCAAACTTTAGGTAACCTCTGCAAACCAACCCCCCTCCCCTTTCTCCCCTATAACCTCCCCTTCTCCCCCACTCTATCTACCCGGCTGACCTTGCACCTATCTCTCCCCTCCCCTCCTACATTTCTTCCCAAAGATACAAAATGTGTACCTAGTTTCACAATTTGTTACTCTCCAATCCTTTTGTCTCACACTTTGTGTGTAATTAATCTCTGGCCTTTGTCTGGCCATCTGCTTATCAATTCCCCCCCCCCCCCCATGTGTTCATGTTATAAGAGTAGAATGAGGCCATTCGGCCCATCAAGTCTACATAGCCAATCCAGCGTTCCCTCACAACCCCATTCTCCTGTCTTCTCCCTTTAGCCCTTGACACCCGTACAAATCAGGAATCTGCTAATCTCCGCCTTAAAAATATCCATTGACTTGGCCTCCACAGCCAATTGTTTGCCTATCTTTGCCCTGCCCTTCCACTCCTCTAGCGTTATTGTTTTCTCCCCACTCCTGCACTCACTGACAGAAGCAATTACCAAGAAAATAAATAAGTGAGATAGTGAACAATATTAAAAAGGAAATATATTGCAGTAAAATATTCTATAAGAACCTGGGTCATAGCCTGGGTAGCACAGTCGAAAGAGCATCAGACTTTTAGTCTCATGGTCCAGCCGCTGCTTTGTGGCACAGCTGCTGCCTCTCAGCACCAGTGACCCTGCTTCAGTCCTGACCTCGGGTTCTACCTGTGTGGAGCTTTGATGTTCTCCATGTAACTCCCTGTAACTGTAACTCCCTGGAACCCCAGTTTCCTCCCTTACCCTAATGACTTGCACAATTTTGTAGATTAATTGGTCTCTGTAAATTTCCCATGGGGTGTAGGGAGTGAACAAGAAAGTGGGGTATCATAGAACTTTTGTGAAGGGGTGATCGATGGACGGTGTGCACTCGGTGGGCCGAATGATCAATGGTTGGCGTGGTCTTGATGGGCTGAAGGGCCTGTTTCAGAGCTCCAAGTAAAACAAACCAAGGTCTGAAACGGGCCTCTTGCTCACCAGCAATTTGCAACTCCATTCATTTCAGACCTCCAGCATCTAGGAAAGTTTGAAAGTCAGACATCAACACAACAGTCTGTATTCTGTAGGAAAGACACAAAGTGATGGAGTAATACAGCAGGCCAGGCAGCATCCCTGGACGACTTGCTGTTCATAAGTAATAGGAGCAGAATTAGGCCATTCAAACATGGCTGATGTATCTTTCCCTATCAATCCCTGAGGCAGAGAATTCCGCAGACTCACCACTCTCTATCGTATCATATTGTATCAAGAATCTGTCAGCCTTAAAAAATATCTATTGATGACCCCCACAGCCGTCTGTGGCAATGAATTCCACAGATTCACCACCCTCTAAATAAATTCTTCCTCATCTCCTTTTATAAAGGTTTCTAGGCCAAGTGACCCGTTGGGTCCCGTCCCAACGCGCAGGGCCCACGGCATCAAACACACTATAACCACTGCCCCCCTCACATACACACACACCAAACACCCCCCCACACACACACTAACCACCCCCCTTAATATTATATTAATAATTCGCTCCTTTTACCCCATCCTCCACCCTATCCACTCACGCATAGCCCCCAACTTGCAGGCATGACTAGAGAGGGAGAGGGAGGGGGGTAGAGAGAGCGAGGGCAGAGGCAGAAGCAGAGGGCAGGGTCAGGGGTCAGGGGGCAGGGGCCAGAGGCAGAGGTAGCAGGTAGAGGCAGAGGCAGGGAAGCAGAGGGCAGGGGCAGAGGGTATGGGCAGAGGGCAGAGGTAGCAGGTAGAGGGCAGAGGCAAAAGGCAGAGGATAGAGGCAGAGGGCAGCGACAGAGGCAGAGAGCGGCAGCAACCTCCCCATCATGCGCTGACACGGGGACCCCGAGCGAGGCAGTGGGCGAGCGAGCATCGACGACAGGACCGCGAGTTGGGCCGCCGCAGTCTTCAGCTATGAACTTTGGTCTTCAGTTGACGGCCCGATTTCATCTCCGGCTGTGTCTTTTGAATAATGGGGGGAAGGAGCGAGGGGTGGGGGGGGGGTGATGTAACTCGCAGCACGAGGAAGAAGACAACGCAGACCCATTGTGATGTCATCAGCGAAAGACAGTCGTTTTAAAATGAAAAGTTTTGTTAAGATTTTTGAACATCTTCATTAATAACTCGAGAAATAAAGCATGAAATTTTCAGATAAGGCGATTTTGGACTCCAGGGGAAAATGTCTACCGGAATATGTAAACATTTTACCGTTACAGCGTCGTTTTTTCTCAACGATGTGATTACACACAAACACACAAATAAATACACATCCAAGATCAGAATTTTACAAGTAGATAGATATTCAGCGCTGAGACACTATCTCACTTATGCCACCTGCACCTGCTACCAGCCAACCCCAGAGGAGGCTAGTGTGCACTGGCTAGCTCCACTCATCATCTTCAAACAAGTCTCACTGGCTGTGCCTTCCACTGCTAAGGCCCTAAACTCTGGAATTCTGCCTCTGCACCTCTGCTTTTGTTTCCTTCAACATCGTGCTAGAAATCTCAATGTAACTCGGCATCAACCTTCATTATAATTCTCGTGAACTATTTCCAGGATCTATATCTTGCTAAACCTGCGCAATCAATTCCTTGACGAGGCAATCATATTTTGCAAAGAAATAAAATAATCCAAAATTGAATGGAGAATTAGAACAGTTGCACACGGCAGCAGAGCGATAGAGTTGCGGCCTTCCAGCACCAGAGACCCGGGTTCGATCCTGACTACAGGTGCTGTCTGTATGGAGTTTGTATGTTCTCCCCGTGACTGCGTAAGTTGTCACCGGGTCCTCCAGTTTTCTCCCACATTCCGAAGACGTGTGGGTTTGCAGGTTAATGGCATCTGTAAATTGTTCCTAGTGTTTAGGATAGAACTAGTGTACCAGTGATCATGGTCAACTCTGTATGTCTAAACTGTATCTTAACAATAGAGATGATCAAGAACATTAATATAGATGAACATAGCAAGTGTTGCATTTATTGAGGTTACTCCATGAGAGAACAGGATTGCCAAATTCTGCTAAACTTACAGATCCTTGCCGAACCACACTCAGAACTGGTGGAACGACTTTATATAGCCAACAATATGAACACTAAATTCTCCAGTTTCAAATAATAATCCCTCTACCACACGTCATTCAACCCCCCCTCCCCAGTACACAGATTTGTGCAACCATCTCTCAACCCCCTCTTCTCCTTTCTCCTTCCCCATACACTCATCTCCTACCCCCAAGTCTCATATCTCCCTTTTCATTTAATCAGCTTTGCATCTCACTCCTTTTCTCTCATTATCCAACACCCTTTTGTCTCCTTTTCACCTCTGGGCTTGTCCCTTACTCCAAACATTCGCCAATCAACCCCCCCCCCCCCCCCTCCCCCCAACTCAGTTGTATCCCCCCCATCACTTGCCAAGGTTTGTCCCGTTCCAACTTCAATTCTCTAGCTTTCCTCCCCACCACTCCATCATTTAAGGAAGATCCCAACCAGAAACATTCTCTGTCCATTTCCTTCGCAGATGCTGTCTGACCCGCTGAGCTGCTCCAGCACTTTGTATGGTCAGAGGCACTGAGCACCACTCAGGAAATTATAATACAGAAGGATAAGAGGCCTTTGCGTGGATCAAATAGGTTTTGCAATAATATTGGCATGTTTTTTTAAAGAACCAGAGGACAGATTTAAGATGAGCGAGGGAAAGAGCGTGGGACCCTGAGGAGCAACTTTTTTTTACACAAAGGGTGGTAGGTACATGGAAGGAGTTGCAGGGGAAGGTAGCTGAAGAAGTTACTATCACTCTGTTTTAAAAAAATGGACAGATAAATGAATAAGATAGTTTTGGAAGGATATGAGGCAAACACAGGCAGGTAGGACTGGTCTAGATGGGGCATGTTGGTTGGCACCAAAGGGCCTGTTTCCATGTTGTGTGACTCATTGGCTCATAACCAATCCAGCTTTCCCTCTCAACCCCATTCTCCTGCCCTCTCACAGACTCACCACTCTCTATCGTATCAAGAATCTGTCCGCCTTAAAAAATATCTATTGACGACCCCCACAGCCGTCTGTGGCAATGAATTCCAGATTCACCACCCTCTAAATAAATTCTTCCTCATCCCCTTTTATAAAGGTTACTAGACCAAGTGGGACCCGTTGGCACCCGTCCCCTCAACGCACAGGGGCTGAGGCATCACACACACTCTAACCACTGCCCTCCCCACACACCAAACACCACCCCACACACACACTAACCACCCCCCTTAATATTATATTAATAATTCGCTCCTTTTACCCCATCCTCCACCCTATCCACTCACGCATAGCCCCCAACTCGCAGGCACGACTAGAGAAGGAGAGGGGTAGAGAGAGCGTGGGCAGAAGCAGAGGGCAGGGGCCAGAGGCAGAGGTAGCAGGTACTGGCAGAGGCAGGGAAGCAGAGAGCAGGGGTAGAGGCAGAGGTAGCAGGTAGAGGCAGAGGACAGAGGCAAAGGCAGAGGATAGAGGCAGCAGGTAGAGGCAGAGGAGAGGCAGAGAACGGCAGCAACTTCCCCACCATGCGCTGACACAAGGACCCCGAGCGAGGCAGTGGGCGAGCGAGCATCAACAAAAGGACCGCGAGTTGGGCCGCCGTAGTCTTCAGCTATGAACTTTGGTCTTCAGTCGACGGCCCGATTTCATCTCCGGCTGCGTCTTTTGAATAATGGGGGGAAGGAGGGAGGGGTGGTGACGTCACTCGCAGCACGAGGAAAGTGTCAACTCTGCGATAGTTTCACTGAACACTTGTGCTCAGGCCAAGGGTTGCTGGGTCTGGCGTTTGCTAACCTCTTTAACTTACCTTCCCATTCCCTCACTGATGTTTCTGTCTCGGGCCTCCTCCAATGCCAGAGTGAGGCCACATGCAAATTGGCGGAACTGCACCTCATATTTTGCAAGTGTAAGCAAGGAAGCAAGTTTATTTATATAGCACATTCAGCAACAAGGGAATTCAAGGTGCTTTACACAAAGCATTAAAAAGCAATCAAAAGGAAATAAAAACAGTCATTAAAAATAGAAAATAATAACAGGCTCAAATAGAATAAGCCAAGTATAAAATACAAGAATAAAAATTAGTGCAGTGTTAGAAATTAATAATTAATTAATTTGATTTAAATTAAAAGTCATTAAAAGCAGCGTCAAACAGAAAAATCTTCAGCCCTGATTTAAAAGAACTGAGAGTTGGAGTGGACCTGCATCTTTCTGGAAGTTTGCTCCATATATGTGGTACATAAAAACTAAACACTGCTTCTCCATGTTTAGTTCTGGCTCTGGGGACCGAAAGCAGACCTGTCCCAGATGACCTTAGAGGTCTGGATGGTTCATAATTGCAGCAGAAGATCAGAAATGTATTTTGGCCCTAGACCATTCAGTGCTTTATAAATCAACAGTAATATTTTGAAATCAATTCTTTGACAGACTGGAAGCCAGACTGCAAGACCTCAAAACTGAAGTGATGTGATCCACTTTCTTGGTCTTCGCGAGGACTCGAGCAGCAGTGTTCTGAATCAGTTGCAGCTGTCTAATCGATTTTTTAGGGAGACCTGTGAAGACAGCATTACAGTAGTCACGTCTACTGAAGATAAATGCATGGACACATTTTTCTAATTCCTGCTGAACCATAAGTCCTTTAACCCTTGATACATTCTTAAGGTGATAGTAGGCTGACAGAACTTGTCTTAAAGTGGCTGTGGAAATTCAGATCCGAGTCCATGATTACACCAGGAGTTCTGGCTTTGTCTGTGGTTTTTAACATTGCCGATTGAAGCTGAGCACTGACTTTTAATCATTCCTCTTTGGTTCCAAAAACAACTACCTCAGTTTTGTCTTTGTTTAATTGAAGAATGTTTTGGCACACCCAATCGTTAATATGTTCGATGCATTTACTCTGTATTCGGATTGGACCATAATCCCCTGGTGAAATCGTTATGTAAATTTGTGTGTTGTCTGCATAATTATGGTAACTTATTTTGTTGTTTTCCATAATCTGAGCCAGTGGGAGCATGTAGATGTTAAACAGAAGAGGCCCCAGAACAGAGCCCTTGGGAACTCCACATGTCATATTTGTCTGCTCTGGTGTGTAATTACCTATAGACACAAAGTAGTCTCTGTTCTTTAAGTAGGATTCAAACCAGTTTAGAAAGTCCAATCGGTTTAGTAATATGGTGTGGTCGACCGTGTAAAATGTCCAAGTTCATGTTACATTTATTGTCACATGAACCAATTGGTACAGTGAGATTTGAGTTACCATACAGCCATACGAATAAAAAAAAACACAATACACGATAGAGTTTAACATAAACATCCCCACACAGCAGAACCAATGTTCCCACTGTGAGGGAAGGCAATAAAGTTCAGTCATCTTCCTCATTGTTCACCCGTAGTCAGGGCCTTTGAGCCCTCCACAGTCGCCGCTACGGACGGCTCGATGTTTCAGGCCCTGTTGCCGCGATGATCGAAGCTCCGATGTCGGAACAAAAGAACACACTCAGCGGCTTGGAGTTTCCGAATCGGCCACTTCCTACATGCAGCACTGAGATCCAATAATACTAAGACTGAAATTTTGCCATTGTCTGTATTTAAGTGGATGTCATTGAAGACTTTAACAAGAGCAGTCTCAGTGCTGTGGTGTGGTCAAAAACATGACTGGAGGACATCAAAACAGTTGTTTAGCGACAAAAGGTTGTTAAACTGGTCACAACCTAGGCGGATGAATGTGAAATTCTCAAATTCTAACTAGCTTCCACATATACTTCCTTCCCCCCCCCCCCCCCCCCCCCCCCCCCCCCCCCCCCCCCCCCCCCCCCCCCCCCCCCCCCCCCCCCCCCCCGCCCCCCCCCCCCCCCCAAGTCAGTTAACCAGTTCCACAGTTTGCACCAATGTATCCTTCATGGGAATCACGCCATCCCTGGCCAACAATTGGCTTTTCAAGGCCTCTCCCAAAGAGGAGTGAGTTTGTAGGTTAATTGGCCTCTGTACAATTGCCCCTAATGTGTAGGGAGTAGATATGAAAGTGGAATAATGAGAACTAGTGTCAACGGGTATGGACATGCTGGAGTAACTCAGTGGGTCACTCAGGATCTCTGGAGAAAGAGTAGGCGACATTTCAGGTCAGAATCTTTCTTCAGACTGAAAGTAGAGTGGGAAGTGGGAATAAAGTGAAGGTGAGAAAAGGATAGAACAAGGGCCGGCAACAGACAGCGTCAGGAAGGGCAGAGCCCATAATGCCCCATAGTTAGCTGGGGAGAGTGTGATAATGAGAGGGATACAAGGCTTCTGTTGAAAAGTCAGATTAGGGAATTTGTTACCTGAGCAATCAAATTCCATTACTTCTTCGGGTTAAGATCAAAGACAGAGCATTATGGGGGATAAATCGCATTGGGCCCGACTGGAACTCTCCCAGCTTATTGTGAGACAAGAGATGAGATTGCAAGTGTCTTGGCGAAGATCTTTGCATCCTCTACAGTCACAGGCGAGATACCAGAGGAGTGGAGAGCAGCCAGTGTTATTCTTTTGTTTAAGAATACCAACGACTCGACTTCCTTAGAAGGATTAGGAAGTTCAGCATGTCACCAACAACTCTCACCAACTTCTTCAGATGCACCGGGATGCATCACAGCATGGTTAGGGGACAGCTCCATTACAGCCACAGCATGGTTAGGGAACTGCAAAAATTGCAGAGAATTGTGGACGCAGCCCAGACCATTGCACAAACCAACCTCCCTTCCATTGACTCTATTTACACCACACGCTGCCTCAGCAAGGCCACCAGCATAATCAAGGATGAGTTACACCCTGGCCATTCCCTCTTTACACCTCTCCCATCTGGTAAAAAGTATAGAAGTGTGAAAATACACACCTCCAGATTGGGGGACAGTTTCTTCCCAGCTGTTATCAGGCAACTGAACCATCAAACCAACAACTAGAGAGCAGTCCGGAACTACTATCTACCTCATTGGAGATCATCGGACTATCTTTAATCTGACTTTACGGGCTTTAACTTACACTAAACATTATTCCCGTTAGCATATATCTGTAAACTATGGATGGCTCAACTGTAATCATGTATTGTCTTTCCACTCTGGTTAGCACGCAACAAAACCTTTTCACTGTACCTCAATACACATGACAATAAACTGACCTGAATCTCAAGAAGGGTAGTGGACCTAGTACATAAATCTAAAGCCTGGTGAGTCTCACATCAGCGATAGGATGCCTATGGGGAGAGGATTCTTCGGAAAATAATTTACTCAAATTTGGAAAAGAATGGGATAGTTACGAGACAGCCAGCACGGCTTTGTCCACATGATGTGACAAAGGTGTCAGAAGCAGGAAAACCTGTGGATGTTGTCTACGTGGATCTTTGAAAGGCTTTTTATAAAGTCCCTTGCGGTAAACTAATCCAGAAGGCCAAGATGCATGGGGTCCATGCACACTTGGTAGCATAGATTTAGAACCGGCTTATAAATAGATGTTATTCTACTTGGAGGTCTGTGACCAGTGATGTTCCACAGGGAAGGTAAACACAAAATAGGTCATGCTGCATCTCGGGGAATAAGGAATAGGTGATGTTTCAGGTTGAGATCCTTCTTCAGACTTTTGCTTCCTTCCTGACCCTTGGGTGAACCATCCAGCACTCACCTGCAGGGAACAAGGGAAGGCATTTAAAATTCCAGCAACTCAATATAACTGAAACAAAAAACTAATCTCAGTGACTGTGAACCTGCCAGAATGTTCACCAACACTCTTTTGGAATGACATGGCACCAGAGTCACGTCGTGTGACCAGTGTCTCAAACCGCAGCAACATAGTTGAGCTGGAAGAAACAAGTATCTGCCGATGCTGGTTTCCAAAAAATGACAAAGTGATGGAGTACCTCAGCTGGCCTGGCAGCATGGCCAGGACCCTTCTTCAGAATGATTCAATTATCAGTCATCTTCATGAATCTAAAGGGTTAATGGTGTGGCACTTGCTCCCCTTACAGAATCTGACCATTCAAACAACAATGCAGAATGCTGTGGAGATAAAATAAAAATCATATCAAGAGGGGATCAAGTTCAAGTGAGTTTATTGTCATGTGTCCCTGATCGGACAATGACATTCCTGCCTTGCTTCAGCACACAGAACATAGTAGGCATTTAGTACAAGACAGATCAGTGTGTCCATATATCATTATATAAATACATACACACACACATGAATAAATAAACTGAAGTGCAAATAACAGATTATGGGTTATTAATGATCACAGTTTTGTCCGAGCCAGGTTTAATAGCCTGATGGCTGTGGGGAAGTAGCTATTCCTGAACCTGGTCGTTGCAGTCTTCAGGCTCCTGTACCTTCTACCTGAAGGTAGCAGAGAGATGAGTGTGTGGCCAAGATAGTGTGGGTCCATGATGATCATCTGGACTAACTAGAAGAACTTGGGTCTGGCTGGGCAGAGTGTAACAAGTGTATGATTCCATCAAAGTAGATTAGGTGTATTTTTAACAAAAACAAAGTGCTGAAAATCACAAGGTCACAAAATGGAGCAGAGAACATATTCAACGACCACAGGACATAGGTTTAAGGTGAAGGGGAAAAGATTTAATAGGAATCTGAGCGGTAACCTTTTCACATAAAGGGTGGTGGGTGTATAAACCAAGCTGTCAGAGGAGGTAGTTGAGGCAGAGACTATCCATACATTTAAGGAACAGCTGGACAGATACATTGATGGGACAGGTTTGGAGCGATATGGACGAAATGTAGGCAGGCGGGACTAGTGTTGCTGGTAGACACAAAATGTTGAAGTAACTCAGTGGGACAGACAGCATCTTTGGAGAGAAGGAATGGGTGACGCTTTGGGTCGAGATCCTTCTTCAGACTGAAATCAAGGGAGTGGGTGGGACTTAGAATGTAGTCGGAAGCAGTAAGACTGGTGGGAGAACTGGGAAGGGGGAGGGGATGGAGAGAGAGGGAAAGCAAAGGCTATTTGAAGTTAGAGAAGATGTACTGCTGGGGCGTCAGCTATCCAAGCAAAATATGAGGTGCTGTTCCTCCAATTTGCACTGGGCCTCACTCTGACAATGGAGGAGGCCCAGCACAGAAAGGTCAGATTGGGAATGGGAGGGGGAGTTAAAGTGTTGAGCAACCGGGAGATCAGGTAGGTTAACGTATAGTGAGTGGAGGTCTTCAGCGAAACGATCACCGAGCCTGCGCTTGGTCTCACTGATATACAGGAGTTGACACCTGGAACATCTCGATTGTCCTCATTCTTTAGGGAATGGGGGTTCCCCTCTGCCATTATATTGTTGTTCGAAGAAGACCATGATTTCAGTGTTCCCGTTTGTGGGTCCGGCGTTGACTGGTGAGACCGATCTGGGCCCGGAAGGCTCGCCCGCACATGGGACATGCAGTAGAAACCGAAGTGGCTCGAGCCCTGCGCGCGGCGCGCTTCCCCTGAGCCAAGCCAATTAACCTACAAAACTGTATGTCGTTGGAGTGTGGGAGGAAACCGAAGACCTCAGAGAAAACCCACGCAGGTCAAGGGGACAATGTACAAACAACGTACTGACAGCACCTGTAGTCGGGATCTAACCCGGATTGCCGGCACTGCATTCGCTGTAAGGCAGCAACTCTACTGCTGCACCACCGTGACCGACATCTTCCCATCTCCACCCCTTTACGCTTTCCCCAGAAACTGTTCCCTCCGCAACTCTCTGATCATCTCGTCCCCTCCCACCCAAACCACCCCCTCCCCAGGCATTTTCCCCTGCAGCAGCAGGAGATGAAACACCCGTACCTTTACCTCCCCTCTCGATTCCATCGAAGGACCCTGACAGTCATTTCGGTGAGGCAGAAGTTCATTGGCACCTCCTCCAACTTCATCTACTGTATCCGCTGTTTCAGGTGTCAACTCCTGTATATCGGCGAGTCGAAGAGCAAGCTCGGCGATCATTTTGTTGAACACCTCCGCTCAGTCCGCCTTAACCTATCTGATCTCCCAGTTGCTCAGTAGTTTAACTGCCCCTCCCATTGCCAATCTGACCTTTCTGTCATGGGCCTCCTCCATTGTCAGAGTGAGGCCCGGTGCAAATTGGAGGTGCATATGCACCTCATATTTCACTTGGGTAGCTTACACCCCAGCAGTATGAACAGACTTCTCCAACTTCAAATAGCCCTTGCTTTCCCTCTCTCTCCATCCCCTCCCCAGTTCTCCCACCAGTCTTACTGTCTCCGACTACATTCTATCTGTCCCGCCCACTGCCCTGACATCAGCTGGAAGAAGGGTCTCAACCCGAAACGTCACCCATTCCTTCTCTCCACCAATTACTCCAGCATTTTGTGTGTACCTTTGATTTAAAACAACATCTGCAGTTCTTTCCCACACACTAGTGTAGCTAGGGTTGCCAACTTTCTCACTCCCAAATAAGGTACAAAAGATGGCATACCGCAGCAGTGTGGGTATGTTGCAGGCCCAGCATGAAGTGACTCAGGGGGGTGCAGCTAGCAGATGGTAACAGGGACCTTTTTCAAAAGAGAGAGAGAGGAAAAAAACCAACCACCCTGAATAGGTAAACAAATACATTATATGAACCATGTGTACATATCTTCAGTATTATATATGAATATTATAACAAAGCATAATACAGAGCATAATTGGACTATCAGAGCATAATCGGGATGGAAGGGAAGAATTGACAAGGGAGTTGCGGAGGGAGCGGTCTTTGCGTAAGGCAGACAGTGGGGGAGATGGGAAGACGTGGCGAGTGGTGGGATCACGTTGGAGGTGACGAAATTGGCGGAGGACATAGAACAAATGACAGCAACATTCTTTCAGCAAACTAGCAACCACTTATTCCTTAAACATGCAGATAAAGTAGGAATTGAAACATCTGAATCATTTAAGACATTTAATTAATGCAGGAATTTAATGCAGGTGTTGTATGTGCTGGCTGGTGGGGTGAAAGGTGAGGACCAGGGAGACTCTGCCCTTGTTGCGAGTGGGGAGGATGGGGAGAGAGGGCAGTGTTGCCGGGTACGGTGGAGACCCTGGTGCGAGCCTCATCTATAGTGGGGGAGGGGAATCCCCGTTCTCTGAAGAATGAGGACGTTTGTGATGCCCTGGTGTGGAAGACCTCATCCTGGGAGCAGATGCGGCGTAGACTGAGGAATTGGGAATAGGGGATGGAGTCCTTACAGGAAGCAGGGCGGGAGGATGAGTAGTCCAGGTAGCCGTGGGAGTCAGTGGGTTTATAGTGTATGTCGGTCAGGAGTGTATCCCCTGTGATGGAGATAGTGAGGTCAAGGAATGGTAGGGAAGTGTCAGAAATGGTCCAGGTGTATTTCAGTGCCGGGTGGAAGTTGGTGGTGAAACGGATGAAGTCAGTCAGTTGTGTGTGGGTGCAGGAGGTGACACCAAAGCAGTCGTCGATGTAGCGGAGGTAGAGGTCGGGGACGGGGCCCTGGTACGCCGCGAACAAGGATTGTTCGACATACCCGACAAAGAGGCAGGCGTAGCTGGGGCCCATGCGTGTGCCCATCGCTACGCCTTGTATTTGGCCTATCTGTATGTGCCTTTTGAGTAGACATATAATCACCACAAAAGAGTAAAAGAAAGGGGGGACTCACCGTCTACTTTTTCCATGGATATTTCTTGCTGCTCTTGACTGATTCAAAGTCCTTTGTCCTTTTACACAGCCAGAGAGGAGTCCTTACATGACAAGTCACAGTTCACAGAAATTTCAAGTTCATTTTTGATCAACTCTGTACTGCATCCGTTTCTTGAGTCTGACCATTTAATGGTCATCAGAGAGAAGATTCTCTCTACAAAGGCATTTGAGATTGGCACACCGAGGACAAATAAGACAATCCTGAACATGTTGATCAGGTTGGCTTTCCCTATGTTTTGGAAAACTGCCACCCACTTCTCACCGGTGGATTTTGTGGTATCCTGTCTGGCTTTCTGTATTTCCTCCTGGCGAGCACAAAACTCTTCATGGAGTTGGTCCATATTGACCGTCTCTGTCATTTTGAGGGCAGTCACCACCTGCTCCAGGTTAGTGAAGGAGAGCTCCTTATAGAGGCCGATCGGTTTCAGTCTCATCATCACATTTTCTGGTGAGAAAGCAAACCACTTGTCAATGTGTGTAATGATAGAGTAAAAGAACTTCACAAAGTCCTGTTGCTGCTTGGACTTTTGTGCTGGCACTTGTTTGTCCCTCAGCAGTTTGATCTGGTAAAGCTGTCCTGTTTCCGCTGAAGCATCTGCATTTTGAATTTTCGGACTTCCTCGTAAAAATATGTGATGCAGAGCTTTGCTTCCTCCAGCTTTTTTACGAGTTGGTCAAAAACACATCCCACGTTGTGGAAAAAGCACAGATAAATGTTAGTATCTCCAGTTTTTTCTTCATCCTCAAATTGCTCTTCAGTCCACAGGACAATTGTCAAGGTATGAAGTATGACTTAAGAGCTGGCCAGCTTTGCAGGAGACGTTCGACAGCTGAATGAAGAGAGAGCCATCGTGCGCAAATTTCACACCACTCAATGTCAACACAGGCAAAAAATCAATGCAGATCCTCTCTTCGGGAAGCAGACCGGTAAAGGCTGTAGACCTTTAGAACAATTGTCTCAATATCTATTGACAGGTTATCACAGGCGTGCTTGAGGGCGTTTTGAGCGATGTGAGCTGGGCAATTAGCTTTCAGAATGTGATTGTTGGCACTGCTCAATAACTGGTAAACTGGGTGGTGTTTTCCAAAGTTTACATTGGCATTATCTTCTGCATAGGGTGTGACGTGTCTAATATCCAGTTCATACTTTTCCAGACAGCTCATCAGAGCTTGATTTATGCCATTTGCAGTTTCATCACCATCTTCATAAAAGTTAAGTAACTTACACTGCACTCCATCAGACACAGAGAAATATCTCCTGCACACTGGAAACATTTTTCTATCTCCCTTGTTTGAGGCATCGGTGGTAACTGAGAACTACGCGGGCTCATTATCTTCGGTCGGGGACAGATCATCCATAATATCCTGCACAGTATTGGGTCCTGAAACATTAATTGTAACCATCTCAGCTTTCGTTCTTCCCAAGTGCATCTTCTTCAAAACATTTGAATCATTAAACAAAGCACCGTTGAGCTTAGCAAGACAGTCGATGCAGTTGTAACCGAGTCTGTGTTTAACCATATGGTACACATACGAAGCTTCACTTGCCGCAATTTTGTCATTTTCCGCAGTAGATTTCACGAAGAATGCACCAATATTGCTTGCACCTTTAGCTAGTGTGGCCTTCTTGTGCACTTCTGTGGAAGCATGCCGTTAGGTCATTCTCACCTCCAAGGCCAATTGAGAATTCCCAATGGCATGAAGTACAGTAGGCTTTCGTCGAGTCACCGCTGACAGGCTTAACCCACATCTTTTTTGCTTCCCATTGCTTGTTATAGCTGCACAGACTTTTCTTTTTTGCAGGTTTATCCATATTTGCACATGACAAACCGACCGAACAACACCAGACGTTACTGAAACTTTTAGTTTTAGCACGAATTAGCAAAATATGGCGTACAACTGATGCGCGTAAGGGGGCATGTGGTTGGATGACATGTGAATCAATCGTGCGTGGCGTCAACAGCACATGCAACACGTACGCACGCTGTAGCATCAGATCTAGGATCTGTCTGCAAGCGTGCCCTCTGGTGATTACAGAGAAGTAGCAGTCAAATACGGGACAAGGGCAGTCCCGCAATGGACAAACCAATTTAGCCCACTATGCGGGATGTCCCAGCTAGCTAGACAGCAGGGCTGCCAACATTGGGTGAGAGTTGAGAGTGAGAAATTGCGCGGGTGTGTAGCGACCGGGGGGGGGGGGGGGGGGGGGGGGGTGTTCCCCCTCCCACGGTAAGTAGCTTTTACATTTTTAACTTACACTTGGATGCAACATTTATTCTTTAAATTGGATTAGGTATGAATAAGGTTAGGCTAAATTACATTCCTAATTGCATTCCACAATAGAGCCAGGCTCTGCTCAACAGGTGCAGCACATGAATGACTATATTCATGTATGGAAATAGAAACATAGAGACATAGAAACATAGAAATTAGGTGCAGGAGCAGGCCATTCGACCCTTCGAGCCTGCACCGCCATTCAATATGATCATGGCTGATCATCCAACTCAGTATCCTGTACCTGCTTTCTCTCCATACCCCCTGATCCCTTCAGCCACAAGGGTCACATCCAACTCCCTCTTAAATATGGCCAACGAACTGGCCTCAACTACCTTCTGTGGCAGAGAATTCCACAGATTCACCACTCTCTGTGTGAAAAACGATTTTCTCATCTCGGTCCTAAAAGACTTCCCCCTTATCCTTAAACTGTGACCCCTTGTCCTGGACTTCCCCAACATCGGGAACAATCTTCCTGCATCTAGCCTGTCCAACCCCTTAAGAATTTTGTAAGTGTCTATGAGATCACCCCTCAATCTTCTAAATTCCAGCGAGTACAAGCCAAGTCTATCCAGTCTTTCTTCATATGGAAGTCGTGCCATCCCAGTAATCAGTCTGGTGAACCTTCTCTGTACTCCCTCTAAGGCAAGAATTATCGGCCAAATCAGATTATATTCATGCTTTTATATATATATTGCCTTGAAACTGACGGCTCAGGCAGCGCTGACGGCCCATGGGCTGCCAAGAGCTTCGCGTGTTACAAGTGCTACGGATGAAAGTCATGGAGAATTATGCCTACATAAGAGATCGATCATCAGGGTAGGCAGGGTAGGCAGTGCCTACCTTGACGGCACGTGCCTGATATATATCAGGCACGTGCCGTCAAGGTAGGCACTGCCTACCCTGCCTAAAATTATGAAATGGCAATTATTAAATATAAATAATAAAGGCATGGGAGAATTATGCCTATCTAAGAGATCGATCTCTTATGTAGGCATAATTCTCCATGACTTTCATCCGTAGCACTTGTAACACGCGAAGCTCTGTGCAGCCCATGGGCCGTCAGCGCTGCCTGAGCCGTCAGTTTCAAGGCAAGCTGAAGGCAGCAGAAATTCTGCCTTTGCAGTTTGCTGCGCAGGCGCAGCGTGAGTTTCTTGGCGGGATTTTCAAATACGGATTGCCATTATTTTAATAGTATCTCAGGAAACAAGATTTAGATTTAGATTTTATTACTTGTCATTCGCACCTCAGAGAGGCTCGAACAAAATTCTGTTTCTACAAACCATACAGAGCAATTCATAAAAAACACACAAACAATTCAATTCACACAAACAAAGAGTGAAGATTGGACTTAATGTACCAATAACGTGGTAAGTGCATTTTTTGGTGCTTTATGTTTTTAAATGCTGTATTTCCCGGGGTGGGGGGAGAGCTCCATTCACAGTGTTTGGGGAGTCTGGCTTTGTGAAGGAGGGGATTGGGGTCAGTAACCCACTTGCCACGCAAGTGATCTGAGTGCAGGTACATGGGACTAGGTGAGAGTAAGTGTTCGGCATGGACGAAAAGGGCCGAGATGGCCTGTTTCCATGCTGTAATTGCTATATGGTTTTATTCTGGCCGGGGATTGAATTAGCTTGGGTGGCTGCCGCAACACTCCGGGCATGGACAGCAGAACTGGCCACCAATTCCGAGGAAGGAAGCAGCTCGGATGACTGCGAGTGGCCGCCGGGACCCTGCCACTTCAGCCGATCCCCACTCACCTCTGGCAGTGCTCTCCGTCTGAACATCTCTCACCTGCCGCTTGCCGGCCGGCTTCCTGCAAATCTTTAAATTCTGACAGCGCGTTCACGGGACCAGTTGAGGTTACTTGGCTGTGGGAATTTAAGGATTTGCGGGACGCGGTTGACATGAGTGAAGCCGGCGAGGGGCAGGTGAGAGATGTTCAGACGAAAAGCACTGCCAGAGGTGATCGGAAGGCACTGAAGGGCAGCCGGTTCTGGTGTCGACGCAAGCTGCTTCTATCCCTGGAAGTGGCGGCCGGTTCTGCTGTCCGTACTCGGAGTGCTGCGGCAGCAGTGAGTGAGTTACTGATATGATCTTCGACCCTCTCCTTCTTAACACTTCTGCCTTCTTGCATCTTTAACCCCTGGCGCAGACTCTCCACATGCTGTGAAAGGAACTCTCCTTCCAATTGGACCCTTGAATTAGTATTGTCATTCAATAAGATGACAACTGATTTAACGCCCCGGTGTGCTCCCATTTTTCCCACCATCTCTCCACCTGCCTTCATCCTCCGTCCCCCAACCATTACAAAATTAAGGAGATTGAGAAGCCTTGGGAAAATTGAATTGTTACTTATTTTTTATTTTTTACAAAGAGAACAATCTGCGCATGCGCGGTTTAAGATTTTTTTAAAAGCCGGCTGGCTGCCTACCCTGAGTAATTACTCACGGCATGTGCCATGTATATGTATAGAAGGAAGGAACTGTAAAAAGAAGGAACTGCAGATGTTGGAGAATTGAAGGTGGACAAAATTGCTGGAGAAATTCAGCGGGTGCGGCAGCATCTATGGAGCGAAGGAAATAGGCAACGCTTCGGGCTGAAACCCTTCTTCAGACAGTTTCAACCTTACCCTTTGAATATGGAAACAAGACGAAAATAATGCCACATATTCAATCATATATGGTTCAATGAAATTAAGATATATATGTAAAAATATATATGGAAACAGGCCCTTCCGCCCACCAGGTCCACACCGACCAGCAATCTATCATACACCAATTCCATCCATCACGCCAGGGACAATTTACATAAGCCAATTAACCTACAAACCTGCACTTCTTTCGGATATGGGAGAAACCGGAATATCCAGAGAAAACTTTTTCTGTAATATATTTAGTCTGGTGTCACGTGGATAAAGATGAATACATGATTCTGATTTCTGCCCTTATTTGGATAACACACATGTCCAGTCATTGTGTTTTATGGCTGGTTTTCAACCTCTTCAGGCTGAAGGTCTCAACTCGAAACATCACCCATTCTTTCTCTCCAAAGATGCTGCCGGTCCTGCTGAGTATTTCTAGTTTTTAGTGTCTATCTTCAGTTTAAATCAGCATCTGCAATTCCTTCCTACACTATTTGTTAAGCAAAACAGGCCCTATTCTCATTATATAATTTTGTGATCAGCGTGAGAGCGTGAGAAGTTTGTGAAATGCGCGATTCTCACGCTCAATGAGTTGGCAGCCTTGCTAATAATTCAAATATTTCATGCAAGTTCCAATTGTTTGGACAAAAATCACTTATTACTGCTTTATAACAGTTAAGTTACTTTAAGACTATTTCAGAAATTATGGCAGTGAACAAAAAAAATCAATTAACAAATTAAAGCAAACTAAAAAAAAAATAACATGTTCCCTTTCCTGACTCTACCTCATAAGTACTTTAACGCTGTTAACAGAGTAAAGGGATATTAACCTAAGAATCAAAATGGGGAAAGTGAGGGCAATTTTACTTAAATGGTAATTCTAAGCCCATTCAGATCTGCATAGAGTTAGTTATACAACATGTACATGGCTGGCCCAATTTGTCCATACTGATCAAGTTGGCATTCTGCGTGCCCCGGGACTGGCAGCCGTTCCCAGGTCAGCTCGCGTCCCAGGGACTGGCCGCAGTTCCCAGGTCGGCTCGCCTGCCCCGACCCCGCGAAAACGAATTGAAAAAAAAACCCCCCGCGGTTTTTCGGGTTACGGGCCGTGTGCCCGTAGTCCAAACCCTGTCCTAGATGTTTGGCCTCATTGTGGCCGTCGCCCCCCACCCCCGTGTTTGACAACTGCTTCAACTGGCTGTTGTTGTCAGCAGCTGCACATTCGACCAAAGAGAAGAGAAGAGACACGACGTTACTCACAGCCGTCAACCGACGCGCTTCCCCAGACCGCACAGATCGCTGGCAGGCGGCGCAAAGGGACAAACTGGCGCAGGGACTGAACTCGGTGTGAGAACTCAGCGTCCATCATCAGGTTCGCTGACGACACCACTGTAGTGGGACGTATCACTGATGGGGATGAGTCAGAGTACAGAAGAGAGATCGAGCGACTGTCCATATGGTGCCAGCACAATAACCTGGCCCTCAACACCAGCAAAACCAAGGAACTGATTGTGGACTTTGGAAGTAGGATGGGGACCCACAGTCCTGTTTATATCAACGGGTCGATGGTTGAAAGGGTCAAGAGCTTAAAATTCCTGGGCGTGCACATCTGTGAAGATCTTTCCTGGTCCGAGAACACAGATGCAATTATTAAGAAAGCTCATCACTTCCTGAGAAGATTACGGAGAGTCGGTCTGTCAAGGAGGACTCTCTCTAACTTCTACAGGTGCACAGTAGAGAGCTTGCTGACTGGTTGCATCATGGCTTGGTTCGGCAACTTGAGTGCCCTGGAGAGGAAAAGACTACAAAAAGTTGTAAACACTGCCCTGTCCATCATCGGCTCTGACCTTCCTTTCATCAAGGGGATCTACCACAGTCACTGCCTCAAAAAGGCTGGCAGCATCATCAAGGACCCACACCACCCTGGCCACACACTCATCTCCCTGCTACCTTCGGGTAGAAGGTACAGGAGCCTGAGAACTGCAACGACCCGGTTCAGGAATAGCTACTTCCCCACAGCCATCAGGCTATTAAATCTGGCTTGGACAAAACACTGAACATTAATACCCCTCCATCTGTTATTTGCACTTTATTAATTTATTGATTAATGTGTGTATTCAAGTATATAATTGTAGTCTATGCCTACTATGTTCTGTTGTGCTATGCAAAGAAAGAATTTCATTGTCCTGTCAGGGACACATGACAATAAACTCTTTTGACTTTGACTTTGACTTTGAACTCAGTCATGAGCGTGAGGGCGTGAGAAATAGCTCCAAGGCGTGATTCTCATGCTGAAAGCGTGAGAGTTGGCAGCCCTGAGACAGTTCGATATAGCAGGGACATGTTGACCGGGCAAGTTGGGCCGAAAGGGACTGTTTCCACCCTGCAGCACTCTATGACTTTAAGTGCTGGAATAACTCGGCAGCAACTCTGGAAAACATAATATTGAAAACACTCAACAGGTCAGGCAGCATGTATGAAGACAAGAACAAATAGAACAATTCTATTCATTGAGGGTCTTTAATTTGCGATATTAACTATTTGCTATGAACCCCCACGCGCAGGATGCTTGCAAGATCTAATGCTTTTATTATAAGGTGACAAAAGGCAGTAACATCAGCAAGGGATTGCGCGTGCGCATCCGGCCCAGGAGTGGCCGCCGCCAGCGGCTGCGCGTGCGCAGATCGCACCTCTCCCCTGAATTCCAAATAAGATGGTGGCCGGTTTCCTTGGCAACCCCACAACGCCAGGTTTTTGAGAGAAAACAACTGTCGCTTGCCGCGCCCACTGACACACACACAACATCCAACGAGGCTCTGGAATCGCAGCCGAAGTTGATAAGTTGCACGACGCGAGCCGCTCAGCGACCCCCGGCCCGTCGCCTACCTGCTGCAGACACGCGTCTGCTGACCTCCATTTCGCAGCCGCTCGGCATCGTCTCTGAGCATGCGCCTGATATCCTTGTTCCGCGCGTGCGCAGCGGTCGCCCAGCACCGCGGGCAAGGCCGCCTTCCGCCGCGCGAGGCGCAATCCTCTTCGTCGTCACTCTGAGTGACGTAAGCTGGGGAGGGGCCATTGGCGGGAGGGGGCGATAAATAAATGGGTCGCATAGGGCGGTTTCACGCCCGCGGGGCACGCCGGGTAAGCGACTCCGCCATTACTCGCCCTTCGACCACGGGGTTTTCGGGTGCGGTTTGCATCCACCGCGGGGGAATGCGAAATGAAAGAAATCCGCCATCTGCTTGTCCGGTCGTTGTAACATTGCCGCGTGTGAATCCGTCGATGGGGACGGCTCATTTGCCCGATGGTCGAGTCCGGCTCGGCTTGCGTGCGTGACCCGGTCCGCGTGCGTAACGCAGGCCTGCAGCGTGAGGCACGTCGCCTGACGTTGAGTGGCGCGATGATTGACGCAGCATCCGACCAATGGGAGTGCGGGGAGTCCGGCGATTGTCCCTGCTGCCAATGAGAGCGGCGAGGGGGCGGGCCCGGTACCAGCCAGCTCGTTGTCGGTGAGGCGAGTGTCTCTTTGTCTGAAGCCCTGGAGGAGCCGAGCCGATTCGGGTCCGGTAGCCGCGTCCCTTCTGCATCGCACGGACATTTTATTTCCTCGCACAACGTGCATTGCAATTTGCAAAGAAAATAGATCGGGAGTTTTATTGCAATCTGCGAAGAAATCTGCAGCCTGCGGTTTGTGAGGATTCATCTCCTTTTTTTTTCCCTGGGATTTCAGGGCGGTTAAGGCTGCAGAGTGGGGGAGGGTCCGGCTCTTAAAGGGACAGTCCCTGGGCTTGTGGCCCTCCAAAGAGCCGGCCCTTGTGCTTATAACTGATAAGGAGACAGACCTGCGCCTTATGCTTAGGAAGGAGGCAGTTTTGTGCAGGGTTTGACTCTGTTTATTTCCCTCCAAAGGGCAGACCTCTGTGCAATTGGCTCTTAAAGGGCCAGAGTCTGCATTACTATCTGTTGAAGGGGGTCTGCATTGCTATCAGTCACTGTGTGACTGCCTCTTAAAAGGTAGAAACAATGAGCTGCAGATGCTGGTTTACACGAAAGGACACAAAGTGCTGGAATAATTCAGCGAGTTCAGGCAGCATCTCTGGAGAACATGTTTCTCTGGAGAACCACTGAATTCCTTCAGCGTTATCTGTCCTTTTGGTGCTTAAAGGGTCAGAGTCTGTGTTGTTGTCAGTTGAAGGGACCGCAACTGGCTCTTGTAGTGTAAAATATACAAATGATTCTTCCCGCTTGTGCATATGTGTGAGTGTTTGGTGCTTAAGTTCAGAAGTCATTGGAGCAGCATATGGCCCAACGAGTCACGTTTACAAGGATGAGTGTGGGACCTCGTTGAAAGTTACCGAATAGTGAAAGGCGTGGATGTGGATAGGATGTTTCCATTGGCGGAAGAGTCTAGGACCTGAGGGCATGGCCTTAGAATAACAGGTACCTTTAGAAAGGTGATGAGGAGGAATTTCTTTAGTCAGAGGGTGGTGAATTTGTGGAATTCGTGGCCACAGACGGCTGTGGAGGCTATGTTATTGGGTATTTTTGAAGGTGGATTATTGATTAGAAAGGGTGTTGAGGATTATGGGGAGTAGGCAGGCGAATGGGGTTGAGAGGGAAAGATGGATCAGCCATGATTGAATGGACGAGTAGACTCAATGGGCAGAAGGGCCTAATTCTGCCCTTATCACTTATGAATTTAGAAGTCCACTTGGCATTCAATCGTGCCTGTTTACCTTTCCCTCTCAACCCTATTCTCCCTGTAACCCTTACTAATCAAGACCCGTCAATCTCCACTTTAAACATACAAACATAGAGCTGTCTGGGAATGAATTCCGCCCTCTGGCTAAAGAAATCCCTCCTCGTCTCCTTCCTAAACGCATGTACTTTTATTCTGAGGTTGTGCCCATTGCTACGAGGCTCTTCCACCAGTGGAAACATCCTCTCCACATCCACTTTATCCAGGCCATTTAGAATTGCTAAGCTTCATTCCTTCCTGCTCTCAAGCATGTGGGAGGGGGGTCATCTGTTTTAAGGCTGTCACTCTTCATTGGGTTATTTACAAATGAAGTATGTCTCCTTTTTATTTAAGAAAGAACTACGGGTGCTGGAAAAATCGAAGGTAGACAAAAATGCTGGAGAAACCACATCAGTCTGAAGAAGGGTCTCGACCCGAAATGTCACCTATTCCTTCGTTCCATAGATGCTGCCTCACCCTCTGAGTTTCTCCAGCATTTTTGACTGTCTCCTTTTTATGTTGAGTGGAGATGTGGAAGACTGGTTCTTCCCCCACCCTTTATTAAAAAAAAAGCATTGGGTCATCATTGTGGGAGAAGCTGATAGATTGTTGTCAAGTAAGGATGTCAGGGGATATGGAGCAAGGTTGAGTCAGACCTAATCTAACCGAAGGCTCAGGGGGCAGAATGGCCTACTTTGGTTTCTTATGACCTCAATCTCTGAGAACTCCGTTGGGCTCATTTTTGTTCTGGATTTGCAGATTGTATAACCAGGCCACTGCTTTAAAGGGACACATTCACCTGTTTTCAGTGTGTTTGTAATTAAAGTGACAATTCTGGTCCCACTGATTTTTGAGGAACCTTGTTAATAGTTCGGTTTAGAGTTACAGTGTGGAAACGGGCCCTTCGGTCCATGCTGACCTTCGATTACCTGCTCCCCAATTCTGCGTCATCCCACCTCCACATCCTACCCTATAGGAGCAAATTTACAGAAGCACTGAACATACAAACCTCCCGTCTTTGGGATGTGGGAGGAAAGCGGGGCGCCTGTAGAAAGCCCACACGATCACAGAGAGAATGCACAATCTCTGCACAGACAGTACCCATGCTCAGGTTCGAACCCGGGTGCACCGTGAGGCAGCGACTCTGCCACGGAGTCGCCCGAATATTCTGAAGACTGGTCTTGACCCGAACCGTCACCCGTTCCATCTCTCCAGAGATGCTGCCTGTCCCGCTGAGTTACTCCAGCATTTTGTGTCTATCCTCGCCCTAATATTTGATCTTTGCTGTACCTAGGACAGAGGTTGTTGTCCTGTTTCCTGTGACCCTGGTCTTTCGAACAGTCTTGCACTCGATGACAAACTATCCAACTTCTTGTGCTGGCTGTAGCTAAGTGGCTGAAACATTCTCCGCTATGTCAGAAGGTAATTGAGTCAAGTCAGTGCCTTTGAGGTTTGAACAGAATGATCTTAAATTGCATACAGTGGATTACAGAGGGTGAGCTCCCCTGTCACAGATCTAGGGTTTAATAAACTCTTTAAGGCAGATGCCAAAGGTTCTGCGGTCCTCTTAAAGGTTAGGCTTCTTATTGTCGCATGCATTGAAATGTAGTGAAAAAACTTTGTTATGCATGCTATCTAAAATCAGCAACTATACCTAAATACAAGCTAGTCAAACTCAAATACAGTTGGTATGCAAAGGGAAAGATACAGAGTGCAGAGTATACTTTACTTTAGAATTTAGAGATACAACACGGAAACAGACCCTTCGGCCGAAGTCCGTGGCGATCAGCAATCGTGCCAGACACTCGCACTATAATACACACAAAGGACAATTTACAGAAGCCGAATAACCAACGTATCTGTACGTTGGCCACAAGCTCCAGTTTCCTTCCAAATCCCTGCAGTTTCCATGTAGTATCTTTCAATCAATCAAACTCAGTAAGTCAGGCTGTATCTGGGGGACGGAATGGACAGATGGTGTTTCGGTTCAAGACACTTATTCAGTCTGAGACTGCGCATGAGATTTTTTTTTTTTTTTTGAAATAAGGTCTTGTTTTGAGACACAGCATGGAAACCGGCCCTACGACCCACCAACTCCATGCCGAATATCATTGATGTCCCATGCACACTATATCTCTCACCCACTCCCCACACACTGAGCGGGGTGGGGGGGGTAAATTCTACGACCCCGCAGGTCTTTGGGATGTGGTAGGAGACGCACGCGGTCACACAGGGAGAATGTGCAAACTGATTCTATGATGCTATGAGACAGTAGCTCTCCCAGTGTGATGCCCAAATGCTAATTGTTCTCTACCTTTGCTCAGCCTATTGTATGAGACTGAACTGATTGTATATAGTATGGTATATCTGATCTGTTTGGATAACATGTAGAACAAAGCTTTTCACTGTACCTCGGTTCACGTGACAGTAACAATACACTTAAACCTAAACGCCACGCACAGACAGTACCCATGGGATCTCAGGAGCTGTGAGGCAGCGGATCCACCAGCTGTGTGACTGTGTTCACTTCTATTGTGAGAGGAACACAAGAATCCTTGTGTAGGAAGGAACTACAGGTTTACACCGAAGACACAAAATGCTGGAGTAACTCAGTCGGACTAGAGAGAAGGAATGGGTGACGTTTTGGGTCGAGACCCATCTCCAGACTGAGAGTTAGGGAAGAGGGTATCTGGCGACATGGAAGGGTAAGGTGTGAAAACAACAGATCAAAGCAGATGCTGAAAAGGAAATGTGGAATGGTTCATTGTTAGCTGAGGAGAAGGTGACAACGAGGCATATAATCAGAAATATTTAATCGGGTGGACAGCAGAACTAGTCGGAGACCAAGGATGGGGAGCGGATGGAGAGAGGGAATGCAAGGGTTACTTGAAGTTAGAAAAATCAATATTGATAGTGCTCGGCTGCAAGCTGCCCATGCAAAATATGAGGTGCTGTTCCTACAATTTGCGCTGCGCCTCTCACAAATCCTTCCAGGGGTTTTAGATGGCTTGAGTGTGTGAACAGGAAAATGACGGCTGAAATCAAAAGCGAAACAGTACAAAGTCAGCCACGTTGAAAGCAAGAATTAAAAAGTTAGTTATTATATTAATGGAGCAAGACTACATGATGTTGCTGTACATAGGGAGCTTGTGCCTGACTCGCAGTACAAGCGAATGGATACAACAAGTCCTTTGGAAGATCAATGGAAGGTTGTCCTTTGCTGATGAGATAAAAACAGAGTGGTTTGAGTGGAGTGTAAAATTTGGGCAGCCTTATAATGGAATTTTGCAGGGCGTTGTACTGGTGAGACCACACTTGGATAATCTAAAGGTGGTCTTCCATGTTTCAGCAAGGAGGTGCTTAAGGAGGAATTTCTTCAGCCAGAGGGCAGTGAATCGTGTAATTCATTGCCACAAGTTATTTGGTGCTTTTATAGCGGGGATTCTTGATTAGTGAGGATGTCAAAGGTCACGGGGCAGAAGAATAGGATCGAGAGGGGAAAAATAGATCACCTATCATCAAATGGCAGAGCAGACTCCTTAGACTTTAGATTTTAGAGATACAGCACGGAAACAGACACTTTGGGCCACCGAGTCCTTGCCGACCAGCGATCACTCACTGCACTAACACCATCCTACGCCAGGGGCAATTTTACATCTTACCGAAGCCTATTAACCTATAAACGTGCACGTCTTTGGGATATGGGAGGAAACCAGAGCACACAGAGAAAACGTACACAATCGCAGAGAAACCGTACAAACTCTGAACGGACAGTACCTGTAGTCAGGATCGAACCTGGGTGTCTGGCACTTTAAAGCAGCAACTCTGCTGCTGTGCTACTGTGCCTCTCTCGATGGGCCGAATGGCCTGAGGCCGCTCCTGCGCCGTAAGAGCGATGCAGCGGCACAACTGGTAGAGAAGGTTGTCGACCCGAAACGCCGCCCATTCCTTCTCTCCAGATGCTGCCTGACCCGCTGAGTTACTCCAGCATTTTGTGTCTACCAACTGGTACAGACAGACAGGCTCCATACAGACTTGGAGGGCCAAAGGGGCTGTTTACATGCTTTATCCCTAGATTTTAAAAAAGTTGAAAGCAATGCAGGAAAGGTTCCGAGGATGGAGAGATGGATGTATGAAAAGGTTTGGCAGGTTATGCTTATGCTCATGGAGTTCAGAAGAGCAAGAAGTTTGAGGTTAGTTTATTGTCACCTGGACCGAGGTACAGTGAAAAGCTTTTGTGGCGTGCTAACCAGTCAGCAGAAAGACAATAGTTAGAGAGAGCTCTAGGGGATATGGGACTCAAGGGATATGGGGAAAAGGCAGGCACAGGTAACTGATTGTGAATGATCAGCCATGATCACAATGAATGGTGGTGCAGGCTCAAAGGGCCAAATGGCCTCCTCCTGCACCTATTTTCTAATACATGATTGCAATTGAGCCATCTACAGTGCACAGATACATGATAAAGGGAATAACGTGCAAGATAAAATCCAGGAAATTCCGATTCAAGATATTCCAATGAGGTGGATAGAAGCTCTGGACTGCTTGCTCTCTAGTTGTTGGTAGGATGGTTCAGTTGCCTAATAACAGCTGGGTAGAAACTGTTCCTGACTCTGGTGGGGTATGTGTTTTCACACTTCAATACCTCTTGCCTTGATGGGAGAGGGAAGACAAGGGAGTAAGCGGGGTGAGACTAGTCCTTGATTATGCTGGAGCCAGTGTGAGGTGTAAAAGGAGGTTGGTTTGTGTGACGGCCTGGGCTGCGACCACAATTGTCTGTGGTTTCTTGCAGTCTTGGATGGAGCTGTTCCCTCACCGTGCTGAGAGGCACCGCGATAAAATGCTTTCCTCTGCGCATTTGTAGAAGTTGGTGAGAGTTCTGGACATGCCGAGTTTCCTGAGCTTTCTAAGTATTTGTTTTATTGAAGCCCGCATTTCAGAAGAATGGGCGGGGATTGATAATGCGGAAGAATTTTGTCATAAGTGTCATAGGAGCAGAATTAGGCCATTCAGCCCATCTAGCCCATCACCATACAGTCATTGAGGGGAAATATAGATCAGCCATTATTGAATGGCAGAGTAGACTTCAGCCGAATGGCTTAATTCTGCTCCTAGAACTTATGAGGGGGGTCCTGCTCGCCCATCTACCTCCTTGGAAATCCTCGAACTATCTTTAATCAGAGTTTACTGGTTTTTAACTTGCGGTGAACGTTATACCCGTTATATTGTGGCTGTATACTGTGAATAGCTTGATTATAATCGTGTGGAGTTTTTTTGACCAAGTGGGTTTTCTCTGCATGCTCCAGTTTCCTCCCACATTCCAAAGATGGAGGTTAATTGGCTTCGGTAAGAACTAAATTGTCCCCGGTGTGTAGGATATTGCTGGTGTGTGGGGATGCTGGTTGGGGTGGCTCAGTGGTCTGCAGGGTCTGTTTTCGCGCTGTATCGTCAAACTAAACTAAAGTATAAAAGTTGAGCGATCTTGCTATAGTTGTACAAGACAATGATGAGGTCAAATTCAGAGTATTGTGTTCAGTTTCGGTCACCCTGTTCTAGGAATGAAATTGTTTAGCTGGAAAGGGTGCAGAGAAGATTTACAAGGATGATGCCAGAACTTGGCGGGCCTAAGCTATAGGGAGAGGTTGGGCGGGCTTGGACTTTATCCCTTGGAGCGCAGGAGGATGAGGGTGATCTTATAGGCATGTATAAGATAAAGAGGGAACTATGGGGATTACCCAGAATTGGGGAATCAAGAACCAGGGGACATTAATGTGAGGGGCGAAAGACTTAAAGGTACCTGAGGGGCAATGTTTTACACAAAGATGGTAGGTATATGGAATGAGCAGGGAGGGGAGATAGATGAGGCAGGTACAATGACAATGGCAGGTACAAGAAATATTTAGATAGGAACATGGATAGACATAGAATAAGATAGGATAGATTGAAATGGGTGTTTTCCAAACACAGGCAGGTGGGATTAGTGTAGATGGGGCAAGTTGAGCTGAAGGGGCCCGTTTCCCTGCTGTTTGATACTATGACTGAGGAAAATTTTACAGGGGCCAATTAACCTTCAAACTTGCACGTTTTTGGGTTGTGGGAGGAAACCCAGGCGGTCACAGAGGTGAATGTGCAAACTCCACACAGAGAGCACCCGGGGTCAGGATCGAACCCGAGTCTCCGGCGCTGATGCAGCAGCTCTACCTGCTACGCTGCTCTGCTGACCTCAATCGAGTTGAGGAATGCAGCAGGAAAGGGGATAGTGGGGCTGAGATCGCATAAACCCTAATAAATGGGCATGATCCTGGGGATGATTGGGTTGTGATGAGCAGTGTTTGAAAGCTCTGGGCCTGTACTTGCTGGAGTTTAGAAGGCTGAAGGGGGGGTGGGGGGGGGGGCGATGTAATTGAAACCTACCAAATAATGAAAGGCCCAAATAGAGTGGATATGGAGAGGACGTTTCCAGTGGCGGGAGAGTATCTCAGGTGCCCCAGTTTCATCCCACACTCCAAAGGGGTGCAGGTTTGTAGGTTAATTGATTTGTGTAAATTGTAAGTTGTCCCCAACGTGTCGGATGGTGCTCCTGTACGGGGTGATCGCTAGTCGCACGGAGGGCCTGTTTCCACGCTGTGTCTCTGAAGTCTGAAGTAAATTACCTTTCGATGGTGGGGAGGTCGGTACCAGTGATGGATCAGGCTGTGTCTACCTCAGTTTGTGAATCTGGCTCCTCTCTCACTGATCCCCGTTTGTGATTAAACAGCACCTGCTGCTTCTTCCTACAAATTCTGTCTGCTCCACTGCAAAATCTCCTCAAGATATGCCTACTTTGAAATATTCAACTCCAATCTCCGACGAGAGTTCTGTGAGACCCTCTCTCACTGCTCCCCCTCTGCGAACTGTCTTTTTCTCCAGGGATGCTAGCTGAGTTACTCCACTGAGTTACTCCAACACACTGTGTCCAGCAAAGGAACAGCAGATACAAAGTGCTGGAGTAACTCAGCGGGTCAGGCAGCAACTCTGGCGAGCATGGACAAAAGTTATTAGTTTAATGTAATTTAGAGATACCGTGTGGAAACTGACCTTTCCACCCTATGAGTCCGCTCCGACCAGCCATCACCAATTACTCCAGCAGCCCGAAGATGGGTTCCAACCCGAAGCATCACCCATCCTTTTTCTTCAGCGCTGCTGCCTGACCCACTGAGTTACTCCAGCACTTTGCGTCTACCTTCTGCCTTCCTATAATTTTACAGGTGCATTTTCTGTTGTTAGCTTGCTTTAAAAAATCCAGACCTAATTAATTAAGAATTTAAATTCAACAGTTGCCATGGTATTTGTGCCTGGGCCAGTTCACTGATGCACATGTCACAAAGAATGTTCGACACCCTGACCACTGTGTTACCAAACCGCAGGGGACAGTATTTATTTTTCTGCTAAAATAACTAGAATTAGATTAACTGGTCATTATCGCTGTTCTATCTGCGACATCTTGCTGTGCTCGAGTCTGACTGCTGCACTTCATTTGTTGTGTTGGTGACTGCCGCAAGAACCAATTTTGTTGACTGAAGCCACGGTGGCTAATCCAGGGCCGCTACAGAAATGCAGGCCTTGTTTTCCCTTCCCACCCCCGTCAACATTTTGCTTGGTTTTAAAGACTGCTTACAGTTTTCACAAATTATTGGAGCAGAATTATGGCATTCGGCCCATCAAGTCTACTCTGCCATTCACAAACTCACAAGTTATAGGAGTAGAATTAGGCCATTCGGCTCATTGCGTCTACTCCGACCCGAAAAGTCACCTATTCCTTCGCTCCGTAGATGCTGCCTCACCCGCTGAATTTCTCCAGCATTTTTGTCGACATTCAATCATGGCTGATCTCTGTCTCCTAATCCCATTTTCCTGCCTTCTCCCCATAATCCTTGACACCAATTCTAATCAAGAATTTGTCCATCAGTGCCATAAAATTATCCACTCACTTTGCCTCCACAGCCCTCTGCGGCAATGAATTCCACAGATTAACTATCCTCTGACTAAAAAAGTTCCTCCTCACCTTCTTTCTAAAAGAGCGCCATTCAAACATGGCTGACCTATCTTTCCCTCTCGTCCCCTTCCCCATTCTCCGGCCATAGCCTGTGGAAACAGGCCCTTTGGCCCAACCTACCCACACCGGCCGACATGTCCCAACTTGCCTGCGTTTGGCCCATATCTTTCCTAACCTGCCCTATCCATCTACTTGTCTGATTGCAACCTTGCCACCATGCACAGTGGTAGAGTCGCTCTCATATAATAAGAGGCATAGATGGGACAGGCAGATTTTTTTTCCCCGCAGGTTGGAAAAATCAGATACTAAATGGCACAGCTTGAAGGTGAGAGGGGCAATGGTTGAAGTAAATATTTGTGTGTTAAAGTACGAAGAAGGGTCCTGACCTGGAAAGTCACTTATCTATGTCCTCCAGAGATTCCGTCTGATCTGCTGAGTTACTGCAGCACTTTGTGTCCTTTTGTGGGTGGGTATTTTTTTTTGCACATGGAAAAGACTAGGCTTGTATTCACTGGAGTTTAGAGAAAAGACTAGGCTTGTATTCACTGGAGTTTAGAAGGATGAGGGGGATCTTATAGAAACATATAAAATTATAAAAGGACAGGACAAGCTAGATGCAGGAAAAATGTTCCCAATGTTGGGAGAGTCCAAAACCAGGGGCCACAGTCTTAGAATAAAGGGGAGGTCATTTAAGACTGAGCTGAGAAAAAACATTTTTACCCAGAACTTATGGAATTCCCTGCCACAGAGGGCAGTGGAGGCCAAATCACTGAGTGAATTTAAGAGAGAGTTGGATAGAGCTCTGGGGCTAGTGGAGTCAAGGGATATGGGGAGAAGGCAGCCACGGGTTATTGATAGCGGACGATCAGCCATGATCACAATGAATGGCGGTGCTGGCTCGAAGGGCCGAATGGCCTCCTTCAGCACCTATTTTCTATGTTTCTATGTTCGTGAGTGCATGGAATGCACTGCCAGTGGTGGTGGGTAGAGGCAGATACGATGGGGACTTTGAGAGGTTTTTAAATGGGCATTTGGATATGCAGGGATATGGATGAAGTGCAGGCATTTTGAGAGTAGGCTGGTGCAGTCTTCAGCCCATACATTGTGGGCCGAATGGCCTGTTGCTGTACTGTTCTATGTTCTATAGGGTGTTGCTACATTGGGTATTGTGGGTTTGAGGGCCTTAAGGGTCTGCTCGTTTCCGTAACACAACACAGAACAGTACAGCACAGGAAAAGAGTCCTTCAGCCCACAATGTCCGTGCTGAACATGATGCCAATTTAAACCTATCTCCTCTACCCATCTAAAGGCTGATTAAACGCCACTTTCATATCTGCCTACACCACCACCCCTGGCAGCGTGTTCAGGACAATGTTCCCGATGTTGGGGGAGTCCAGAACCAGGGGCCACAGTTTAAGAATAAGGGGTCGGCAATTTAGAACAGAGATGAGGAAAAACCTTTTCACCCAGAGAGTTGTGAATCTGTGGAATTCTCTGCCTCAGAAGGCAGTGAAGGTCAATTCACTGGATGCTTTCAAGAGAGAGTTAGATAGAGCTCTTAAAGATAGCGGAGTCAGGGGATATGGGGTATTGAATGTGGATGATCAGCCGTGATCAGGGTGAATGGCAGTGCTGGCTCGAAGGGAAAGAAGCAATGAAATTATTTTGTCAGAGGAAGGGTCCTGGCCTGAAACATCGTGTGTCCATTTCCCTCCATAGAGTAGAGTATGAGTCTTTGGCTCGAGAGTCTTCGGTGAGGAAGCTGAGAGAATGGAGCGGCTGGGCTTGTATACTCTGGAATTTAGAAGGATGGGAGGGGATCTTTTTGAAACATATAAAATTATTAAGGGTTTGGACACGCAAGAGGCAGGAAACATGTTCCCGATGTTGGGGAGTCCAGAACCAGAGGCCACAGTTTAAGAATAAGGGGTAAGCCGTTTAGAACGGAGATGAGGAAACACTTTTTCACACAGGGAGTTGTGAGTCTGTGGAATTCTCTGCCTCAGAGGGCGGTGGAGGCCGGTTCTCTGGATACTTTCAAGAGAGAGCTAGATAGAGGAGTCTGGGGATATGGGGAGAAGACAGGAACGGCAGACTGATTGTGGATGATCAGCCGTGATCACATTGAATGGCGGTGCTGGCTCGAAGCGCCGACTGGCCTACTACTACACCTATTGTCTATTGAGGCTGAGGCAAGAAGGGTACAGTTGATCGAAATTTGTGATTTTTGCCCACTGAAGGAATGGCAGGCAAGATGGTGCAGTGTGTTTCCTGCAGGATGTGGGAAGTCGGGGACACTGCCGGAAACCACACCTGCGGAAATTGTGTCCAGGTGCAGCTCCTGAATGAACGTGTTGGGGCAGCAGTTGGATGACCTCGGGGCCATCCGGGAAATTGAGAATTTCCTGGACAGGACCTACAGTGAGGTTGTCACACTGAGGATACAGGAAGAGCGAAGGTGGGCGACTGTGAGAAAGAGGAGTAAATGTGGAGTGCAGGAGACTCCGGGGGCCAGTAACTGCTGAAAACCGGTACACCCTCTTGGAAGCGGACGGCACACAAGATTGAGTGGTCGCCAGGGCTGTGATTCCAAACCTGGTGCTGAGGCTCAACAGGGAAGAGTGACGTCAGGCAGAGCCGTCGTGGTGGGAGACTCCATCGTCAGAGATGCGGACAGGAGATTCTGCGGCAACCGGCGAGACTCCAGGATGGTGGGTTGCCTCCCTGGTGCCAGGGTTCAGGACGTCTCGGTGCGGCTGCACGAAATCTCCAAGAGTAAGGTGGAGCAGCCGGAGGTTGCTGTGCATGTTGGCACGAATGATGTAGGTCGGAAAAGGAAGGAGGTTCTGCAACAAGATTTTATGGAATTGGGCAGATGACTGAAAAGCAGAACCTGCAGGGTAGTGATCTCAAGATTGCGTCCAGCACCTCGTGCTAGTGAAGGTAAGAATAGGAAGATTGAGGATATGAATGTGTGGCTGAGGAGTTGGTGCACGGGGCAGGGATTCAGAAATTCAGATTTCTGGATCAATTGGATCTCTTCCGGGCAATAGTGACCTGTATAAAAGGGACGGGTTTCACCTAAACTGGAGGGGGAACGACATCTTAGCGGGAAGGTTTGTTGATGCTACATGAGAGGGTTTAAACTAGATTGGCAGGCGGGTGGGATCTCATGCAGGACAGAGGCGCAGGAGAGGCTCGAAGTTGATATGGAGGGTGGTGTGGGAAAGGTTAAAGGGCAGGATGGGCAAAAATCCGGAGAGCGAGGATGGAGGGTTGGTTGAAACTGCGCGTATTTTAATGCAAGGGGCCTGACAGGGTCAGGCGGATGAGCTCCGGGGAGTGGATAGGTACGAGCGACTGGAACGTTGTAGCCATGACTGAAACCTGGTTAAGGGAGGGGCAGGACTGGCAGCTCAATGTTGCGGGATACAGGAGCTTCAGGAGAGACGAGTGAGAGAAAAACAGGAGGGGGAGTTGCATTGTTGGTTAAGGACGATGTCACGGCTGTGTTCAGAGATGACATTGCGAACGGCTTGTCTAGTGAGGCTATATGAGTGGAGCTGAGGAGCTGTAGTACACCCCCAACCTTGTTGGGGGTGTACTACAGACCCCCGAATGGTCAGCGGGAATTAGAAGAGCAAATGTGCCGGGAGATTGCAGACAGCTGCAGGTCAAATAAGGTTGTTGCAGTAGGGGATTTCAACTTTCCCAATACAGACTGGGAAAATCGTAGCATGGAGGGCTTAGATTGGGTGCAATTCCTCAAAAGTGTTCAGGGGAGTTTTCTTTTTCTTTCTTTTTTAATATACACTTTTATTGGCATTCCACAGCCAAACACATTTCCATAAAAGGGGTTTCAGGTATCATACTATATGTATACATCATCCACTTATGTTTGTCTTGAATTGCCTCTTTTTGAGATTTGTACCTAACAAATATAGAAACAAGAACACAGTGAAGACTACGAACACTCAGGGAGTGATCCTTTCTTTACCATATAATCAAAACTTTGTAAAACTAAAGTCTAGCCTATGAGACGTTACACAGTTAACCCAATTTTCCCAGCGTGACGCAAATAAATCCAGTTTAAAGTTAACATATGCTGTTATTTTCTCAAATTTATAAATGTCCATTGTGATGTCCATCCATGCATTCTGAGTTGAACTCTCCTGTGATAACCATTTCTTTGTGAGGGCTTTTTTACCAGCTACCATCGATATATTCAGTAAGTATTTGTCTTTGTTCTGCCAGTCTTCAGGTATGTGTCCAAAAAAATATGGTCTTACTCTCCAGGGCACATGACATCTAAAAACGTCTTGGAAGACATCATGTAACTCTCTCCAAAAATCTTTAATAACAGGGCAATCCCAGAGATCTGCCTTTAAATTTCCACATTTTCTCCAAGAAACTGGAGAGTTCCCACTGTAATGGGATTTATTCTTCTTTCGTGTGGCGTGCACAGCCTAAAGTTGGAGGACAACTTGTTCTATTTGATCTTCTGTTTGTGCGTGTCACGTTGATTGCATTAGTCGAAACGGGGCGGACCACGTGAAGGTTGCAATCTTCCACCCCATGGGATTTCTGAGAAGGCGTAATAAAATACCGGATCAGGCTTTTCCAACTAAACTCCCTTCAGTTTTGTGAGCTGGTACACTTCCATTGACACCTCCATACTGCTGTTCATTCTTCCCCGGATATGATTGTCCCTCCTTCCTTCTCCCATTTATTTGACTATATAAGGTTGAGTGTGATTTAAGATTCTGTAACCCTTTATACATGCATGAAATCATTTTACTACCAGTATTTGAGTTATTTTCCTAAATAATCCCATCAAGTTTATACTCGATTCCGTTTTATTTTTTACATTTTTATTAACATGGTTCCGCATCTGTAAGTATCGATAGAAGTTTTGTTTCTCTAACAGGAATTTTTTTTTAAGCATTTCAAAACTTAACAGTGTTCCTTCTTTCATTATGTTACAAAGAGCAGTTTTGCCTTTAACTGTCCACTCTTTAAACCTACTATCTAATTTATTAGGAGTAAAGTCTGTGTCATATGCGCACCATTTAAGAATTGTAATGTCTTCCTCTAAATTATACTCTGTTATAACTGTTTTCCATATTTTAAGAGTCAATTTTACCCAAGGATTTTCAATAGCATTTATACAGTCTTGTAGTTTGCTGTCAGCTATGATCGCTTGTACAGGAATGGCGAGTGTCCTCTCTTGAATATTTTTCTATTGAGCATCATATGATGGGTTGCATCAGCATATCATGGGTCTTAACTGTGCTGCCTGATAATAGCCTTTGAGAGAGGGTAGACCCCACCCCCCCTTTTCTTTTGTTAACTGTAAGGTTTTGAGACGGGTCCTAAGTCTTTTACCTTGCCATATATATCTTAACAATATTTCGTCCCATTCATTAAATTGTTTTTGATTAATCTCTATCGGTAGGGTCTGAAATAAATAAGAGTCTTGGCAATATGTTCATTTTAATAGATTCAATTCTCGGGCTGAGACTTAAGGAAGGAATTGGGTTCCATCTAGCTATATCCTCTTTAATTTTTTGGTGTATGGATGAATAGTTGCATTCTGATAATTCTGTAAAATCCCTTGGTATAATGATGCCCAAATATTTGAGATGTTCAGCTTGCCATGCCAGAGGGTACCTACTTCTGACTTCTTCTGATGGGCTGTAGTTGTATGTAAGCAGTTGTGTTTTACCTATATTAATCTTGTATTTGGATAGTTGACTGTATTGTTCGAGTGATTGCATCAATTTAGGTAGAGAGTTTGTTGGTTGTCCCAAATAAATCAAAATGTCATCCGCATAACAGGCCAATTTATGTTCAGTCCCTGAATAGTAATACCTTTTATTTCTTCATTTTGTCTTATATATTGAGCTAGTGGTTCCAAATATAATGCAAAAAGTAATGGTGACCACCCACATCCCTGTCTTGAACCCCTTTCTAGGAAAAAAACTCTTTGATAAGTGTAAATGAAAACTTTACAAGCTCTTAAGTGTACAACATCTTTTAATGATAGCACTGGGTATTACACACACCTTCAAGCACCGGCTACATTTTCTACTGAGGGGAAGGCGTTATGATTGATGTTAACTGGGCGGGGTTAATGGGAGTGAGGTAACTATATTATTGGTTGCATATAAACCATCTACATCCTTCCCCTTAGAAATCAAAAAAACAATCCGTTAACTTTAATTCCAGCTGTGGGCTTATTATATAGTGCCTGTATGGTTTTAATAATAGTGTCATGCAGGCCAGATCTATGTAGAACTCGATAGAGAAAGTTCCAGTTCACAGGTTGAATGCCTTTTCAGCGTCCACACTTATCACTATTGCTTCAATTTTTTTTTTAATGTAGTCCACCATATATAGTGTCCGTCGTATATTGTCCTGTGTTTCACATTGCCGAATGAACCCTGTCTGGTCATTGTGTATTAATTTAGGCAAGAACTGTTCTAACCATTTGGCCATGATAGAAGTGAATAATTTATAATCTACATTAAGAACTGATATCGGTCTAAATGATCCACACTCCGTTTTATCTTTACCTTCTTTTGGTATAGCAGAGATAATTGCCTCCCTCCAGCTCGGTGGTGTTTGTGCCTTTTTTAAAACCCAGTTTAATGTACGGAGTATAATAAGTGTTAATTCCTCTTTAAATTCCTTGTACCATTCTGCCGTATAACCATCAGATCCTGGTGACTTGCTCAGCTTGAGCCTACTAATTGCAATTTTTAACTCGCCCTCTGTTATGTCTCCAGCCATTATCTTGTTTTGTTCTTCATTTAAGGTAGGCAAATCTAAGGAATTCAGAAATGTGTCTACTTGAGTTTGGCTTCCTCCTGGAACTTCAGAATACACAGTTCTGTAGAACACTTCAAAGGCTTCCCAAATTTAACTTAATTTACTTTTCAATATTTTTGTTCTTGGGTGTCTGATTCTGTGAACTGTATTTTCAGCCATCTTTTTTTTTAGTTTCCACACCAATACTTTCGTAGATTTAGACCCACTTTCATAATGCCTCTGTTTAAGGAACATTAACCTTTTCTTGATATCTTCTGCAGCCAGATTATTGATTTCATTTCTAGCATTTCTAATTTCCTCCAATGTATTCCGCGCCGGCGTCAATTTGTGTTTCCTTTCTAGTTCCTTCAGCTTATTTTGCAGGTCTTCAAATGTTTTATTCATTTTTTTCTTATATGAAGATATGGCTATAATTTTTCCTTTGAACAGCCTTCAAAGCATTCCACAAAATAGGGAGAGAGACCTCTCCGTTATCATTGAGTTCAAAATAGAGACTTATCTCCTTTTTAATTTGTTCCTTAAAGTTAAGATCATCGAGTAGGCTCGAGTTCAGTTTCCATGTAGCATTTTTTGGATGTAGGTCTAAATCAACAGATAGGTAAATAGGTGCATGATCACTTAAATCTATTGTTCCAATTCACAGGTGTGTATTTTATCTTTATCCTTTCCAAATGTTATAAAATAGTATATTCTTGTGTATAGAGAGTGTGGGGCCAAGTAATGGGTGTAATCCCTTCTATATGGGAAAAGGTCCCTCCATATATTAATTAAACCAACCTCTTTAAAAATAATTTTGACTTTCTTATGTAAAGACTTTGTATCATGTGTTTTGTTACTGGACAAGTCTAGCTCTGGTTGTAAATGTATATTTAGGTCTCCCCCACAAATAAGAAGACCTTCCGTTTCCATTATCGTGATATTGATGATTCTCTGGAAGAAATTAAAATCACTTGCAGGAGGTGCATATACATTCAGCAAAGTAACTTGATTCCCATCTATAGTCCCCCTTACTAAAATAAATCTACCCTCCTCATCACACATTTCAAATACTTTCTCAAAATGTAACTTGCTTGAGATGAGAATAGCGACTCCTCTCCTACGTCCCGATATATATGAGGAGAAAAAGAGGTTAGGGAAACCCATTCTTTTAAGTTTTCTGTGTTCTTTGTCATTTATGTGGGTTTCCTGTAAGTACACCATAGGGGCTTGTTTCCTCATTTTAGTTGGATTTTTTCTGTGTTTAATTGGGATAATAGTCCATTCACATTAAAATAAATGGATTTTACCTTGCCATTAGCCATTTGTATTTACCTTTTTGTGTATCAGTAACATGGTGAAATTAGGCATAACAAATCTACTCCCTGAACAGACAAAAACAAAAGGACATATGAAAAAACAAAGGTGTGACTCCTAGGTCGGGGTCTCCCGTGGATGACCCTAAGCTAGGCTTGAGGAAAACCTAGTTGTGGGGGAGAGCCTCTGTCATGTGAGCTGAGGGCCCCCACTGCAGCATCCAAAAAAAAAATCCGTCCATAATGTAGAACGCACTTCCCTGTGCATTCCTCCCCTGTATTTATCTTCATTTAAATAGGGAAAAACAGTTGAACGTAACAAATGAAATAAAGCACCGTCGACTTTTAAGTTCTATTCAGCTCACCTACATTTTAAAAGTTAATCCATAACTTAAAGCTCTTCTGAAGACAAGGGCTGTCTTCTGAAGGCCCATAGTCTCTCCATGGTGTACTTCTCCTGCTCCTCGCCGTCCCCTGCGGTCTTGATCTTCCCACGCAGTGCGGGACAGTTGCTCAGCCAGGCTCTCTTTCGGTGAGGTCACTCTGACGGGCAGTCCTCTGTTCCTCATGTCAGTGGTTGCCTCATCCACCGTCTCGTACAGCCTTGTCTCGTCATCGTAAAATACTCGTAACTTGGCGGGGAACGGAGTTTGGAAGCGGATCTTGTCCTGCTTTAACACCCGTTTCGTCTCAGAATATTCTTTTTGCTTCCGTAACACTGCTAGGGGGTAGTCTTGATCAAAGTACATTAGTCTCCCGTTCAAAAACACTTGTTTCTTTCCCCAGGCCTTGCTCTAAATCTTGTTAAAGAAGGAACTGCAGATGCTGGAGAATCGAGGGTACACAAAAGGCTGGAGAAACTTAGCGGGTGCAGCAGCATCTAAGGAGCGAAGGAGATAGGCGACGTTACGGGTCGAGACCCTTCTTCAGACTCTGCCTATCTCCTTCGCTCCTTAGATGCTGCTGCACCCGCTGAGTTTCTCCAGCCTTTTGTGTACCCTTGCTCAAAATCTCCTCTTTTTCATTTTGTAACGGAGAAATCTGATTATTATGGATCGTAGTTTATCTCTTGGGTCTCCGGGGGAGCGATCGGTGCGCTCTCTCAATGTGAAACTCCGTGGTGGGTGGAGGTTCAAGTGTGTCCCGCAGTAGCTTATCCACAAAGTCCACCATAGACGACCCCTCAGCTCCTTCGGGAACATTATATATCCATATATTCTCCCGTCTGGATCGCCCTTCTAGGTCGTGTAGCTTGTTTTCTTGCTGGTTTATCACTTGTATCATCTTAGCTAGCACCTGCTCCACGTTTAGCACACGGTCTTCCCCCTTTTCTAGCTGTCTCCGCCGCAGCTATTTTTTGATTAACATTGGTGAGTTTGCCCTTAATAGCGATTTGCTGTTCTTTTGTGTCTTTGTGAAAGTCCCGTATCTCCTCCAAAACAGTGGCTAAAATTAGCTCTATGTGTTTCTGGTGCGGGTTGTTGCTAGCTCCGCCCTGATGTACATTTGTAGCTGAGCTGTCCGTGTTTTCTTCGTTTTCGGGTTGTTCAGCGGTTCTTTCTTTGTTTGCATCTCGTCTTCCCATTCTTGCCCCTTTCATCAGGTCAGTTAGTCTCAATAAATATTATATTTGGCAAACTAACAGGGCTAAATAAGTATTTTTCGGAGGAGCTGTTATCTTACACTGCCATTCAGGATGGTGTTTAGTCTGGAATCCATGAGAATTTTCTTAAACGGCATGTGGAGGCCCCCACACGTGAGAGGGCAACGCTGGATCTAGAATTGGGAAATTGGGAAGGGCAAGTTCATGAAGTGTGTGTGGGGGAGTCTTTTGGGACCAGTGACCACAGTTTGATTAGGTTTACGATAGTTATGGATCAGGACGGAGAGGGTCTACGTGTTAAAATGCTCAACTGGGGTAAGGCCAACTTTGAGGGTATGATTGGAGCAGGTTATTTCAGGGGAAAGGATCATCAGCCAAGTGGGATGTTTTTAAAAGTGTTCTGAAGAGAGCTCAGGATGTGTACTGTTAGAGTGAAAGGCAAAGCAGGCAAACGTAAGGAGGCTTGGCTGACGAGGGATATAGAGGCATTGATCTGAGAATAAAAAGGACGAGCGGGATAGGTATAGACAGCTGGGATCAAGTGCATCCCTGGAGGAGTTTTGGGAACTAAGGAGCAAACTAAAAAAAGAGATCAGAAGGGCAAAAAGGGACCAGGAGATGGCTCTGTCGGGCAGGCTGCTCTGGAAGGTTGGATCTGATGGGATCCAAGGAGAGATAGCTGAATGGATAGCAAATTGGCTCCATGGAAGGAAGCAGAGGGTGATGGTGAAAGGTTGATCTCGGACTGGATGCCTGTGACTAGCGGGGTGCCTCAGGGTTCGGTGCTGAGCCCGTTACTGTTTGTCATCTACATCAATGATTTGGATGAGAACATATCGGGCAAGATTAGCAAGTTTGCTGATGATATGAAAGTTAGTGGTTTTGCAGATAGTGGAGCTGGTTGTGACCGATTGCAGCAGGATCTGGATCGATTGGCCAGGTGGGCGGAGGAATGGTTGATGGAATTTAATACAGAGAAGTGTGAGGTGTTGCATTTCGGGATGTCTGACAAGTGCAGGACCTACACATTAAATGGTCGGCCCCTGGGTAGTGTTGGAGAGCAGCGGGATCTAGGAGTACAAGTGCATGGTTCCATGAATCAAATCGCAGATAGATTTTGCTTTTGGCACTTTGGCCTTCATCAATCAGAGTATTAAGTATAGAAGTTGGGAGGTCATGTTGCAGTTGTATAAGACGTTGGTGAGACCGCGTTTAGAATATTGTGTTCAGTTCTGGGCACCGTGTTATAGGAAAGATATTGTCAATCGTGAAAGGGTTCAGAAAAGATTTACGAGGATGTTGCCAGGACTGGAGGGTGTGAGCGATGGGGAGAGGTTGAGTAACATAGAAACATAGAGAATAGGTGCAGGAGTAGGCCATTCGGCCCTTCGAGGCTGCACCGCCATTCAATATGATCATGGCTGATCATCCAACTCAGTATCCTGTACCTGCCTTCTCTCCATACCCCCTGATCCCGTTAGCCACAAGGGCCACATCTAACTCCCACTTAAATATAGCCAATCAACTGGCCTCAACTACCCTCTGTGGCAGAGAATTCCACAGATTCACCACTCGCTGTGTGAAAAATGTTTTCCTCTTCTCGGTCCTAAAAGACTTCCCCCTTATCCTTAAACTGTAACCCCGTGTTCTGGCCTTCCCCAACATCGGGAACAATCTTCCTGCACCTAGCCTGTCCAACCCCTTAAGAATTTTGTAAGTTTCTATAAGATCCCCCCTCAATCTCCTAAATTCCAGCGAGTACAAGCCGAGTCTATCCAGTCTTTCTTCATATGAAAGTCCTGACATCCCAGGAATCATCTGGTGAACCTTCTCTGTACTCCCTCTATGGCAAGAATGTCTTTCCTCAGATTAGGAGACCAAGACTGTACACAATACTCCAGGTGTGGTCTCACCAAGGCCCTGTACAACTGCAGCAGAACCTCCCTGCTCCTATACTCAAATCCTTTTGCTATGAATGATAACATACCATTCGCTTTCTTCACTGCCTGCTGCACCTGCATGCCTACTTTCAATGACTGGTGTACCATGACACCCAGGTCTCGTTGCATCTGCCCTTTTCCTAATCGGCCACCATTCAAATAATAGTCTATAATAATAGTCAAATAATAATCCTGCAACTTACTGGCTAAGGATTTACAGGCTCATTAAGGTAGCAGTGCAACCAGCAGCTCATTGTATTCTTACTTATTGTGTATATAATCGGTTATTCCAGGTATCCAGACCATTACGGTGCAAACGGGCTAGGTTATTGGGTGTTTTTAAAGCAGAGATTGATGTTTATTTCATTTTATTGTCACATGCTCCAAGGTACAGTGTAAAGCTTTTGTTGTGTGCCCACCACAATTAGCGGACAATCTATGCATGTTTACAATCGAGCCACCCAAGGTGTGCAGAGATGCATGATAAAAGAGATAAGATAGACACAAAATGCTGGGGTAACAGGCCGCATCTCTGGAGAGAGGTTTGGTGACGTTTCGGGCCAAGACCCTGTCCAGCTGAGTTGCTCCAGGATTTTGTGTCCATCTTCGATTTAAAACAGCATCTGCAGTTCTTGCCAACACATGAAAGGAATAATGCCTAATGCAAAATAAAGTCCGATTCAATATTGTCCAAGGGTCTCTAATGAGGTAGATAGTAGCCCGGGACCGTGCTCTAGCGGAGCCATACAGCATGGAAATGGGCCTTTCAGGGGTTGACAGGTTCTTGATTAGTGCGGGCGTCAATGGTTATGGACAGAAGGCGGGAGAATGGGGTTGAGAGGGAGGGAAAGATCAGCCACAATAGAATGGCGGAGTGGACTCGATGGGCCGAATGGCCTATTTCTGCTCCCTTGGCTAATGGGCTTCTGTGATGTGTGCCGGTTTTTCGCCTGCGGCTTCTGACCCGGGGTGGAACGTTTGCCGTTACAGGTTGGCGGCGGCGGGGAGAAGTGTCACCGAGACGGAGGATCGGCGAGGAGGCGGCGCGGGCCGGTGAAGGAGGCCATTCACCGGGGATGGAAGGCGGCGGCGATGGAAACGGTGGCACGGGAGGAGGTGGAGGGGAACAAGGAGTCGGAGGAAAAGGAGTCGGTGGCGGCAACAACAACAAGAAAGGCTCGAAGGCGGTTTCCGCGACGGTGGCCCCGGCAGCCCAGGCAGGGAAGGAAAAGGGCACGCAGATCAAGGAGAAGCCCTTCAAGTGCGGAGACTGCGGGAAGGGCTTTGCCACCCAGTCGGAGCTGGAGAGTCACCGGAAATGTCACACGGGCGTGCGGCCCTACGCCTGCGTGGTGTGCGGCAAGGGCTTCTCCCGCTCCTCCGACCTGCGGGTGCACCAGCGGGTCCACACCGGCGAGCGCCCCTTCACCTGCCCCGTGTGTGACAAGAGCTTCACCCGCTCCTCCCACCTGCTGACCCACCAGCGGGTCCACACGGGCGAGAGGCCCTACAGCTGCTCCGTCTGCGGCAAGGGCTTCACCCAGCTCTCCAACCGGCTGCGGCACCAGCGGCTCCACACCGGCGAGCGCCCCTTCTCCTGCCCCGTCTGCCGCAAGGGCTTCACCGACTCGTCCACCCTGCTGCGCCACCGGCGGCTCCACACCGAGGAGCGGCCCTTCGTCTGCTCGCTGTGCGGCAAGGGCTTCACCCGCTCGCCCCACCTGCTCACCCACCAGCGGGTCCACACCGGCGAGCGGCCCTTCGCCTGCTCCATCTGCGGCCGCAAGTTCACCCAGTCGTCCCACCTGCTCACCCACCAGCACAGCCACAGCGGCGAGAGGCCCTTCCGCTGCTCCATCTGCGGCCGCGGCTTCGCTCAGCTCTCGCTGCTCCTCGCCCACCAGCACGTCCACGCCGAGAACAACCCCGTCCACTACCCTGACGAGGAGGCGGAGGCGGAGGAGGAGGGAGGGCCGGTCAGCGGAGGAGGAGATGGTGGCGGAGGAGGAGGAGGGGGGTCGCTGGTGACGGGGTTGTCCGGGGTCGGCGCCGGCCCCGACACGGCCCCGGGCGAGATGCTGGACCCCGGGCCGGCCTCGGCCTCGCTCCTGCTGACGGGCCGCCCCTCGCGGGCCGGCGAGAGGCCCTTCAAGTGCTCCGTGTGTGCCAAAGCCTTCACCTGCCTGTCCCACCTGCTGCGGCACCTGCGTGTCCACAGCGGCGAGCGCCCCTTCCAGTGCACCGTCTGCGAGAAGGGCTTCACCCAGTCCTCCTCCCTGCTCACCCACCAGCGCATCCACACCGGCGAGAGGCCCTTCTCCTGCTCCGAGTGCGGCAAGGGCTTCTCCCGCTCCTCCCACCTGCTGCGGCACCAGCGCGTACACGTGTGAGGGGGGAGAGAGACGGGCGCTGGGGGAGAGGGGGAGGCGGAGAGAGAGAGAGAGAGAGAGAGGAGAGGAACTGGCCTGATTCCTACTCCTGCTCGTTTCCCCCGTCACTCCCGCACCACAACATCCCTCTCTGCACCTCACCCTCTCCTCTGCCCTCTCTTTCTCTCCCTTCCTCGCCCCTCTCCTCTACCATCTCCCTCTCTCTTCCCCGCCACTATTCCCCGGGCTCTCCCTCTCTCTTCCCCCCACACACGATCCCACTTACCCCCCGCACCCTTCCTCCCTGGGTTCTCGCTCTCTCCTCTGCAGCTCTGCCCTCCCCCAGCATCCTCCCCCCTTACCCGAGCTTCTCTCCCTCACTCGCGCTTCCCTCTCCCTGCCCCCCTCTCCCACCTGCATCTTTCCCCCCCCATCTCTCACCCTCGTGCTGCCCCCACACCGCCTAACCTGTACCACCCGCCACGCTTCCTCCTCCACCCGCATCGCCCCGTCACTCCAGCGTCCTGCACTCTGTCACCAGCACCTCCTCACATGCCCTCCCCCTGAACCACTTCCCCTTTCCTCTGCAGCGTCTCTGAATGAATGAATGAATGAATGAGTAAGTTTATTGGCCAAGTATTCACATACAAGGAATCTGCTGGTCTGTTTGTGATTTTTGATCTTCTGTGCCCAACTCGAACGGAACTGGCTTGTCTTTGGATTTGAATCGGCTCACTCTCGCCCTGCCCCTCTCCCCTCATTCCTGCCCTTGCCCCTCACGCCTGCCTTTCCCAAACCCCTGGTTGCCTCCTTCAGCCCTGCTCTTCCCTCACCTTGCCTTTCCTCAACCTCTTACCATCGTTCCTGACCTTCCCTGACGGTCTCCATTCCCCCGCCCCCCTGCCCTCTGCTCCTTAGGTTCCTTTGCCGGCGCATTCTGGCAGCCCACACCGTTGGAGGGGACGGAAGGTGTGGGGTCTGTATCTGCCACCCGTCTCCGGGGCTCCCGGGTTGGATCACGGTCGCAGGCGGCGAGGAATCTGCATGTCCTCCCCGTTGGGCCTCCTCCCACATCCCAAAGGCGGGCGAGAGGCGTTGGGTCAAATGGCCGCAGTGAACTCCCTCCGGCCTTCAAGCTGAGGGGTAGAGTTGATGGGAATGTGTGGGGAGGGGGTGACAAAGATCGGTGTAGAACTAGAGTAGAATAGGTGGTTGGTGGTCGGCACAGGCTCGATGGGCCGAAGGGCCTGTTTCTGTGCTGCATCATCCTTTAACCAACTGCATTTCCCCCCTTTTTTTTTAAATAGACACAACGTAATTCAGTGGGTCAGGCAGCACCTCTGGAGAACAAGGATAGGTCTCACATCCCTTATTGTTACCCCATTCACCCTTCACCCCATCTCTCCATCCCTTCCCCCCCCTCGCCCCACTCACCAATTCTTTGGTCTCTGACTCCTCCCTTCTTTCCTCCTCACATCCTTTCCTCTTTCACTCCATCATTCCATCTCCTCCTTCATCGCTTGCCCTCGACTCTGCCTTCCTGCCACTGCCACACCTACCCCCCCTAGCCCCCCCCCTCTCATTACCACATCTCGCTCACCCTTCCATCCTCCCAGCTCACTCCTTCCCTCTCTCCCCCCACACCCACACCAGCAACTCCCTCACCAGTGACCCAAAGAGCGCGGGACCCCTCCCCCAAGAGCAACGTTGAGGTGGGTGGACGGGGGGGGGAGGGGAATTAGTAGGACCGTCGAGCCAAGCGGGGCACAGATGGGTGGGACGGGTAGTTGCGTTGCCTTGATATGCCCCGTAACACGACTGCGTCAATGGCCGCCACCGCCCCTCCCACCGTTCAACTCTGACACCTCTCCCTCCCTTGGTGGCGTTCCCCCTTCCCCCGGGGGGGGGGGGAGGTAGGGAGATGGGTATTCGCCACCCCTCGGGCAGTCATGATCTTCCTCCCTTGTGGGGATAGGTTTCCCCTCCCTGGTTGAGGGAGGGGGGGTGGGGGGACGCGATTGTCCCTGTCCCACGGGAGGGTGTTTGGTGTTCTCGCTTCAGCAGGACCCAGGTGGAAGCCACCAGCCTGGCGCTTCACGCCCACTCGGCTGCCGGTGGAGGGCGGGCCAAGGATAAGGCGGCGCCTGGACACGGAAAACTCAAGAGAGTCCGGGTAAAAGCTGAGGAGGAGGCGGAGGGGGTGTGAAGGTCCTGGCCCCCGTCGCTCCACCGGAACCCCCTCCCGCAACAGCCGATCCTCGATTTATTTTGTTTTCTGACACTGAGGGGGCAACTTTTCGCTGAAGGCGTTTTCTCGAGCGAGATTTCTCACGTTGTGGGAGTACGACCGACCACGGCTACATCTCGCAGCGGCGTCGCGCTACAGACCAGCGGAGAGCGGCGCCCTGACTGACTGACTGTTTGTTGCCGCAGCTGAAGGGACGGGGTGCGCCCTCCCCCGACCCATCAAATCAACACCATCGGCCAGAAACCTCTTCAATTGAGGAAAACCCCGTAACTGACTTTCTGTTGGCAGGTGGCGTGGAGGTTGAAGACTGAAACTGTGGAGTTCTCCGATTATTCCCTCCCCCTTCCCCCCCCCCTCATTTCCGGGTGAGATTGGCGTCCGTGGAGGGGAGGGGGGGGGGGGGGGGGGGGGGGCCGAGAGAGTATGTGGAGCCAAGAATGACCCCGGGTGTCTGGTCTGACTCGGATCGTTTCTCCGATGTCCGCTGGGATTTTGGATTTCCAATGTAATTCTTCGCTGTAGGGTGCGAGTCCTAGATGGGGTCGGGTCTCTTGAGTAGATTGATTTTTTTTTTTAATTTTATTTTTAAGGTTCTCTGTATATTGTAGATGATTTCCCTTTGTTGAATCTAGTCCCGAGCCTGGGTTGTGAATGAAGTCCCTGTCGAGACTGGGGTTGGGTGGGGTGGGGAGAGAGCTTGGTGGATGGATTCTCTCTCCCAAATCGGAATGATTCCCTTAACTTGGACCCCACACTCTCCACCAAAGCTTCTGAGTAAGCCAATGTTACCTCTTTCTTTATGTGGGAACAAAAATCTGAAGAAGGGCCCCTTTTCTCCCAAGATGCTGCTTGACCCGTTACGTTACTCCGGCACTTTGTGTCTATCTCTGGTATAAACCAGCATCTGCAGTTCTTTGCTTCGACCTAAAAAATAAAGGTCAATAATGATGAGGAAATCTGAGAAAGCTGGAAAAATGTTCGGCTGGTCAGGCAGCATATGTGGAGAGACGGGGTGGGGGATGGGGAGGGTGTCTCTGGCCCACGGGCTTTTACTGGGGGTCACGGGGAACAACAGAAAGAGTGGTGGGAGGAGGGGGGGAGGGGCGAGAGAGAGAAGGGGGCCATGGGGCTACTGAGAGGGAGCCTGTAATGGAAATGAAAGATGGGGCGATAATGCTGTTGTGTTGTTTCCCTCTCCCTGCCCTGTCACCAGCCTTCCCTCTGCCCCAACTCACCCCGTTCTCATGAGACCGTAAGGCACAGGAACAGAGCTCGACCGTTCAGCCCATCGAGTCTACTCCGCCATTCCATCATGGCTGCTGTTTTTCTCCTGCTTTCTCCCTGTAACATTTGACTCCCTTTCTCTAACTCCCTACCTCTCTCCGTCTCTCCCTCTGTCTCTCTCTCTCTCTCTCTCTCTCTCTCTCCCCCTCCCCCCCGTCTATGTCTCTCTGTCTCTCCCTCTATTTCTCCCGCTCTGTCTCTGTCTCTCCCTCTCTGTCCCTCTCCCCCTCCATCTCTCCTTCTCCCCACTCTCCGTTCTCTCCCACTCCCTCTCTGTCTCTCTCCCCCTCCGTCTCTGCCTTCTCCCTCTCTTCCCCCTCTGCTCCTCCCCCTCTCTCTTTCTCTCTGCCTCTCTCTCTCTCTCTCTCCTCCCCCCATCTGTCTCCATCTCTCACTCTCTCTCTCGCTCTCCCCCCCATTCTCTCTCTCCCTCTCTCTGTCTCTCTCTCTCTCTCTCTGTCTCTCTCTCTCTCTCTCTCTCTCTCTCTCTCTTCCCCTCTTCTCCCCCCCCCCCCCCCACTCGCCACAAGTGCTGCCTGACTCTGTGCCTTGCGCACTCCCTGTGTTTTCTCCATCGGTGTTGCCTTGCCTGTTCCCTGAGGACCATTGGTGTCTGTCCTAGCTTTCTCGACCCGAACTGATCCTCCCCATCCGATGTGCAGGGCATGAAACCGGCTGAGGGCTGAGGGTTTCTGTGAGGTCTGATTTCCCTCCAGTGTGGCCTTAGAGTTGAAAGGGGAGGGGGGGGGGGTGTGAGTACGGTGACTCCACCCTCGCCTAGAGCGTGTGAGAAGGGCACGTCGTCCAGTGGTCGTACGCAGGCCAGCGGTGGACCTTGCCTCGCCCTGACGGCTGGAGGAAGGGTGGAGGATTTAAAATGGAAACCTTTGCTTTATTTGTCGTTTCGGAATAGATGCTGTGAATTCCACAAAAGTATTGTAAACCCAAGCTTTACCACTTGCTGTCTGTTTAAAGCATTGTTTCTGTTGAAAGCTTACTTATCAATAAACTTCCTTTGTAGTTAACCTGTGAGGGTCTGACATTTGGTGGCACAGTGTGGGAACAGGAGGCAGTGAAGGGGGTGGGGGGAGCGGGGAGACAGGGTGGGGTGTGAGATTGGAGGGTTTAGACAATAGGTGCAGGAGTAGGCCATTCGGCCCTTCGAGCCTGCACCGCCATTCAATATGATCATGACTGATCATCCAACTCAGTACCTGCCTTCTCTCCATATGCCCTGATCCCTTTAGCCACAAGGGCCACATCTAACTTCCTTTTAAATATAGCTAATGAACTGGCCTCAACTACCTTCTGTGGCAGAGAATTCCACAGACTCAACACTCTCTGTGTGAAAAATGTTTTTCTCATCTCGGTCCTAAAATACTTCCCTCTATCCTTAAACTGTGACCCCCTTGATACATTTTTGGATCACGGCTGATCAATCCACATTCCCGTCGTTCCTGCCTTCTCACCATATCCCCTTGACTCCACTATCTTTAAGAGCTCTAATCTAACTCTCTTGAAAGCTTCAGGTTAATTGGCCTGCTCACACTGCTTTCCGAGGCAGAGAATTCCACAGATTCACACTCTCTGGTAATAAAATTAGTTTTCCTCATCACTATCTAAATGGCCTATCCCTTATTCTTAAAACTGCGGCCCATTGGTTTTCTTCTGGACTCACCCTACATCGGAAACAATGTCACCTGCCTCTGGCGTTCCAATCCCTTAATAATGTAAATCCCCCCCTAAATTCCAGAGTAGACAAGCCCAGCCACTTTCATTCTATTGTTTACCAACACACTCTGGATGGTGGAAGGAAAGTGGACAAATGTGTCTCTTGAGAAACTCAGGGGGGGGGGGGGGGGGGGGGGGGGGGTGGGGGGGGGGGGGGGGGGGGGGGGGGGGGGGGGGGGGGGGGGGGGGGGGGGGGGGGGGGGGGGGGGGGGGGGGGGGGGTGGGGGGGGGGAGGGGGGGGGTGAGGCTGAGGGGGCGAGGGGAGGGGGGGGGTGGGGTGAGGTGAGGTGGGGGGGGGTGTGAGGGCGGGTGGGGGGGGGGGGGAGGAGGGGTGCGGGGGGTGGTTGAGCAGCAAGCTGAAGGCCCAGGGGGGGGGGGGGGGGGTGAGGCGGGGGGGGAGGGGGGGGGGAGGCGGGGGATGGGGGAGGGGGGGGGGGGGGGGGGGGTGAGGGGGGGGGGCAACGAGGGGGGGGGGTGAGGGGGGGTGAGCAAGCTTATATGGGGGCGAAAGGATAAGGAAACGATTCGAGGCCGAAACCCCCTTCTGCAGACTGACGCTGTGGAAGGAAAAAAAAAAAAAAAAACCTTGAGCACCCGAGGAAAACCCACCGGGTCACGGAGAGAGCGTACACACTCCGTACAGACAGCACCCGTAGTCGGGATCATACTCTGGTTTCTGTCACGGTGAGGCAGCAACTCTGCCGCTCACTGTGCCACCCAGTCCTTGTCATAACCCCGTGTTTTTAATGGACCTCTTTATAACAGGTTTCGTTTATAGCGGACTTTCTGCCGCCACACAGTTTCTTCAGTCGCTTCCAGACCACGTCTGCCATTGCCACCGCCAACCCCTTCCCTGCACTCCGGCCGTCGACTCTGCCGATCCTCGCCTCATCCCCTGGCCACCAGTAGGCCGGGGCCATCAACTCACCTGCATTCCAGGCCCAGTTTAGTTTAGAGATACAGTGTGGAAACGGGTCCTTCTACCTACCGAGTCCACGCCAACCAGCAATCTGCTCCTAAACCAGTTCCATCCCACACACTGGGGACTATTTTATTTCGTGACCAAAGCCAATTAACCTACAAATCTGCACGTCTTTGGTTTCTGCGAGGAGACCGGAGCACCCAGAGCACACCCACGCGATCACTGGGAGGACGTGCAAACTATGTACTGACAGCAGTCTGGATCGAAGCAGGGTCTCTGGAGCTGTACGGTAACTGCGCCGCTGTGCTGTTCTGGACCAAGAGTCTGAAGAAGGGTCACGATCCGAAACGTCACCTATTCAAGTTCTGCAGTGAGGCTGCCTGACCCGCGGCGTTACTCCCGTGTGTCTTTGTGTCCTTTTGTGTATTGCCCCGTATCTGCAGTGTTTGTTTCTATTCAATGATAATAGCATACTCTTTGTTATAGCAATAGGCAATAACGGACACCATTCCCCCCAACTATGGTCCGTTATAACAGGAGTTTACTGTAAAGAATGCAGAATAAAGGAACTGCAGATGCTGGTTTATAAGGCAGTAAATGGGCAGTGGGCAGGTGCTATAGACCTGCACGGGAAGGTAGACGCTCCCGCCCCATGAGTCTCGGGCAGATGGGGCTCGTCAGCCTGGGAAGGCGGTCCATCTAGGAGAGGGAAAACTCTAGGAGATTTAAAACCTCCACTGCCTTGTGGGCATATCCAGTCATGGAAAAGGCTCCAGGAGTAAACCTCAAGAAAATCTGGAGTCGGAGCCCCTAAAGCCCCTGTCCCACTTAGGAGACCGAAACCGCAACCTCTGGTGGCTTTGCCCGCCACCCAAAAAAAAAATCAAGGTCGAGGTGACCTGTAGCCTCCTACCACCACCCACGCATATGTTGAAATCCTTCCTCGACTATGAAGAAAACCAGCTTCAACTAGACCTGCGACTAACAAATTATCGATTTTTAAAATGGCAACGTATTTTTAGTTGAGGCTGGTTTTAAACATGATGAAAAATTGCAGCGACCTAGATGAAGCCTCGACCACGTGGAAACCACTTTCGACCATTAGGGAGAGTGACCAAAACCTCCGGTGACCTCGTGGAAACCTTGGGTGGCGGGCAAGGTCACCAGAGGTTGCTGGTTAGGTCTCCTATGTGGGACAGGGGCTTTAGGCAGTTGGGGTCATTGTCCACAACCTCGCTCTGGCAGCTCCTGCGACGGAGCTGGTGCCAAACTGTAACAGCCCTGCTGTTCCTTTGGATCGATCAGCGACGTGGAGAGGGGGGACGTGCTGCATGGGCAACAGCCTGTCCTCCATACAACATCGCCCTGGCTTGCATCCCACCAGGATGCATCACACATGGTCAGTCGTGACCGAGAGGGGCCTACTACTACTGGGTGTTTAATAGTTGAGAGATTTAATGGCCCTGTTTTCTTGCTGTCAATCAGAGATTATCAATTAGAGATTTTGGCCATATCTATGGATCTTGAAACAACATTAAAATTAATTTATGACATGAGACAGCAGATTCTGGAATCTTGGAAACAAATATGTAGGACACAAAATACTAGAGTAAGTCAGCGGGACAGGCAACATCCCTGGAGAACGTAGGTAGGTGACGTTTCGGATCGGGACACTTCTTCAGACTGATTCAATCATCAGTCGTCTTCATCAGTCGAAAGGAGACTCTGGCCCAAAAACAGCACCTATCCATGTTCTCCAGAGACGCTGCCTGACCCTCTGAGTTATTCCAGCACTTTGTGTCCTTTTGTATAGAACAGTGCGACACAGGAACAGAATGTCCTTACTGAACATGATGCCAAGTTAAACTAATCTCCTCTGCTTCCATGTGATAATAAATCCCTCCAGTTCCTGCATAATCCTCGTGCCTATCTAAAGTAGCCTCATGTGCCACTACCATATGCACCTCACCACCCCTGGTAGCTCGTTCCAGGCACCCACTACCCTCTGTCTAAAAATAGAACGTTGCCCCTCTCACCTCAAGCCTCGGGTCTTTGACATTTCCACTCTGAGGAAAAAGGTTCTGACTGCCTAGCCCATTGATGCCTCTCATCATTTGTTTTACTTCTGTCAGGTCTCCCCTCATCCGCCGGCATCCAGAAAAAACAATCCAAGTCTGTCCAACTCCTCCTTGTAGCTAAAAAAACTCTAATCCGGGCAGTATTCTGGTAAACCTCATCTGCACCCTCTCCAAAGCTTCCACATCCTGTCATGGGCGATCAGACACGCTCACCAACTCCCAAATGTGGCCTGAGTGATGGTAGCGGGAATTTTGTCAAGGTTAGTACAGGAAGATCCTCGGCTAGTGTGCAGCCAGACACAGCCTCTGAGGGTATATGAGGACCCATTGTGTGTGCGTGTGTGTGACTACAGTGGCTTGCAAAAGTATTCATACCCCTTGAACTTTTCCACATTTTGTCATGTTACAACCACAAACGTAAATGTATTTTATTGGGATTTTATGTGATAGACCAACACAAAGTGGCGCATGATACATGGTTTTCATATTTTTTAACAAATAAAAAACTGAAAAGTGTGGCGTGCAAAAGTATTCAGCCCCCTTTACTCTGATACCCCTAAATAAAAATGGAAAGAGTATGGCACAACTGCAAACCTACTAAGACATGGCCGTCCACCTAAACTGACAGGCTGGGTAAGGAGAGCATTGATCAGAGAAGCAGCCAAGAGGCCCATGGTAACTCTGGAGGAGCTGCAGAGATCCACAGCACAGCTGGGAGAATCTGTCCACAGGACAACTATTAGTCATGCACTGCACAAATCGGGCCTTTATGGAAGAGTGGCAAGAAGAAACCCCATTGTTGAAACAAAGCCATACGAAGTCCCGTTTGCAGTTTTCCACAAGCCATGTGGGGAACACAGCAAACATGTGGAGGAAGGTGCACTGGTCTGATGAGACCAAAATCGAAGTTTTTGGCCTAAATGCAAAACGCTATGTGTGGCGGAAAACTAACACTGCACATCACCCTGAACACACCATCCCTATTGTGAAAAATGGTGGTGGCAGCATCATGCTGTGGGGATGCTTATCTTCAGCAGGGACAGGGAAGCTGGTTAGAGTTGATGGGAAGATGGATGGAGCCAAATACAGGGCAACCTTGGAAGAAAACCTGTTAGAGTCTGCAAAAGACTCGAGACTGGGGCGGAGGTTCACCTTCCAGCAGGACAACGACCCTAAACATACAGCCAGAGCTACAATGGAATGGTTTAGATCAAAGCATATTCATGTGTTAGAATGGCCCAGTCAAAGTTCAGACCTAAATCCAATTGAGAATCTCTGGCAAGACTTGAAAATTGCTGTTCACAGATGCTCTCCATCCAATCTGACTGAGCTTGAGCTATTTTGCAAAGAAGAATGGGCAACATTGTCAGTCCCTAGATGTGCAAAGTTGGTAGAGATACACCCCAAAAGACTTGCAGCTGTAATTGCAGCGAAAGGTGGTTCTACAAAGTATTGACTCAGGGGGGCTGAATACTTTTGCATGCCACAGTTTTCAGTTTTTTATTTGTAATAACATTTGGAAACCATGTATCATTTTCCTTCGACTTCACAATTATAGAAACATAGAAACATAGAAATTAGCTTTCTATGTCTACTGTCTTTATCGATGCAAACTGTCCATGCACCTATCCGTGTTCTCCAGAGACGCTGCCTGAGTTGCTCCAGCATTTTGTCTTTCCTTTGACAAACTGTCAACCTTTGACTCTTGAGCCCAGAGTTGGGGAATCGAAAAGTAGCCACAAGGCAGAGTAACAACAGGGACAGTCCCCCTGTTCTTCACTTTTCACCCCATCAGCCGTGGCATACAGCACACAATCTGACGACATTTACGCCACCTCCATCGGGACCCCACCACTGGCCACATCTTCCCATCTCCACCCCTTTCCACTTTCCGCAGAGACCGTTCCCTCCGCAACTCCCTGGTTAACTTGTCCCTTCCCACCTCCCTCCCCAAGTACTCCCCCCTGCAACGGCAGGAGATGCAACACCTGTCCCTCTACCTCCACCCTCGACTCCCTCCATGGATTCCGACAGTCTTTTCAGGTGAGGCACAGGTTCTCTTACACCTCCATCAACCTCTACTATATCCGCTGTTCCAGGTGTGGACAGATGGGACCTAGCGCGGGCTCGGCGATCATCTCGCTGAACGCCTCAGCTCAGTCTTCCTAAACCTACCTGATCTCCCGGTTGCTAAACACTTTAACTCCCTCTCCCATTCCCACACTGACCTTCCTGTCCCGGACCTTCTCCATCGTCAAGGTGGGGCCATCGAAACTTGGAGGACCAGCACCTCGTATCTCGCTTGGGCCGCTTACATCCCACTGGTATTACTATTGACTATAATTACGTATCCCTTGCTTCCCCTCTCTCTCCATCCCTCCCCCTTCCCAGTTCTCGGACCTGCCTGACTGTCCCCGATTGCATTGTATCTCTGTTTGCTTCGTAGTGAACTTCTAGCTAACGATGGTCTATTCTACATTTTCCTTGATCTCCACCCCCGTTGATGTCTCATTCTCGTCAAGTCTTCTTTATTTGTCACATACACGTGCAAGACGTGCAGTGAAATGCAAGTGGCAATGCGTGCGGGATTGTGCAGAACAACAGAACACAGCCTGAAGAAGGGCCTTGACCCAAAAAGTCACCCATTCCTTCTCTCCAGAGATACTGCCTGGCCCGCTGAGTTACTCCAACATCTTGTGTCTATCCAAGGTTTGGAGGGATATGGGCCAAACGCGGGCTAATGGGACTTGCATAGACTGGGCCTCTTGTGAATGCTACAGTGACCGATTAATCTACAAAACCTACGTACAAACTCCACGCAGACCGTACCCAAGATCGGGATTTGAACCCAGGTCTCTGTCGCTGTGGCAGCAGCGCTAGCAGCTGTACCGCTGTGCTGCCCCCAAAACATGAAGAGGTTTGTGATTGATCAGTGAATGGGCTGCCACTGTGAATTGCCACCGAGGGCTGAATGTCCACGTCCCACGGTGTAGCATCTAGTGAGCGTACCACCCAGGCATTGCATACAGCACGGGAACAGGCCCTTCGGCTCAACCTTTCCAAGATAACCGAGATGTCCAATTTACACTAGTCCCACCTACCTTGGTTTGATCTATATCATTCTAAATCGTTCCTATTCACGTACAGGCCAACATGTCTTTTTTAAAGCTAAATGTCTGCTGGCACCCATCTATCTACTGAAGGAGCCTGATGTCACTATCTAAGCCCAGCATCCTCGCAGTAGTTCCTCCATTTCCCGTCTCCCCTCCTGCACTTCCTCTCAGCCAGTCCCTGTAGTTGTCAGCTCCACATTCTCACCGCTCTCCGGCATAAGCGGTTTCTCCCGATTTGCAGGCGAGGAAACAAAACCAGGTCACAAGTTTCATCCTGGCCTCGGGTGCTGTCTGTGGAATTTGAACGTGCTCCCTGCGACCGCGTGGGTTTCCTCCGGGCGCTCTGGTTTCCTCCCACATCCCTGAGACGTGCAGTTGTGTAGGTTAATCAGCCTCCTTTGCGCAGTCCGCCTGGACCGACCCGATCTCCTGGTTGCCATGCACTTCAATTCCCCTTCCCATCCCCACACTGACCTTTCCAAGGCCTCCTCCATTGTCAGAGTGAGGCCAAACGCAAATTGGATTTTTCGTTTGGGCAGCTTACAACCCAGTGGTATGAACATTGATTTCTCTAACTTCAAGTAACCCCTACATTCCCTCTCTCTCCATTCCGCCCCTAACCAAGTCGTAACAGTTTTTTTATTTCAATATCTCTCTACATCTCCGTCTGCTTCTCTCGTTTCCCTTTCCCCTGAGCCCCAGTCTGAAGAAGAGCATCGACCCAAAACATCACCCATTCCTTGTCTCCAGAGATGCTGCCTGTCCCGCTGAGTTCCTCCATTATTTTGTGTCTGTCTTCGGTTTAAACCAGCATCTGCAGTTCCTCTCCACACATGTAAAAACGGTCCCTAGTGTATAGAGAGTGGATGAGAAAGTGCATTAAGGCAAAACTAGTGTGAATGGGTGACTGACTCGGTGGGCCGAAGGACCTGTTTCCATGTTGTTAGATCCAAACTAAACTAAACTTACCTCACTGTTTGAACATCTTCATTTGCGCATTCTCCAGAATCATAGCAAACAGCCACAGAACTAATGAACAACCTAACATAGAGCAGGACAGCACAGGAACTGGCCCTTCAGCCTACACGTTCTGGCCGAGGAGATTAGTTTATCTTGGCGTTATGTTGAAACATCATGCACTAAAATTGTCATTTATCTATTTATTTAAGTTTTCTATTTATTATGTTATCTATGAGTACTGTGTTTGTAGACCTGTTACGCTGCTGCAAGTAAGAATATCATTGTTCCATTTCCCGGTACATATGCAATTTAACACTCTTGACACAAGAGATAAACTAATTTCCTCCGCCTGCACGTGATCCATATTCCTCCATTTCCAGCATATCCATGTGCCTGTTTACCAGTCTCTATAAAGTCACTATCGTAACTGCCTCGACCGCCATACCCGGGGGGCGGGAGATTGCAACCTTCACAAGGTCCGCCCTGTTTCAACGAATGCAATCAACCCGGCGTGCACAATCAAATAAGATCAAATAGAACAAATTGTCCTACAACTTTAGGCTGAGAAGATGAAGACCATAGCTGGCAGCACATTCTAGGCACCCACTACCCTCCGTGTGAAAAAAAAAACATGTCCCATGCAACTCCTATCACCTTAAAGCAATGTCCCATGCAACACCTATCACCTGCAACATGTGGGAGATCAGGGAGATGGTCGGTGTCCCTGGTGACTACGTTTGCAGGAAGTGTGTCCAGCTGCAGCTCCTGGCAGATCGCATTGAACGATTGGAACTGCGGCTGGATTCATACTGGAGCATCCACGATGCGGAGAAAGTCGTGGATAGCACGTACAGTGAGTTGGTCACACCGCTGGCAAAAGGTAGGAGGACAAGAAGGGAACGGGTGGCCAATAGCCAGCAAAGCAGTAGGCAGGTAGTGCAGGAGTCCCCTGCGGTCATCTCCCTCCTAAACAGGTATACCATTTTGGATACTGTTGAGGGAGATGGCTCATCAGGGGAATGCAGCAGCAGCCAGGTTCATGGCACCATGGGTGGCTCTGCAGCACATGAGGGGGGAAAAAAGAGGGGAAGGGCAATAGTAATAGGGGATTCAATTGTCAGGGAATAGATAGGCGTTTCTGCGGCCGCAAACGAGACTCCAGGATGGTATGTTGCCTCCCTGGTGCAAAGGTCAGGGATGTCACTGAACGGCTGCAGAACATTCTGGAGGGGGAGGGTGAACAGCCAGTTGTCGTGGTGCATGTTGGCACCAACGATATAGGTAAAAAAAGGGATGAGGTCCTACAAGGTGAATTTAGGGAGCTAGGAGATAAACTTAAAAGTAGGACCTCAAAGGTAGTAATCTCCGGATTACTACCAGTACCACGGGCCAGTCAGAGTAGAAATAGGAGGATAATGCAAATGAATACGTGGCTTGAAAAGTGGTGCAAGGGGGAGGGATTCAAATTTTTAGGGCACTGGGACCAGTTCTGGGGGAGGTGGGACCGGTACAAACAGGACGGTTTGCACTTGGAATGGAATGGAACCAATGTTCTTGGGGAGTGTTTGCTAGTGCTGTCGGGGAGGATTTAAACTAATGTGGCAGGGGGATGGGTACAAGAGCAGAGAGGCAGGAGGGTGTAAAATGAGGGTAGAAGCATTAGGTAGCAAGGTGAAAGGTAAAAGTGGCAGGCAGACAAAACCAGGGCAAAAATCAAAAAGGGCCACTTTTCAGCAAAATTGTATAAGGGGTAAATGCGTTGTAAAGACAAGCCTGAAGGCTTTGTGTCTCAATGCAAGGAGTATTCGTAATAAGGTGGACGAGTTGAACGTGCAGATAGATATTAATGATTATGATATAGTTGGGATCACGGAGACATGGCTCCAGGGTGACGTAGGCTGGGAGCTGAACATCCAGGGATATTCAATATTCAGAAGGGATAGAGAGAAAGGAAAAGGAGGTGGGGTAGCGTTGCTGGTTAGAGAGGAGATTAAAGCAATGGAAAGGAAGGACATTAGCTTGGAGGATGTGGAATCGGTATGGGTAGAGCTACAAAACACTAAGGGGCAGAAAACGCTGGTGGGTGTTGTGTACAGGCCACCTAACAGTAGCAGAGAAGTTGGGGATGGTATCAAACAGGAAATTAGAAATGCGTGCGACAAAGGCAAAACAGTTATAATGGGTGACTTCAATCTACATATAGATTGGGTTAATCAAATTGGCAGGGGTGCTGAGGAAGAGGATTTTTTGGAATGTATGCGGATAGTTATCTAAATCAACATGTAGAGGAACCAACGAGAGAGCAGGCTATTTTAGACTGGGTTTTGAGTAATGAGGAAGGGGTAATTAGCCGTCTTGTTGTACGTGCCCCCTTGGGCAAGAGTGACCATAATATGGTTGAGTTCTTCATTAGGATGGAGAGTGACATTGTTAATTCAGAAACAATGGTTCTGAACTTAAAGAAAGGTAACTTTGAGGGTATGAGACGTGAATTGGCCAAGATTGACTGGCAATTAATTCTAAAAGGGTTGACGGTGGATATACAATGGAAGACATTTAAAGATTGCATGGATGAACTACAAAAATTGTTCATCCCAGTTTGGCAAAAGAATAAATCGGGGAAGGTAGTGCATCCGTGGATAACAAGGGAAATCAGGGATAGTATCAAAGCAAAGGATGATGCGTACAAAGTAGCCAGAAAAAGCAGCATACCAGAGGACTGGGAGAAATTCAGAGACCAGCAGAGGAGGACAAAGGGCTTAATTAGGAAAGGAAAAATAGATTATGAAAGAAAACTGGCAGGGAACATAAAAACTGACTGCAAAAGTTTTTATAGATATGTGAAGAGAAAGAGGTTAGTTAAAACAAATGTAGGTCCCTTGCAGTCAGAAACAGGTGAGTTGATCATGGGGAACAAGGATATGGCGGACCAATTGAATAACTACTTTGGTTCCGTCTTCACTAAGGAAGACATAAATAATCTGCCTGAAATAGCAGGGGACTGTGGGTCAAAGGAGGAATTGAGTGAAATCCAGGTCAGTCGGGAAGTGGTGTTGGGTAAATTGAATAGATTAAAGGCCGATAAATCCCCAGGGCCAGATAGGCTGCATCCCAGAGTACTTAAGGAAGTAGCTCAGGAAATAGTGGATGCATTAGTGATAATCTTTCAAAACTCTTTAGATTCTGGAGTAGTTCCTGAGGATTGGCGGGTAGCAAATGTAACCCCTCTTTTTAAGAAGGGAGGGAGAGAGAAAACGGGGAATTACAGACCAGTTAGTCTAACATCGGTAGTGGGGAAACTGCTAGAGTCAGTTATTAAAGATGGGATAGCAGCACATTTGGAAAGTGGTGAAATCATTGGACAAAGTCAGCATGGATTTACAAAAGGTAAATCATGTCTGACGAATCTTGTGGAATTTTTCGAGGATGTAACTAGTAGCGTGGATAAGGGAGAACCAGTGGATGTGGTATATCTGGACTTCCAGAAGGCTTTCGACAAGGTCCCACATAAGAGATTAGTATACAAACTTAAAGCATACGGTATTAGGGGTTCAGTATTGATGTGGATAGAGAACTGGCTGGCAAACAGGAAGCAAAGAGTAGGAGTAAACGGGTCCTTTTCACAATGGCAGGCAGTAACTAGTGGGGTACCGCAGGGCTCAGTGCTGGGACCCCAGCTATTTACAATATATATTAATGATCTGGATGAGGGAATTGAAGGCAATATCTCCAAGTTTGCGGATGACACTAAGCTGGGGGCAGTGTTCGCTGTGAGGAGGATGCTAGGAGACTGCAAGGTGACTTGGATAGGCTGGGTGAGTGGGCAAATGTTTGGCAGATGCAGTATAATGTGGATAAATGTGAGGTTATCCACTTTGGTGGCAAAAACAGGAAAGCAGAATATTATTTAAATGGTGGCCGATTAGGAAAAGGGGAGATGCAGCGAGACCTGGGTGTCATGGTACACCAGTCATTGAAAGTAGGCATGCAGGTGCAGCAGGCAGTGAAAAAAGCGAATGGTATGTTAGCTTTCATAGCAAAAGGATTTGAGTACAGGAGCAGGGAGGTTCTACTTCAGTTGTACAGGGTCTTGGTGAGACCACACCTGGAGTATTGCGTGCAGTTTTGGTCTCCAAATCTGAGGAAGGACATTATTGCCATAGAGGGAGTGCAGAGAAGGTTCACCAGACTGATTCCTGGGATGTCAGGACTGTCTTATGAAGAAAGACTGGATAGACTTGGTTTATACTCTCTGGAATTTAGGAGATTAAGAGGGGATCTTATAGAAACTTACAAAATTCTTAAGGGGTTGGACAGGCTAGATGCAGGAAGATTGTTCCCGATGTTGGGGAAGTCCAGGACAAGGGGTCACAGCTTAAGGATAAGGGGGAAATCCTTTAAGACCGAGATGAGAAAGACTTTCTTCACACAGAGAGTGGTGAGTCTCTGGAACTCTCTGCCACAGAGGGTAGTTGAGGCCAGTTCATTGGCTATATTTAAGAGTGAGTTGGATGTGGCCCTTGTGGCTAAGGGGATCAGAGGGTATGGAGAGAAGGCAGGTACGGGATACTGAGTTGGATGATCAGCCATGATCATATTGAATGGCGGTGCAGGCTCGAAGGGCTGAATGGCCTACTCCTGCACCTAATTTCTATGTTTCTATCAGTTTAAAGCAATGTCCTCTATTCTTTGACATGTTGGCACAGTGGCGCGGTTGGATAGAGCGGCGGCCTCACAGCGCCAGAGAACCGGGTTCGATCCTGATCTTGGATGCTGTCTCTGTGAAGTTTGTACGTTCTCCCTGTGAGCACGTGGGTTTCCTCCCGGTGCTTCTGTTTCCTCCCGCATCCCAAAGATGTGCGGGGTTGTTTAATTGTAGGTTAATTGGTCTCTGTAAATTGCCAATCGTCTGCGGATGTGAAAGTGGGATAACAGAGAGCTAGTGTGCACGGGTGATCGATAGTTGGCTGAAGGGCCTGTTCCCACGCCATATGTGTACACTAAAGTAAATGTGTACATTTCTACCCTGAGGATTCTGACTGCCTAACCTATTTACGCCTCTCATTATTTTATATATGTTTTATCAGGTTTTCCCTCAACTTCTGCTGTTCTAGAGAAAACAATCCAGGTTTGTCCAAATTTTCCTCATAGCTAATACCCTCTAATCCAGGCAGCTTCCTCGTAAACAAATATAGTCACACAATGCTGGAGTAACTCCCGATACAGGCAGCATCTCTGGAGAAAATTGAAAGGGGACGTTTTGGGTCAGACATTCTGGGAAACAACCTCTGCCCCCTCTCAAAAGCCCCCACACCCTCCCCGTAATGGGGCGACCACAACTGCATGCAGTTTGCCATTGAGCATCTTTGCCTGAGAATACTTTCTCCCCCACGAGCTTCACAATTTGCAATTCTTCAACACCATCTCGAAACTTCTGGTTTTATCTCTGGAGTTTGTTTCAACCAACCGCCTATCAAATTCACCCCTCCTTCACCTATGTCCACCTATTACCTGCCATTCCCTTTTTCCAGCTTTCTTCTCGTCTCTTCTTATTTTCTCCCCCCCCCCCCGTCAGTCTGAAGAATCTCAACCAGAAACGCCACCTATCCTTGTTCGCCAGAGATGCTGCCTGACCCACTGAGTTACTCCAGCACTTTGTGTTCTTTTGTGTATTATCCAGCATCTGCAGTTCCTTGTTTCCAATAATACCCGCCTCTTTCCTGTTTATTTATATTCATAGTGGCGGTGTGTAAATTTATTCATCAAGCTTCAGCTTTGGGAAAAACAGGAAGATATATGGTGTTTACTCTCTAATGGACTGAAGGCCAGTTTAAACTAATCTCTTCTATTTGCATTCGATCCATACCCTTCCATTCCTTGCAGTTCCATGTGTCTATCTATATGCCTCAAAGCAATAACTCGCTTACTGTGTTCGCCTCTACCACCAGCCCGGGCTTCTGTTGAATATTTCCAGCATTATTTCATATTTGCAGCAACTGCAATTTTGTTTTGGTTTTCACCCTCTACGCTGGAAGTTACTGGGGGATCTTGTAGAGGTGTAGCTTTGATGGGAGAGGAGCAGAGTTTAATTGAGATGTGTGGGGCAAGTTTTTTTTTAGTGGACGGCACGTGGAAAGTTGCTGCCTTAGCGCCGGTGACCCGGGTTCAATCCTGACTACGAATGCTGTATGTACGGAGTTTGTACGTTCTCCCCGTAAAGAACGCGTGGGGTTTCTCCTATATCTCCGGGCTCCCCCCCACACCAAAGACAGATTTGCAGGTTAATTGGCTTTCTATAAATATAAATTGCCCCTAGTGTGCGTAGGATAGTGTAAATGGGATCGTTTGTCACGCAGACTCGGTGGACCGAAGGGTCTGTTTCTAAACTAAATAAACTAAGAATTGCCGTTAAGAGTGTGGGAGTGCACGGATCAATGTCTGGGCGGAGTTTGGGGAGGAGGGACGAACTGGGCGAGAAGGGAAGGGAAGGGAGGGAGGAATTGGGCATGACTTCTGGCATCCGGCGAGCAGGAGGAATCATCAACAGTTCAGTGACTATTGTTCTCATTCTAACCGTCGCCCAAAGAATCCGGAAGGTCAGAAAGCTGGAAAAAAGATTCACGTTTCGTGACATCTGACTGTAGTTACAGAGGACCCCGTGAAACCGTGTCTGGAGGTAGGAAATCAGGCTAGTCTCACACTCGCTGGGTTATAGTTGTGATAAAGAGGCACAATAACGGCTTTCCCGGAGAATTGTCCCATGTAGATTCAAGCCTTTACTTAGAACTTAGAACGATGCAATGTAGGAAGGAAGATAGACACACAATACGGGAGTACCTCAGCGGGGCAGTCAGTATCTCTGGATAGAAGGAATGGGTGAAGAAGGACCTCGGTCCGAAACGTCACCCATTCCTTCTCTCCAGAGATGCTGCCTGTCCTGCTGAGCTACTCCAGCTCTTAATGTCTCTGCTAAGCGTGATGCCAAGTTGAACTCATCTTCTCTGCCTGCATGTGAATCATATCCCTGCATTCTCTGCCTGTGCGGGTACCTATTTAAAAGCCTCTTAAAGGCCACTAGGAAATGCATAGTCAGAACTTTTTCCTGCTTCCATATCTGTTTCCACCACAACCCCTGGCCGGCCGCGCGTTCCTGGCATCCACCACTCTCTGTGTGTGAAATAAAAACTTGCCCCGCACATCTCCATTAGTGTGCCCGTCTCATCTTGACGTTATGCCCTCTAGTCTTTGATATTTCCCACCATAGGAAAAGGACCCTGGACTGTCTTCCCTATCTATGCGTTTCCTAATTTTATATACATCTATCAGGTCGTCTCTCAATCTCAGGTGGTCCAGAGAAAACAATCCAAGACTGTCCAACTTGTAGTTAATACTCCGTTATGCGAGCATAGTTCAGGGAAAACTGATTTGCGCAATATTCCAAATCTAAGCAAAGTCCTAAAAAGCTGCATTTTCAGGTTAAGTTTGGGATTTCCAGCACCTGCATATGTCCTCTGACATCGCCACCCTCCTCCGACCCCAGCTATGTTGACTAACCCCTCCTGGATGTGAATGTGGAAAGGATGTTTCCATTAGTGTGAGAGGGAGAGTCTGGGACCAGTGGCCATTAGCTTCATATAACCATATAACCATATAACCATATAACAATTACAGCACGGAAACAGGCCCTCTCGGCCCTTCCAGTCCGTGCCGACCATTTGTTTTCCCCTAGTCCCATCTACCTGCACTCAGACCATACCCCTCCATTCCCTTCACGTCCATATACCTATCCACTTTACTCTTAAATGTTAAAATCGATCCTGCCTCCACCACTTCTGCTGGAAGCTGATTCCACACAGCCACCACCCTCTGAGTAAAGAAGTTCCCCCTCACGTTACCCCGAAACCTCTGTCCCTTAATTCTCATGTCATGCCCTCTTGTTTGAAACTTCCCTACCCTCAATGGGAAAAACGTATCCACGTCAACTCTGTCTATCCCTTTCATCATTTTAAAGACCTCAATCAAGTCCCCCCTTAACCTTCTGCGCTCCAAAGAATAAAGACCTAACTTGTTCAACCTTTCTCTGTAACATAGTTGCTGGAACCCTGGCAACATTCTAGTAAATCTCCTCTGTACTCTCTCTATTTTGTTGACATCCTTCCTATAACTAGGCGACCAAAATTGTACACCATACTCCAGAATTGGTCTTACCAATGCCTTGTACAATTTTAACATTACTTCCCTACTCCTATATTCAATGCTCTGATTTATAAAGGCCAGCACACCAAAGGCTTTCAGATCACCAAAGTGATCAGATAGATCACCCATGACTGAATGGCGACTGGACTCGATGGGCCGAATTTCCTAATTCTGCTCCTAGAACTAATGAACCATATTCATTAATTTGCCATTTATTACCAGGAGACCTAAAGTCTTTCAGCTCTCTCCAGCATTTTGTATCTACGGTGCAAACCAGCATCTGCAGTTCCTTCCTACACAAAGTATAAGGGATTTTTTTTCAATGATATCCTGTCATTTTTGTTGTTTTCATGCTTGGGAGGACATCAGCAACTGTTCCGGTCTAACACAGCCACCTGCAGTTAACTGTGTTCACAAGGAACTGCAGATGCCCTTACAATAAACAGACACAGTGCTGGAGTAATTCAGCGGGACAGGGAATATCTCTGTGAAAGTCTGTAAGAGTATGAATAAGTGTTCTGACCTGAAATGTCACCTATTCACTTTTCACAGGTCAATTTGCCCTGAAGCTAAGTCAGTGGAGAGGAGACTTGATGTAGGTGAAAACTAAATCAAATGTTGATCAAAACATGATCTGAAAAAAGTGCTGGAAACGCTCAGCAGGCAGGTAGCATCTCCTTCCTCGGAGAGAAGGAGGGATAAGATTTGAGGTTGAAGACCCGATAACAACTGAATCACCAAGTACAACAGCAAAACAGACACAAAGAGCTGGAGTAACTCAGCGGGTCAGGCAGCATCTCTGGAGGACATGGATAAGTGATGTTTTGGGTCCGGACTCGTCTTCAGACTGATTGTAGTGGGGGGGGGGGGGGGGGGGCAACCTGGAAAGGGGGTGGGGCAAGTGATAGGTGGAGAGAGACACAAAACGTTTCAGTATCTCAGCGGGTCAGGCAGCACCTTTGGAGCAAACGATCAGGTGATGTTTCGGATTTGAACCCTTCTTCTGTCCCCACCGCAAGTGATAGGTGGATACAGGTAAGGGGGGTAGGATTAGATTGGCAGATGGTTGGACAAAGGCCAGAGATGGGAAGACGATAAATAGCTGTGAGATAAGCAGAGAAACCGTGTGAAATGTGAAGCCAGAGGAATGGATATAGATGAAATGGGACGAGGGGAGAGGGGAACAGGGGGGGTGGGATTGAGGGAGAAATGGGCATGCAGAGGGAAGAGTGGGGTGGGGAGAGGTGGATAAACATAGTTTGAAAAGATCAAACTGCTGGAGTAACTCAGCGGGTCAGGCTGCATCTCTGGAGAACATGGATATGCGTCGTTTCAGGTCCGGACCCTTCTTCAGATTCAACGTTACAGTTCAGATTCCGTATTGTTGTTTGGATACCCGGGGCAAAACGCTGAGGATCTTCCGTGGCCTGCAGAGAGAACAGACGAGATCTCCACAGAAAGCCTCCTCCGGCAGACACTCTCTCAGCATGGCTCGGGGGTGGTGACTGATTTTTGTGCTCAAGTATCAGAAGTAGAACTTGCAGCACTTTTTTTCTGCCTTAGGGATGACTTTAGAGATACAGCAATGAAGCAGGCCCTTCAACCCATCGCGTCAGCGCCGGAGTCACCCCACGCAGTAACACGAGGCAATTTCAACGTTGTTTACAACTTACCAAAGCAAATTAACCTACCAACATGGGTACACAAAAAGCTGGAGAAACTCAGCGGGTGCAGCAGCATCTAAGGAGCGAAGGAGATAGGCGACGTTTCTGGTCGAGACCCTTCTTCAGACGGGTCTCGACCCGAAACGTGGTCAGGAAACGAGACCCTTCTTCAGACGGGTCTGAAGAAGGGTCTCGACCCGAAACGTCGCCTATCTCCTACGCTCCTTAGATGCTGCTGCACCCGCTGAGTTTCTCCAGCTTTTTGTGTACCCTCGATTCTCCAGCATCTGCAGTTCCTTCTTTATAACCTACCAACATGTACATCTTTGAAGTGCGGAGAAAAACTGGAGGAAAATGCGGCCACGGGGAGAACAGACAAACTCCTTGCAGGCAGCGCCCACAGTCAGGATCGAACCCGGGTCTCTGGAACTGTAAGGCAGCAACTCTACCGCTACGCCACTGTGCTGCCCCTGTAAACCTCTGTACATGCAGAGAGGGAGGGAGCGAGAGAGAGAGGGGAAGAGGCACCACCTCATGAAGCTGACCACGTTTTCAAGAGAGTTTCTGACACTCCAGCAACGGAAGTCTCTGGATGACAGAGATAGATCTCTTTGCACATTTAACACTGAATAGTTGGGGGGGGGGGGGGGGGGCAGAGCGGTTGTTGCCGGACAGCACCGGGTAACCGTGTTCCATCCTAATTAAGGGTGCTGTCCGTATGGAGATTTGCGTTCTTCCTGCGACTGTGTGGGTTTCCTCCGGGTGCTTCAGATTCAGATCCCACACTGACACTCCAAAGATGTGCAGGCTTGTAGGTTAATCGGCGACTGTAGAGTGTAAATTGTCCATAATTTGTCGGAAAGTGTTAATGTACAGGGGAATCGCAGGTCAGCATGGGCTCGGTGGGCTGAAGGGTCCATTTCCACGCTGTATCACTAGAGTCTAAAGCTATTTGGGTGTGAATATCAGGACACACACTGTACTCCCCCCCCCCCCCCCCCATCGATTCCGCCTTGCCGATCCAATGCTATTGATCAATATCGCAACCTAATTTCTTGTCATACCCTGGACGATATGGGAAGGTGAGCCCAGGGCCTAGTTTTAGTTGAGTTTAGTTTATTGTCACATGCACTGAGCCATTGAAAAGCTTGTGTTGCGTGCTGACCAGTCAGCGGAAAGACAATTGAGCGATCCACGGTGTACAGATACGTGATGAAGGGAATAACATTTAGTGCAATATAAAGTCCAGTGAACTCAGATGAAAGGTAGCCCAAGGATCTCCAATGAGGTAGATAGCAGCTCAGGACCACTCTCTAGTTGTTGATGGAGTGGTTCAATTGTCTGCCAACAGCTGGGAAGAAACTAGGTCATAGGGAACGGGAGGAGAATTGGGCCATTCAGCCCATCAAGTTAACGCCGCCACTAATTCATGGCTGATCCACCTCTCCCTTCTAACCCCATTCTCCTGCCTTCTCCCCGTGACCTCTGAGGCTTTGTCGCGCCGCACCATCTCAAAACATTGCCTATCCATTCCCTCCACAGGCGCTGCCTGGCCTGCTGAGTAACGCCAGCACTTTGTGTTTTGCTCAAGGCTGGGAGAATGAATATGGATTGCACAGCCCTTTTTAAAAATCGAGACTCATTTTCATTTGTAACCGTTTCACTTTTAATTGAGATAATTGTTTTTTAATCGAAACCCATTTCTGCTGATTAACTTTGAAGTAAAGCTCGGAAACAGCGGTCCTTGCATGGCCATCAACCAACCAAGTGGCAGGGAAGGCTGAACAATTCCGTCTGAAGAACGGTCCGCCCCCGAAACTTCATCTATTCATGTTCTCCAGAGTTGCTGCCCGAGTTACGACTGCACTTTGTGCCCTTTTCTCGTTAATGAGCAGTTCCTTGTTTTAGTATGTAGTTGTCATTTTTTTAGAGATAGTGTGGAAACAGCCCTTCGGCCCACCGAGTCCACCCCTTCCTTAGTTCTATCCTACACACAAGGATGAAGTTACATAAGCCAATTGTGTAATATAAGCCTACAAACCCACATGTCTTGTAATGTGGGAGGAAACTGGAGCACCCAGAGAAAACCCACGTTGTCACAGGGAGAATGCAAACACCGGACAGACCGAACCCGTAGTCAGGATCGAATTCGAGTCTCTGGCAGCAACACCACCACGACGCCACCCCATTTAACAAAAAGTCATTAAACCTTTACCAACTTTTATTTAGCCACAATAATTCTATTTAATAATTCATAAAGCCAGCGTCCGAAGGAAACTAATTCATTTGATGGATGAACACCTCCGGCGACTGGCAGTGTAAACAAACTGCAGCTCTTTTCACACAGAGAGTGGGTGAATCTGTGGAATTCTCTGCCACAGGAGGTAGCTGAGGCCAGTTCATTGGCTATATTTAAGAGGGAGTTAGATGTGGCCCCTGTGGCTGAAGGGATCAGGGGGTATGGAGAGAAGGCAGGTACAGGATACTGAGTTGGATGATCAGCCATGACCATATTGAGTGGCGGTGCAGGCTCGAAGGGCCGAATGGCCTACTCCTGCACCTATTTTATATGTTTCTGTGTTTCTTACATTGGTTGTGGTTCCGGACCGATGTCACTGATCGGTGAATCTGTGGAATTAATTGCCGCAGATGGCGGTGGAGGCCAAGTCATTGAAAATTTGAGTGAAGGTTGGTAGGTTCTTGATTACTAAGGGCGACAAAGGATACAGGGAGAAGGCAGAACCATGAAAACAGATGAGCCACCATTGAATGGCGGAGTAGACTCGATGGGCCCAATGGCTGCAAGTATGGTCACCGCTTCAGCTCTGCATCCTCACAGCAGCAGGTCTTTCCATTCCTGTCTCCCCTCCTGCACCCGTCTTGCTTCCTCTCAGATGGACGGCCGTTCCCCGCTGTGGACGAGCTGGTTCTTGGCCCTCTCGGCGAACCGCTTGAAGCCCCTCCCGCACTGGGGCCAGCGGGAGCGGCCCTCGTCGCTGCAGCTGCAGTGGTGCTTCAGTAGGTGGGCGCAGCCCTTGGTGCACTCGGGGCAGGTGAAGGGCCGGTCGCCGGTGTGGACCATCTGGTGCTTCACCAGGTCGCAGAAAATACCCTCAGACCCCCTTTAAACCTCATCCTTCTCATCTTAAAAGATTTAGGTTTATTATTGTCATGCGTAACGGGGTACAGTGAAAAGCGCTGTTCCGCATGTTGCCCAAATCAAATCAGGTAATACTATACTATAAATACAATCAGCGAGCAGGTGGGACTAGTGTAGATGATACAGAGGAGATTTACTAGAACGTTGCCTGGGTTCCAGCAACTATGTTACAGAGAAAGGTTGAACAAGTTAGGTCTTTATTTTTTGGAGCGCAGAAGGTTAAGGGGGGGACTTGATTGAGGTCTTTAAAATGATGAAAGGGATAGACAGAGTTGACGTGGATAAGCTTTTCCCATTGAGGGGAGGGAAGATTCAAACAAGAGGACATGACGTGAGAATTAAGGGACAGAAGTTTAGGGGTAACGTGAGGGGGAACTTCTTTACTCAGAGGGTGGTGGCTGTGTGGAATGAGCTTCCAGCAGAAGTGGTGGAGGCAGGATCGATTTTAACATTTAAAAGTAAAGTGGATAGGTATATGGACGTGAAGGGAATGGAGGGGTATGGTCTGAGTGCAGGTAGATGGGACTAGGAGAAAGCAAATGGTCCGCACGGACTGGAAGGGGCGAGAGGGCCTGTTTCCGTGCTGTAATTGTTATATGGTTATATGGGGCATCTTGGTTTATTATGGGCAGGTTGGACCGAAGGCCCATTCCAAATGAGTTCCACCATCTTTAGTCACAGTGTGGTGATCTTTAGTTAGAGGGTGGTAAATCGGTGGAATTCTTTGCCGCATAAGTCACTGAATATTATAAAGTCAGAGATAGATAGATTTTTGATTTGTATGGGTGTCAGGGGTTATGGGGAGAAGGCAGGTGAATGGGGTTAGGAGGGAGAGAGATCAGCCATGACTGACTGGCGGAGTAGACTTGATGGGCCGAATGGCCTAATTCTACTCCTATTCCTAATGACCAACACATTATAAACCCTTAGCATTACATCCTATCTTTTATATTCTAAAATGTAATTATCTAACTATACCAATCCCACATACTCCTCTCGAACTTGTTAACTGAAGCCTAGATGCCTCTTAAATGTAAAAACAATACACAAAATGCAAGAGTAACTCAGGAGGTAGGTTACACCCCTGGAGAATATGGATAGGTGATGTTTCAGATCGGGACCCTTCCTAGGAAATGGGCCGAACCGTCGACTCACCTGGGATGCAGACACAGTTCCAGGCGAGGGAACTCCATAAATTTGCACTTTGTGTCTATTTTTATTTTAAACCAGCACCTGCAGTTCCTTATTTTTACATTCTGCCTCTCAAATTTGACTGTTCATTCACCACTTCCTATGACAGTTCATTTTATACCATAATCATTCTTTGTGTAAAAAAAATACCCACAGACTTCCTTTAAAGCTCATTCTTCTCATCTTAAAAATGTAGGTTTATTATTGTCATGCTTAACGGGGTACAGTGAAAAGCTTTGCTGCCCAATCAAATCAGATAATACTATACATAAACGCAATCAGCGGGCAGGTAGGACTAGTGTAGATGGGGCATCTTGGTCGGTATGAGCAGGTTGGACTGAAGGGACTGTTTCTGTGCTGGACAACTCTCTATATTGGAGATGGTATGGATTGGGACCCTTTGTTAGACTGTTTTTTTTTTTCTCACAAGAGGCTGAGGTGGCACTGATACAAATATAAAGGATTATGAGGCTCCTAGATTGGGCTTACAATTAAAGTCTTTCTCCCAGGGTAGGGGTCTAAAGCATAATAACAAAGTGCTGGAGGCCCTCAGAGTGTCAGGCAGCATAGTGGAGGGCCTGGACTGTCGACATCTCAGGTCAGGACCCTTCATACTATTAATTTACTTCTTGTTTTACTTAAACTGTACATTTCCTCTCTGGTGCTTCAGCAGGTTTGGTGCTTCAGCAGGTCGCTCGACTGTCCGAAGCTCTTGCCGCAGTGTGAGCAGCCGAAGGGCTTCCCGCCGTTGTGGGTCTGCCAGTGGATCCTCGCCTCCCCAGGGCTCTTCCCTTAGTCGGGGCACTTGAAGGGCTTCTCGTCGGTGTGGACCCGCTGGTGCTTCAGCAGGTGGGACGACTGGGTGAAGTCCTTGCCGCACTCGGAGCAGGGGAAGGGCCGCTCGCCCGTGTGGCAGCGCTGGTGCCTGACCAGGTGGGAGGAATGGGTGAAACCCTTCCCGCACAGGGAGCAGGTGAACGGCCTCTCCCCGGTGTGGACCCGCTGGTGGGTCAGCAGGCCCGAGGCGGAGGCAAACCTCTTCTTACACACGGTGCAGGGGAACGGCCTCTCCCCCGTGTGTGTGCGGCGGTGGACATCCAGCTGTGACGGGTAGATGAACCATTTCCCGCAGTCCCTACATTGGTACGGTTTCTGCGAGGAGCGAGGGTCCTCGAGGCTCTCCAGGTTCGACCCTCGTATGAATCCTCTCCCTCGGCACAACACGTGCTTGGATTCTCCCTGTGTGGATGGAATGGGGACACATACTGTCAGACATTATCACTGGTGAACTGCACTTATTCACAAGAGTTGTATAGAATAGAAACAGGCCCTTCTGGCCACATAGGAGCAGAATTAGGCCGTTCGGCACGTCGAGTCTGCTCTGTCATTCGATCTTGGCTGATCCATTTTTAGGTGTTACAATACCTACCTTCAGCGGCGCTGCAGTTCTGCCACTGGCCATGTGCGCCTTTGAAGTGGGGGGGGCGAGATTAAAATACCGTTTTCTCCTGCGTGTCCAAGATATATTTTCTCGGGCTACTAACTGATGCTGAAAAATTGTTCAAACCTGCGTTCTCGGAGGTTTAAAAAAAAAAAAAACGCGGGACAATTTAATCGCTGGGGTAAAATAAAAAAGCTACTTCTAACACCGTCAACGCCAACAACGGGACGGATCTCACGTAGGGGACAAAACATAAGGTAAGTCGTGTATTTTACATATAATCTTGCTTCTTAGGATGACTTTAATCCAAATTTCATTGGCGAAAATGTGATTATGGCCCCATACGAACCGGCAGTGTTTTTCCTGCCATTGTGGGGTTCAAATTCACCGCAAACTGCAAATTTCCAATCGATCGCGTTCCACAAAAACCCAATCGCAAGATGATTTAAATTGCCATTAATTTATGGGAATTAAACATTAAATTCCTTCCATTTGGCCTATAAATTAATGACAATGAGATTTAAAAATCATGTTATATTGTGAATTTTTGTGTGAATGCTATTTAGACACATTAGGCTAATTAAAAATGTTAATCTTTTCTTAAGAAATGGATAGATGTTTAGATCTAGTAATTGAATTTTGTAATTAGCTACAATTAGGTAACTAACTAATTATATGCTTTAATTTCAGGTCATCCAAGTAAGATTGCTTTATATTTGTTTCAGAATGCTTCATTCTATAATAACTGAAAATGCCTTTCAGTTCTCTTAATTTTTAAGAAAGTTATGGGCTTTTGACTGTCCTCGATCACAGCTTTTGTGTTAAGTCAATGGAAAAACAATAGGGAACTAGATGCTAATTTCCGAGTATGAAAATGGCCATAACTTTTTAATACTGAAGATATGAAAGTGAATTAGGTGCCAAATTAAACTTCTTTTTATGCTTTATCTGATGGGATAAATTGCAGACTTGATTTTTTTTTAAATAACAAAATTTTGTAACATTGCTACTATTTTTCTCCCACTCAACACCATTCCCCTGCCTTCTCCCTGTAACCTTTGTCACCTCAACAAATAAAGAGCCTATCAATCTCTGCTTTGAAAATACCCGCTGACCTGGGCTCCACCGCCACTTGTGGCAATAAATTCCACAGATTCACCACCCCGTGGCTGAAGAAATTCATCCTCATCTACATTCCAAAGGAACATCCTTTATTCTGAGGCTGTGCCCTCGGGTCCTAGATTCTCCCACTACTGGAAACATCCTCTACACATCCACTCTATCCTGGCCTTTTGTTATTCAGTACGTTTCAACGAGATCCACCCTCATCCTTCTAAACTCCACCGAGTACAGGCCCAGGGCCGTTAAACGCTGATCATACATTAACTCAAGCATCCCCGGGATCATCTTGCAAACGTCGTCTGGACCCTCTCCAACACCAGCACGTCCTTTCTTAGATATGAGGGCTCACAATATTCCAAATTAATTCCACCATCTTTCGTCAGAGGGTGGTGATCTTTAGTTAAAGTGTGGTAAATCTGTGGAATTCTTTGCCACAGAAGGCTGTGGAGGCCAGGTCAGTGCATATTTTAAAGGCAGAGATAGATAGATTTTTGATTAGTACGTGTGTCAGAGGTTATGGGGAGACGTTAGGAGAATGCGGTTAGGAGGGAGAGATGGTTCATAGTAACATAGAAATTAGGTGCAGGAGTAGGCCATTCGGCCCTTTGAGCCATTCAATATGATCATTGCTGATCATCCAACTCAGTATCCCGTACCTGCCTTCTCTCCTTAGCCACATCTAACTCCCTCTTAAATATAGCCAATGAACTGGCCTCAAGTACCCTCTGTCGCAGAGAGTTCCAGAGACTCACCATTCTCTGTGTGAAAAAAGTCCTTCTCATCTCGGTCTTAAAGGATTTCCCCCTTATCCTTAAGCTGTGACCCCTTGTCCTGGACTTCCCCAACATCGGGAACAATCTTCCTGCATCTCGCCTGTCCAACCCCTTAAGAATTTTGTAAGTTTCTATAAGATCCCCTCTTAATCTCCTAAATTCCAGAGAGTATAACCAGTCTATCCAGTCTTTCTTCATAAGACAGTCCTGACATCCCAGGAATCAGTCGGGTGAACCTTCACTGCACTCCCTCTATGGCAATAATGTCCTTCCTCAGATTTGGAGACCAGAACTGTACGCAATACTCCAGGTGTGGTCTCACCAAGACCCTGTACAACTGAAGTAGAACCTCCCTGCTCCTATACTCAAATCCTTTTGCTATGAAAGCTAACATACCATTCGCTTTCTTCACTGCCTGCTGCACCTGCATGCCTACTTTCAATGACTGGTGTACCATGACACCCAGGTCTCGCTGCATCTCCCCTTTTCCTAATCGGCCACCATTTAGATAATAGTCTGCTTTCCTGTTTTTGCCACCAAAGTGGACAACCTCACATTTATCCACATTATACTGTATCTGCCATGCTTCTGCCCACTCACCCAACCTATCCAAGTCACATAGAAACATAGAAACATAGAAATTAGGTGCAGGAGTAGGCCATTCAGCCCTTCGAGCCTGCACCGCCATTCAATATGATCATGGCTGATCATCCAACTCAGTATCCCGTACCTGCCTTCTCTCCATACCCTCTGATCCCCTTAGCCACAAGGGCCACATCCAACTCACTCTTAAATATAGCCAATGAACTGGCCTCAACTACCCTCTGTGGCAGAGAGTTCCAGAGACTCACCACTCTCTGTGTGAAAAAAGTCTTTCTCATCTCGGTCTTAAAGGATTTCCCCCTTATCCTTAAGCTGTGACCCCTTGTCCTGGACTTCCCCAACATCGGAAACAATCTTCCTGCATCTAGCCTGTCCAACCCCTTAAGAATTTTGTAAGTTTCTATAAGATCCCCTCTCAATCTCCTAAATTCCAGAGAGTATAAACCGAGTCTATCCAGTCTTTCTTCATAAGACAGTCCTGACATCCCAGGAATCAGTCTGGTGAACCTTCTCTGCACTCCCTCTATGGCAATAATGTCCTTCCTCAGATTTGGAGACCAAAACTGTACGCAATACTCCAGGTGTGGTCTCACCAAGACCCTGTACAACTGAAGTAGAACCTCCCTGCTCCTGTACTCAAATCCTTTTGCTATGAAAGCTAACATACCATTCGCTTTTTTCACTGCCTGCTGCACCTGCATGCCTACTTTCAATGACTGGTGTACCATGACACCCAGGTCTCGCTGCATCTCCCCTTTTCCTAATCGGCCACCATTTAAATAATAGTCTGCTTTCCTGTTTTTGCCACCAAAGTCACCTTGCAGTCTCTTAGCATCCTCCTCACAGCTAACACTGCCCCCCAGCTTAGTGTCATCGCAAACTTGGAGATATTGCCTTCAATTCCCTCATCCAGATCATGAATATATATTGTAAATAGCTGGAGTCCCAGCACTGAGCCTTGCGGTACCCCACTAGTCACTGCCTGCCATTGTGAAAAGGACCCGTTTACACCTACTCTTTGCTTCCTGTTTGCCAGCCAGTTCTCAATCCACATCAATACTGAACCCCCAATGCCGTATGCTTTAAGTTTGTATACTAATCTCTTATGTGGGACCTTGTCGAAAGCCTTCTGGAAACTCCGCCGCTCAGTGATGACTGAGTGGCGGAGTAGACTTGATGGGCCGAATGGCCTAATTCTACTCCAATTCCTTGACATTATGACCTTGAATGTGGCCTGACCAGCACATTATAAACCCTTAGCATTACATCCTTTCTTTTATATTCTAAAATCGTCTAATTACCTATCTATACCAATCCCACTTGCCTGGTTTAATTCCATGTACCTCTCCAACCTGTTAATTCAAGCCTAGATGCCTCTGAAATGTAAAAACAATACCCAAAATGCTAGAGTAACTCAGCGGATCTTTCCTGGTCCGAGAACACAGATGCAATTATTAAGAAAGCTCATCAGCGCCTCTACTTCCTGAGAAGATTACGGAGAGTCGGTCTGTCAAGGAGGACTCTCTCTAACTTCTACAGGTGCACAGTAGAGAGCTTGCTGACCGGTTGCATCGTGGCTTGGTTCGGCAACTTGAGTGTCCTGGAGAGGAAAAGACTACAAAAAGTAGCAAACACTGCCCAGTCCATCATCAGCTCTGACCGTCCTTCCATCGAGGGGATCTACCACAGTCGCTGCCTCAAAAAGGCTGGCAGCATCATCAAGGACCCACACCACCCTGGCCACACACTCATCTCCCTGCTACCTTCGGGTAGAAGGTGCAGGAGCCCGAGAACTGCAACGACCCGGTTCAGGAATAGCTACTTCCCCACAGCCATCAGGCTGTTAAACCTGGCTCGGTCAAAACTCTGAACATTAATACCCCTCCATCTGTTATTTGCACTTTATTAATTTATTAATTAATGTGTGTATTTAACGTATATAATTGTAGTCAATGCCTACTATGTTCTGTTGTGCTATGCAAAGAAAGAATTTCATTGTCCTGTCAGGGATACATGACAATAAACTCTTTAGACTTTGACAGGTTAGGCTACACCCCTGGAGAATATGGATAGGTGATGTTTCAGATCGAGACCCTTCCTAGGAAATGGGCCGGAACCGTCAACTCACTTGGGATCCAAACACAGTTCCAGGCGAGGGAACTCCAAAAATTAGCACTTTGTGCCTATTTTTATTTTAAACCAGCACCTGCTGTTCCTTATTTTTACATTCAGCCTCTCAAATTTTACTGTTCATTCACCACTTTCTATGACAGCTCATTTTATACCATAACCATTTTTTGTGTAAAAGAAATACCCACAAAGCCTTTGAAGCTCATCTTTCTCATCTGAAAAAGTGAGGATTAGTATTGTCATGCGTAACGGGGTATAGTTTACGACTCTCTGTATTGGAGATGGTATGGATTGGGACCCATTGTTAGACTGTGTTATTTTTTCCCCCACTAGAACACAAGATTCTGAGGGTCCACTGATACAAGTATAAAGGATTATGAGGGGCCTAGATTGGGCAGACAATTAAAGTCTTTCTCCCAGGGTAGGGGTCTAAAGCATAAAAACTAAGTGCTGGAGGCCCTCAGAGTGTCAGGCAGCATAGTGGAGGGCCTGGATTGTCGACATCTCAGGTCAGGACCCTTCATACTATTAATTTATTTCTTCTTTTACTTAAACTGTACATTTCCTCTCTGGTGCTTCAGCGGGTTTGGTGCTTCAGCAGGTCGCTCGACTGTCCGAAGCTCTTGCCGCAGTGCGAGCAGCCGAAGGGCATCTCGCCGGTGTGGGTCTGCCGGTGGATCCTTACCTCCCCAGGGCTCTTAAAGCTCTTCCCAAAGTCGGGGCCCTTGAAGGGCTTCTCGTCGGTGAGGGCACGCTGGTGGTTCAGCAGGTGGGCCGACTGGGTGATGTCCTTGACGCAATCGGAGAGGGGGAAGGGCCGCTCGCATGTGTTCCTGCGCTGGTGCCTGACCAGGTGGGAGGAATGGATGAAACCCTTCCCGCACAGGGAGCAGGTGAACGGCCTCTCCCCGGTGTGGACCCGCTGGTGGGTCAGCAGGCCCGAGGCCGAGGCAAACCCCTTCTTACACACGGTGCAGGGGAACGGCCTCTCCCCCGTGTGGGTGCGGCGGTGGACATCCAGCTGCGATGGGTAGTTGAACTCTTTCCCGCAGTCCCCACATTGGTACGGTTTCGGCGAGGTGCGAGGGTCCTCGAGGCTCTCCAGGTTCGACCCTCTCCCTCGGCACAACACGTGCTTGGATTCTCCCTGTGTGGACGGAATGTGGACACATACTGTCAGACAGTATCACTGGTGAACTGCACTTATTCACAGAGTTGTACAGAATAGAAGCAGGCCCTTCTGGCCACAGCTTCTCTGATAACCGTCACCATAAGCCATAGGAGCAGAATTAGGCCGTTCGGCCCGTCGAGTCTGCTCAACAACATTCTCCTGCCTTCTCCCTGTAACCTTTGTCACCCCAACTAATAAAGAATCTAGCAATCTGAGCTTTGAAAATACCCACTGACCTGCCCACCACCACCATTCCAAAATTCCAGTTTCACCACCCCCGGCTGATGAAATTCCTCCTCATCTCCATTCTAAAGGAACATCCGTTATTGAGGCTGTGCCCTCGGGTCCTAGTTTCTCCCACTATGGGAAACATCCTCTCCACATCTACTCGATCATGGCCTTTCGTTATTCAGTAGGTTTCAACGAGATCCACCCTCATCCTTCTAAACTCCACCAAGTCCAGGACCAGAGCAGTTAAACGCTTATCATACATTAACTCAAGCATCCCCGGGATCGTTCTTGTTAACGTCCTCTGGACTCTCTCCAACACCAGCACATCCTTTCTTAGATCTGAGGGCTCACAATATTCCAAGTTAATTGCACCGTCTTTAGTCAGAGTGTGGTGATCTTTAGTTAGAGGGTGGTAAATCTGTGGAATTCTTTGCCACAGTGAATATTTTAAAGGCAGAGATAGATTGATTTTTGATTAAACTGTATATTTCCTCTCTGGTGCTTCAGCAGGTCGCTCGACTGTCCGAAGCTCTTGCCGCAGTGCGAGCAGCCGAAGGGCTTCTCGCCGGTGTGGGTCTGCCGGTGGATCCTCACCTTCCCGGGGCTCTTAAAGCTCTTCCCGTAGTCGGGGCACTTGAAGGACCTCTCCCCGGTATGGACGCGTTGGTGCTTCAGCAGGTGGGCCGACTGGGTGAAGTTCTTGCCGCACACGGTGCAGGGGAACGGCCTCTCCCCCGTGTGGGTGCGGCGGTGGACATCCAGCTGCGACGGGTAGTTGAACCCTTTCCCGCAGTCCCCACATTGGTACAGTTTCGGCGAGGTGCGAGGGTCCTCGAGGCTCTCCAGGTTCGACCCTCTCCCTCGGCACAACACGTGCTTGGATTCTCCCTGTGTGGACAGAATGGGGACACATACTGTCAGACAGTATCACTGGTGAACTGCACTTATTCACAGAGTTGTACAGATTAGAAACAGGCCCTTCTGGCCACAGCTTCTTTGCTGACCGTCACCATAAGACATAGGAGCAGAATTAGGCCATTCGGCCCGTCGAGTCTGTTCTGCCATTCGATCACAGTTGATCTATTTTTTCCACCACTCAACACCATTCTCCTGCCATCTCCCTGTAATCTTTGTCACCCCTACTAATAAAAAAATCTATCAATCTCTGCTTTAAAAATACCCACTGACCTGGCCTCCACCGCCACCTGTGGCAATAAATTCCACAGATTCACCACCCCGTGGCTGAAGAAATTCCTCCTCTCCATTCCAAAGGAACATCCTTTATTGTGAGGCTGTGCCCTCGGCTCCCACTACTGGAAACATCCTCTACACATCCACTCTATCTTGGTCTTTCATTATTCAGTACGTTTCAACGAGATCCACCCTCATCCTTCTAAACTCCACCTATACCGGTCCAGGGCCGTTAAACGCTCACCATACATTAACAAGCATCCCCGGGATCATCTTGCAAACGTCCTCTGGACCCTCTCCAACACCAGCACATCTTTTCTTAGATATGAAGGCTCACAATATTGTAAATTAATTCCACCACCTTTCGACAGAGGGTGGTGATCTTTAGTTAAAGAGCGGTGAATCTGCGGAATTCTTTGCCACAAAAGGCTGTGGAGGCCAAGTCAGTGCATATTTTAAAGGCAGTGATAGATAGATTTTTGATTAGTACGGGAGTCAGAGATTATGGGGAGAAGTTAGGAGAATGGGATTAAGAGGGAGAGATGGTTCAGCCATGACTGAATGGCGGAGTAGACATGATGGGCCGAGTGGCCTAATTCTACTCCGATTCTTTAAGACCTTAAATGTGGCCTAACCAGCACATTATAAACCCTTCGCATTACATCCTTTCTTTTATACTCTAGTATCAATCGTCTAATTACCTATTTATACCAATCCCACTTGCCTGGATTAATTCCATACCCCTCTCTAACCTGTTAATTCAAACCTATATTCCTCTGAAATGTAAAAACAATACCCAAAATGCTAGAGTAACTCAGCAGGTTAGGCTATACCCCTGGAGAATATGGATAGGTGATGTTTCAGATCGGGACCCTTCCTCGGAAATGTGCCGGTACTGTTGACTCACCTGGGATCCAGACACAGTTCCAGGCTAGAGAACTCCATAAATTAGCACTTTGTGTCTATTTTTTAAATTTTAAACCAGCACCTGCAGTTACTTATTTTTTCATTCTGCCTCTCAAATTTGACTGTTCATTCACCACTTCCTATGACAGTTCATTTTATACCATAACCATTTTTTGTGTAAAAAAAAAACTCACAGACCCTTTAAAGCTAATCCTTCTAATCATAAAAATTTAGGTTTATTATTGTAATGCGTAACGGGGTATAGTGAAAAGCTTTGCTGCCCACTCAACTCAGATAATACTATACATAAACGCAATCAGCGGGGAGGTAGGACTGGTTTAGATGAGGCATCTTGGTCGGTATGGGCAGGTTGGATCGAAGGGCCTGTTTCTGTGCTGTGTGACTGTGTTGGAGATGGTACGGATTAGGACCCTTTGTTAGACCGTGTTATTTTTTTCCTACTGGAACACAAGAGACTGAGGGTGCACTGATACAAGTAGAGTAAGGGTTATGAGGGGCCTAGATTGGGCATACAATTAGAATTGTTCTCCCTGGGTGGGGGTCTAAAGTATAATAACAAAGTGCTGGAGGCCCTCAGAGCGTCAAGCAGCATAGTGGAGGGCCTGGGCTGACGACATCTCAGGTCAGGACCCTTCATACTATTAATTTTTTTCTTGTTTTACTTAAACTGTACATTTCCTCTCTGGTGCTTCCGCAGGTTTGGGGCTTGAGCAGGTCGCTCGACTGTCCGAAGCTCTTGCCGCAGTGCGAGCAGCCGAAGGGCTTCTCGCCGGTGTGGGTCTGCCGGTGGATCCTTACCTCCCCAGGGCTCTTAAAGCTCTTCCAGAAGTCGGGGTACTGGAAGGACCTCTTGTCGGTGTGGACCCGCTGGTGCTTCAGCAGGTGGGCCGACTGGGTGAAGTCTTTGTCGCACTCGGAACAGGGGAAGGGCCGCTCGCCTGTGTGGCTGCGCTGGTGCCTGACCAGGTGGGAGGAATGGATGAAACCCTTCCCGCACAGGAAGCAGGTGAACGGCCTCTCCCTGGTGTGGACCCGCTGGTGGGTCAGCAGGGCCGAGTCTGAGGCAAACCCCTTCTTACACACGGTGCAGGGGAACGGCCTCTCCCCCGTGTGGGTGCGGCGGTGGACATCCAGCTGCGACGGGTAGTTGAATCCTTTCCCGCAGTCCCCACATTGGTACGGTTTCGGCGAGGTGCGAGGGTCCTCGAGGCTCTCCAGGTTCGACCCTCTCCCTCGGCACAACACGTGCTCGGATTCTCCCTGTGTGGACGGAATGTGGACACATACTGTCAGACATTATCACTGGTGAACTGCACTTATTCACAGAGTTGTACAGAATAGAAACAGGCACTTCTGGCCACAGCTTCTCTGCTGACTGTCACCATAAGACATAGGAGCAGACTTAGAACCCGTCAAGTCTGTTCTGCCATTCGATCATGGCTGATCTATTTTTATCCCACTTAACACCATTCTCCTGCCTTCTCCCTGTAACCTTTGTCACCCCTACTAATAAAGAATCAGACCCCCTTTAAAGCTCATCCTTCTCATCTTAAAAGGTTTAGGTTTATTATTGTCATGCGTAACGGGGTACAGTGAAAAGCTTTGCTGCCCAACCAAATCAGATAATACTATACATAAATGCAATTAGCGGGCAGGTAGGACCAGTGTAGATGGGGCATCTTGGTCGGTATGGGCAGGTTGGACTGGAGGGCCTGTTTCTGTGCTGTACGACTCTCTGTATTGGAGATGGTATGGATTGGGATCCTGTGTTAGACAGTTTTATTTTTTTTCTCACAAGAGGCTGAGTGAGGGTGCACAGATACAAGTATAAAGAATTATGATGGGCCTAGATTGGGCATACAATTAAAGTTTTTCTCCCAGGGTAGGGGTCTAAAGCATAAAAACAAAGTGCTGGAGGTCCTCAGAGTGTCAGGCAGCATAGTTGAGGGCCTGGACTGTCGACATCGCAGGTCAGGACCCTTCATACTATTCATTTATTTCTTGTTTTATTTAAACTGTACATTTCCTCTCTGGTGCTTCAGCAGGTTTGGTGCTTCAGCAGGTTTGCTAGACTGTCCGAAGCTCTTGCCGCAGTGCGAGCAGCCGAAGGGCTTCTTGCCGGTGTGAGTCTGCCAGTGGATCCTTACCTCCCCAGGGCTCTTAAAGCTCTTCCCGCAGTCGAGGCACTTGAAGGGCTTCTCGTCGGTGGGGACCCGCTGTTGCATCAGCTGGTGGGACGAATGGGTGAAGTCCTCGCCGCACTCGGAGCGGGGGATGGGCCGCTCGCCTCTGTGGCTGCGCTGGTGCCTGACCAGGTGGGAGGAATGGATGAAACCCTTCCCACACAGGGAGCAGGTGAACGGCCTCTCCCCGGTGTGGACCCGCTGGTGGGTCAGCAGGGTCGAGGCCGAGGCAAACGCCTTCTTACACACGGTGCAGGGGAACGGCCTCTCCCCCGTGTGGGTCCGGAGGTGGACATCCAGCTGCGACGGGTAGTTGAATCCTTTCCCGCAGTCCCCACATTGGTACGGTTTCGGCGAGGTGCGAGGGTCCTCGAGGCTCTCCAGGTTCGACCCTGTCCCTCGGCACAACACGTGTTCGGATTCTCCCTGTGTGGACGGAATGGGGACACATACTGTCAGACAGTATCACTGGTGAACTGCACTTATTCACAGAGTTGTACAGAATAGAAACAGGCCCTTCTGGCCACAGTTTCTCTGCTGACTGTCACCATAAGACATAGGATCAGAATTAGGCCGTTCGGACCGTCGAGTCTGCTCTGCCATTCGATCATAGTTTTTCTACCACTCAACACCATTTTCCTGCCTTCTCCCTGATAGCTTTGTCACCCCAACTAATAAAGTATCTATCACTCAGCTTTGAAAATACCCACTGATCTGGCCTCCACCGCCATCTTTTGCAATAAATTCCAGTTTCACCACCCCCTGGCTGATGAAATTCCTCCTCATCTCCATTCTAAAGGAACATCCGTTATTGAGGCTGTGCCCTCGGGTCCTAGTTTCTCCCACTACTGGAAACATCCTCTCCACATCCACTCGATCTTGGCCTTTCGTTATTCAGTAGGTTTCAACGTGATCCACCCTCATCCTTCTAAACTCCACCAAGTCCAGGACCGGAGCAGTTAAACGCCCATCATACTTTAACTCAAGCATCCCCGGGATCATTCTTGTAAACGTCCTCTGGACCCTCTCCAACACCAGCACATCCTTTCTTAGATATGAGGGCTCACAATATTCCAAATTAATTGTACCGTCTTTAGTCAGAGTGTGGCGACCTTTAGTTAGAGGGTGGTAAATCTGTGGAATTCTTTGCCACAAAAGTCAGTGAATATTTTAAAGGCAGAGATAGGTAGATTTTTCATTAGTACTGGTGTCAGAGGTTATGGGTGAAGGCAGGAGAATGGGATTAGGAGGGAGAGATAGATCAACCATGACTGAATGATGGAATAGACTTGATGGGCTGAATGGCCTAATTCTACTCCTATTCCTTATGACATTACGACCGTAAAAGTGGCCTAACCAGCACATTATAAACCCTTAGCATTACATCCTTTATTTTATATTCTAATCTCAATCATCTAATTACCTATCTATACCAATCCAACTTGCCTGGATTAATTCCACACCCCTCTCTAACCTGTTAATTGAAGCCTAGATGCCTCTTAAATGTAAAAACAATACACAAATTGCAAGAGTAACTCAGCAGGTTAGGTTACACCCCTGGGGAATATGGATAGGTGATATTTCAGATCGGGACTCTTCCTCAGAAAGGGTCCGGAACCGTCGACTCGCCTGGGATCCAGACACAGTTCCAGGCTAGGGAACTCCATAAATTAGCACTTCGTGTCTATTTTTATTTTAAACCAGCACCTTCAGTTCCTTATTTTTACATTCTGCCTCTCAAATTTTACTAATCATTCACCACTTCCTATGATAGCCCATTTTATACCATAAGCATTTTTTGTGTTAAAAAAAAAACCCACAGACCCCCTTTAAAGCTCATCCTTCTCATCTTAAAGATATACGTTTATTATTGTCATGCGTAACGGTGTACAGTGAAAAGCTTTGATCTGCAAACTGCCCAATCAAATCAGATAATGCTATACAAAAGTACTCAGTGGGTAGGTGGGACTAGTGTAGATGGGGCATCTTGGTCGGTATGGGTAGGTTGGACCGAAGGGCCTGTTTCTGTGCTTTACGACGCTATGTATTGGAGATGGTACGGATTGGGTCCCTTAGTAAGGCTGTGTTATTATAGGAGAGAGGTTTTCAGAAGGAGAGCATTGCCGGAGGTGAGCTGGGACCAGGAGAAGGGGCTGTCTGGTCCCGGCGGCCACTCGCAGCCACCCGAGCTAATTCACTCCCCGGCCACAATGCGGTGGCTCCGTGCCCGGAGCATCGCAAGTGGGTTACTGGCCCCGATCTCCTCTTTCACAATGCCCCTGCCCTCCCCGCAACTTTACCCCAGGCCAGACTCCCCAAACACTGTGAAAGGAGCTCTCCACCCACCTCAGGAAAACAGTATTAAAGCCATAAAGCACCAAGAAATGTACTTACCACGTCATTGATACACAAACTCCATTCTTCACTCTTTGTTTCCTAAGATACAATTAAAATAATGACAATCCATATTTGAAAAATCCGCCAAGAAACTCGCGCTGCGCATGCGTAGTAGGCTGTTGTGCATGCGCAGTACTGCAAAGGCAGAATTTCAGCTGCCTTCAGCCCCACTTGAAATTGACGGCTTGAAGCAGTGCTGACGGCACGTGGGCTGCACAGGCCTTTGCGTGTTACAAGAGCTGCGGTTGAAAGGCACGGATAATTAAGACTACTTAAGAGATCGATCTCTTAGATAGGCATAATTCTCCAATGCCTTTACTATTTATATTTAATATTTGCCATTTCAGGGTAAATTTTAGTCAGGGTAGGTAGTGCCTACCTTGCCTACCCTGACAGCACGTGTCTGGCCGGTGGATACTCACCTCTCCGGGGCTCTTAAAGCTCTTCCCGCAGTCGGGGTACTTGAAGGACCTCTCGTCGGTGTGGACACGCTGGTGGATCAGCAGGTGCGATGACTGGGTGAAGTTCTTACCACACTCGGAGCAGGGGAAGGGCCGCTCGCCTGTGTGGCAGCGTTGGTGCCTGACCAGGTGGGATGAATGGATGAAACCCTTCCCGCACAGGGAGCAGGTGAACGGCCTCTCCCCGGTGTGGACCCGCTGGTGGGTCAGCAGGGCCGAGGCCGAGGCAAACCCCTTCTTACACACGGTGCAGGGGAACGGCCTCTCCCCCGTGTGGGTGCGGCGGTGGACATTCAGCTGTGACGGGTAGTTGAACCCTTTCCCGCAGTCCCCACATTGGTGCGGTTTCCACAAGGTGCGAGGTTCCTCGAGGCTCTCCAGGTTCGACACTTGGTTGAATCCTCTCCCTCGGCACAACACCTGCTTCGATTCTCCCTGTGCGGACGAAATGTAGACACATACTGTCAGACATCATCACTGGTGAACTGCACTTATTCACAGAGTTCTATAGAATAGAAACAGGCCCTTCTGGCAACAGCTTCTCTGCTGACCGTCACCATAAGACATAGGAGCAGAATTAGGCCGTCCGGCCCATCGAGTCTGCTGTGCCATTCGATCATGGCTGATCAATTTTTCTACCTGTCAACTTCATTCTCCGGCCTTCTCCCTGTAACCTTTGTCACTGCTACTAATATTTTCAAGGCAGAGATAGATAGATTTTTGATTAGTATGGGTGTCAGAGGTTATGGGAGAAGGGCAGGAGAGTGGGGTTAGGAAGGAGAGATAATTCAGCCACTCGGAATAGGGGAAGGGTCGGTCGCCTGTGTGGCTGCACTGGTGCCTGACCAGGTGGGAGGAATGGGTGAAGCACCTTCCCGATCAGGGAGCAGGTGAACGGCCTCTCCCCAGTGTGGACTCAGCCAACCTGCCCAATATACCCATTCACACTAGACCCACCTGCCTGCGTTTGGCCCATATCTCTCTAAACCTTTCCCATCCACGTACCTGTCCAAATGTTTCTTAAGATAGTACATGCCTCAAACTCATTGGTTTTGAGGTTCATTCCATAAACCTACTACCTTTTGTACAAAGGAGTTGCCCATTGTGTTCCCATTAACCCCCCCCCCCACCCCTCACCTTAAGCCCATGTCCTCTGGTTCTTGATTCTCCCACTCTGGGCAAGAGGCTCTGTGCATTTACCCTAACTCTTCCCCTCATGATCTTACAGACATGTCTGTTTATGATCTTTTTTCCAACAAAAATAGAAACACAGACCCAAGGAATCACATTGTTGTCCTGCAGATACAACTTAAATTCTCACCTCAGCAACCAGAGAGTTTAAAATCACCAAATTTAAAACAACATGCAAAAAAAAAGACTAGTATTCTGAGTGGTCATGGGAACACATTTGAATTCTTGAAAAAACACCTGATATACTAAGGTGACACAAAGAACTACAGATCCTGGAATCTTGAACAAAAACTAAATGCGGGGGGGGGGGGGGGGGGGTGCTCAAGGAAATTGGACAGACTACATTTCAGGTCGATATCCTTTTTCAGACTGATATTCTAGTCATAGTCAAACAGTCTAGAAACAGGCTCTTAGGTCGACTTTGCCAATGCTAACCAAGATGCCCCATCTACACTAGCCCCACCTGCCTGCGTTGGGTCCATAGCCCTCTGTATCCATATACCTGTCCAAACGTCTTTTAAATATTTTTACTAATGTCCTGCAGGGAAGCAAAATCCTCTGTCCTTAACTGATCCAGGCTACGCCTACACGTGGCTTAATCCGTTCCTGGCACTCTGGGCGAGGGGGAATTGCCGGCAAGGGCAAAACAGGAAACTTAAACAGGACGCTCTCCACTTGAGGGCAATTGGGCCACAGTTCCTGCTGATTTCAAAGCAAGATAAACGCTGAGCTTGTTGGCGTTCGAAGTAGATCAAGGTCCCAGTGAAGGAGATACCATTATTTCCAATTCCTTTTACCGAATGACTAGGGGGAAATATGCATTGTCCCTTCTCAAGCGCAACAACGATTTCGCCGTGTGTAACCATTTGCACCAAAAGCCATTGAACCTCATATTCCTGTAAGTCATGTTAAAAGTAATACAAGTAAAAGTAATAAGTAATATCCGAAACGTTGCCTATTTCCTTCGCTCCACAGATGCTGCTGCACCCGCTGAGTTTCTCCAGCACTTTGTCTGCCTTCGATTTTGCAGCATCTGCAGTTCCTTCTTAAACACATTGCCTATTTCCTTCGCTCCATAGATGCTGACTCAGCCGCTGAGTTTCTCCAGCATTTTTGCCTACCTTCGATTTTTCCAGCATCTGCAGTTCCTTCTTAAACTTTAAATCCCGGCTCTGTTCTTACTCACTCAGTTCCTGATTGAGGTATAATTCAAGATATCCCATTCACAACCACTTATCCTGCTTCTGAGACTCCCTCTCCCGTCTTGTGTCAGGCGGCTGCAAGCCCCCGTCTTTCCCCTGCACTCGTTGGGAGGAGAACCTCTGCCGGCTGGTCGTCCAGGCCAAAGAATAGGATCTTTGCTCCAGGCCAAGAGAAACACAAAAAGCTGGAATAACGAACTCAGTGGGTCCAGGACAGGAGCGCTGCTCTTGCTCTGATTTACGGCAGGGGGTCAATCACACCACCGCGCGGGCATTTAGCTCCTCACCCAAATTTCTCGTTGACTCCACAGTCAACGACTGAATGCAGATGATCTCCTGCACACGGAAGGAAGAATAAATGGAAACAACTTCCCAACCTCAAATCTTCCCCAAAGTGTCGTAAAATGGCGATACGCCCCAGGACAGGGGCAGGATGTGACATAACATTTCCGGTACCCAGCTTTCACAACCATGTGCTCCCTCCCTCCCCCCTCTCTCTCTCTCTTCCCGCTGGTCGTCAGATTACCCCAATGGCGGCGCTATTACCCAGATTGCGCAGCGCGCCAGAAAGCATCCTATGTGTGATTATGGGCCACAGGTGCGCAACCGCGGGAGCTTACCTGTTGCAGGTGATACAAGAGAATGCCGATGTTGGGGGTTAGTCCCTGTTGGCGGTTCTGTGGAGGTAATGGGGCTGCCGGGGTTTTAGTCTGGGACCCGACAATCAGGACTGAGAGTGCAGAGGTAATAATGGCTATATTGACAGATAGCCAATATAGGGAGGTCAAAGGGAGGGGTGAGACAAGGTAGATGGAAGCAGATGGAGACAGGAGACATGTACCAGTACTGCACAGGAATATGCCCTTTGGCCCACAATGTCTCTGCTGAACATGATGCTAAATGAGGGAGTAAAGTGCTGGAGTAATTCAGCAGGTAGGACAGCATATCCTAAGCTCACGGATAGGTGACATTTCGGGTCGGGACCCTTCTTCAACTGTGTGAACCGTTGAGTTACTCCAGTACTTTGTGTCCTTTTGCGTATACCAGCATCTGCAGTGCTTTGAGAGGCTGGTTATGGAACACATTAAACCAATCTCCCAAACAATCTGTGCAGGAACTGTTAATAATTGCAGGGTTGGGATCTTAATTGTGGAGCATAATAAAAAAGAAAGCAATTAAATTCAATGCCCCCGTACTTGATTGCCATGTGTAGCCAGATACAATGAAATGCTTTATTTTGCATACAATTCAGTAAAATTCTGTACACAAGCACAATCATAAATACAGGCAACTCACATTTTAAGCGTGCTTGATTTATCTGTTGTGAGAATAACGTGTTTGTCTAATAGGTCCCGTTCACTAGCACTATCCCACACACTAAGGACAATTTACTATTTTTACCAAAGTCAAATTAACCTACAAACCTGTATGTCTTTGTAGTGTGGGAGGAAACTGGAGCAGCTGGGGAAAAGTCACAGGGAGAACTACATACAGACAGCACCCACGGTCAGTATCGAACGTGTTTCTGGCGCAGTAAGGCCGTGACTCTATTGCTGCGCCACTGTGCCGTCTAATAATCTGATGCAAGGTCAACTCTGTTTCTCTCTTCACTGATGCTGCCTGATCTACCAAGTATTTGCAGTATCTGCAATTTTTTTTGCTTTCCGATAGGTAATCACTTGGGTGGGAAAAGATGAAAATTTACAAAAACCCGTTAAAATCATGTTATTTAGTTACTGTACATTCAGTTAAATGCATTGGTAGTTAGTCACACTTGATTCCTATCTTTGAGATGAATCTGCTATCTTTTATTACAATTGCTCCACACTTTTAAATCTTTATTTCAACAGCAGCATTTCCTACTGTAACAATGCTCTTCTGAGGAAGAGCAGGGTTCCGACCCCAAACGTCACCCATCCTTTTTCTCCAGAGATGCTGCATGGCCTGCTGTTACACTAGCATTTTGTGCCTTTCTATGTTCTTCTAAAATCTCCTCTCAGGTCCTTTATCCTGTATGTAAACACTGTGGATGAGTTGATTGTAATCATGTATAGTTTATTTTGGTGACTGGGTGGCACACAATAAAAAAGCTTTTCGCTGTACCTCGGTACACGTAACAATAATAAACTAAACTGGAAGGAACATGGTTCAGTCTTGGATCCAGCAACACTTAGGGTTCTGCAGTCACGTGTGGACTCTCTGGTGTGTCAAGAGGTTGGACGACTGAGTGAATCCCTTCCCGCACACAGGGCAGGTGAAAGGCCTCTCCCCGGTGTGAAGACGCCGGTGCGTCAGCAGGCTGGAGTGCTGAGTGAATCCTTTCCCGCATACGGAGCAGATGAATGGCCTCTCCCCGGTGTGAACCCGCTGGTGCCTCAGCAGGTTGCCCACCAGCGTGAACCCCTTCTCGCATACGGAGCAGGTGAACGGCCTCTCCCCGGTGTGGACCCGGTGATGGGTCAGCAGGTCCGACGACTGGGTGAAGCCCTTCCCGCACAAGGAGCAGGTGAACGGCCTCTCCCCGGTGTGGACCCGCTGGTGCCTCACCAGCTCCGCCGAGCTTTTAAAGCTGTCCGCACAGTCGGAGCATTTGAAAGGCTTCTCCCCTGTGTGAATCAGCTGGTGGGTTCGGAGCGGGGATGAGTGCGTGAATCCCTTCCCACAGACGGAGCAGGTGAACGGCCTCTCCCCGGTGTGGACCCGCTTGTGCGTTAAGAGGTGGGACGACTGAGTGAACCCCTTCCCGCAGACGGAGCAGATGAACGGCCTCTCCCCAGTGTGTGTGCGCCGGTGAGTTTCCAGCTGGTACGGGTAATTGAACCCCTTCCCACAGTCCGCACACTTGCAGGGTTTCTCCGTGGTATGGGTTCCTCTCTGCTCCTCCAGGATGGACCGTCAGTGGGAAGCAAAAGCGCGGTTATGGTCCCTCCTCTCGCAGGTGTTGCGTTCTCTCCTCCGGCTGTGTAACCGGTCACTATTCCTTCCACCTGCTGCACTCTGAGAAAACTCAGAGGAGAATCTGTCTCCCACTTGAATCTCTGGCATTCACACACACCTTTGAAATTCCTCCTCCGAGACAGAACCAATATACATGTCTCTTCCCACCGCTCAAAGTTCAACGATATTTTTACACCTTTCTGTTGATCTCCCTCCGATGCTTGATTTGGACTTTGTGCCAGCAAATCCTCCCCTTCTGATGCCCTATAAAACAAGTGAACAGTGTAAGAAATAAAGCAGCAGCGTTTCCTTATTCCTTTGGAACGTAAAATTCCAATGGTTATGAATGCACACGAGACCATAAGACATATGAGCAGAATTAGGCCATTCAGCCCATCGAATTTGCTCTGCTATTCCATCATGGCTGCTCTATTTCTCCCTCTCAACCCCATTCTCCTGCCTTCTCCCTGTAACCTTTGACACCCTCACTAATCAGGAACCTATCAATCTCCACTTTAAAAAGACCCAATGACAATGCTACCACCAACTGTGGCAATGAATTCCACAAATTCACTACACTCTGGCTAAAGAAATTCCTCCTCGTCTCTTTTCTAAAAGTACGTATTTTTATTCTGAGGCTGTACCCACTGGTCCTAGACTCTTGCTACTGGTAACATCTACCAGTCTTCTACTTTTCTGCAAGATGTAACAAGCTAGAAGGAGTGCAGACAGAATTTATGATGTTCTCAGGACTTGAGGGCCAGAGCTATAGGGAGAGGTTGGGCAGGCGAGGACTTTATTCCTTGGAGTGTAGGAGGATGCTGGGTGATCTTATAATGGTGTATAAAGTCACTAGACAATAGACATTTGGTGCAGGAGGAGGCCATTCGGCCCTCCGATCCAATGTGATCATGGCTGATCTTCCACAATCAGTACCCCGTTCCTGCCTTCTCTCCATATCCCTTAAGTCTTGAGCGGAATACATTAGGGTAGATCTTTTACCTAGAGTAGGGGAATTAAGAACCAGAGGACATGTTCATGGTGAGTACACAAAAGGCTGGAGAAACTCAGCGGGTGCAGCAGCATCTAAAGAGCGAAGGAGATAGGTGACGTTTTGGGTCGAGACCCTTCTCCTTCGTCTGAAGAAGGGTCTCGACCCGAAACGTCGCCTATCTCCTTCGCTCCTTAGATGCTGCTGCACCCTCTGAGTTTCTCCAGCCTTTTGTGTACCCTCGATTCTCCAGCATCTGCAGTTCCTTCTTTAACACGACATGTTCATGGTGAGTGGGCAATTATTTCAGAGCGATATGGGACTCGTGTAGATGCGGCATGTTGGTCGGTGTGAGCAAGTTGGACCAAAGGGCCTGTTTCCACACTGTATGACTCTAACACCTCCAGTTCCTTAGAAAATTTATATTTGGTATATGAATACTCTCTTGGACTGTTTGCATCATGGCCCGATTCGGCAACTGGAACACCCAGGAACGGAGATGATTGTGAAAAGTGGTGAACACTGCCCAGTCCATCATGGGTACTGACCTCTCTACCATCGACAGGATCTACAGGAGCCGCTGCCTCAAAAATGCTGCCAGCATCCTCAGGGACCCACAACACTCTGGCCACGCTCTAATTTCACTCTGTCATTGAGAAAAGATATAGGAACCTGAAAACTGTAACATCCAGGTTCAGGAGCAACATTTACCCCAACCACCATCAGGCTGTCATACACTACAACCTCCAAATAAGCTCAGAATTACATAGACTTGGGGGCATTATATTTGGTCTTTGCACTATTATTTCAGTGTTTTTTCAGTTTAGTTTAGTTTATTGTCATGTGTACCAAGGTACAGTGAAAAGCTTTTGTTGCGTGCCAACCAGTCAGTTGAAAGACCCGACCTGATTACAATCGAGTCATCAACAGTGTACATATACATGAAAAAGAGGTTAACGTTCAGAGCAAGATAAAAGCCAGTGAAGTCTGATCAAAGGTAGTCCAAGGGTCTCCAATGAGGTAAATAGTAGATAGACACAAAATGCTGATGTAACTCCAATGGACAGGCAGCATCTCTGGGTAGAAGGAATGGGTGACATTTTGGGTCGAGACCCTTCTGAGACATAAAATTCTTAAAGGATTGGACAGGTTCTTTTTCAGGATATAGAATAAATTGGAACAAAAGCGAAATTATGACGATAAAACCTCAAGAGTTGACACATCTGTTGAAATTCCCTTTTAGAATTACAACAGAAAAATTTAAGTATTTGGGCATCCAAATTACTAGGAACTATAAATCATTACTCAACACAAACTATATGCCTTTATTAACTAAATTAAATGGGTTGATTAAATTTTGGAAAACACTGCCGATGTCCTTAATAGGCAGAATAAACGCGATAAAAATGATCTTCTTACCACAAATATTGTACCTATTTCAATCAATACCAATATATTTACCTAAAAAATTGTTTAAAAAACTAGATTCTGATATTATAAATTTCATATGGGATTATAAATCACACAGAATTAAAAAAAAAACACTTGTGTAAATCTAAAGAATCAGGGGGACTGACACTCCCTAACTTATTGTATTATTATTGGGTAGTGAATATTAAAAATATAATCTCCTGGTTGGACAGTTCTGCCCAACAGGTAGATTGGATAAGAATGGAGAAAGAGGATTGTTCCCCTTATAATATAGGAGCGATCCTTCTTTCCCCGATAAAACTGAACAATATAATATATAAGAAGAATCCAATTATTCATAGTATAATACGAATTTGGAAACAAATAAAACTAATTTTAAAATTAAGAAAATTATCGCTTCTTTCTCCAATAGCTAATAATCCCTCATTCAAACCATCCATTAATGATAAAACGTTTATCCATTGGGAAAGAATATGAATTAAAACGATGGGAGATATGTATGAAATGGGAAATGTTTTATCATTCCAACAATTGCAACTAAAATATAATTTGAAAAGTAATCAATATTTCAAATATCTTCAAATTCAAGATTATTTGAAAAAGTATATACAAGGATATCAAACTTTAACCCCAATATCAAATTTATTGGAAGAAGGAATGAATAGAAAGGCAGAATCAAGCAATTTAATATCCTACTTATATAATATAATTCTAAATATAGAAACACCAACGACAGAGGCAATTAGAAGGGACTGGGAACAAGAGTTATTGATAAAAATTCCGAACGATAGATGGGATAAAAATGTATTATATGTAAACAAATGTTCAATGAATGTAAGACTTAACCTAATTCAATTTAAAATTTTACATAGATTATATTATTCAAAAACTAGACTGAATAAAATATTTTCAAATGTTTCCCCCATCTGCGACAAATGTCTAACTCAAAATGCCACTATAACACATTCCTTTGTCTCTTGTACAAAACTGTATAAATTTTGGAATGAAATTTTTGGAATTTTTACAAAACTATTTAACACAAAATTGAACCCCAATACAGAACTGATTATCTTTGGATCAATGGAAGAGGGAAGTAAACTAACTATATTCCAAGAAGCTTTTCTTAATTATGGTCTAATAACAGCAAAAAAACTTATACTCAAATTTTGGAAAAACGTACCTACGCCAACATTCAAGATGTGGATTTCAAGCATGTCTGAAATGCTACATCTTGAAGAAATGAGATTCCTCCTACTAGGCAAAGTAGACCTATTCTTAAAGATTTGGTCTCCTTTTATCAACTTTTTACAAGCATATGGTGCAACATAGAATTAAATGGTTTAGAACTGATGGATGGGCAAAAATACGAGATAGGTAGATCTCTCCTAATCTCTCTTTTCTTTAGTCTTTATTTCTTTTGCTTTCTGTTTATACTACTCGACTAATTTCTTTTTTCTCTCACTGTTCTTTTATTATTAAATCCAAGAATGGAAATGTGTATGTATGTATTAGGTACTTAAGTACCACACTATTGTACTGGATTGGACAGGCTAGATGCAGGAAAATTGATCCCAATGTTGGGGGAGTCTAGAACCAGAGGTCACAGTTTAAGGAAAAGGGGTAGGCCATTTAGGACTGAGATGAGGAAAAACCTTTTCACCCAGAGAATTATGAATCTGTGGAATTCTCTGCCACAGAAAGCAGCGGAAGCCAATTCTCTGGATGTTTTCAAGAGAGTTAGATTTAGCTCGGGGTTAAAGGAATCAAGGGATATGGGGGAAATGCAGGACCGGGGTACTGATTTTAGATGATCCGCCATGATCATATTGAATGGCGGAGAGGGCTCAAAGGTCCAAATGGCCTACTCCTGCACCTATTTTTCTGTTTTCTACGATCTATGTTTTCTTCAGACTGAACAGGGGAGAGGGAGATACAGGTAGATAGTGGCTCAGGACCCCTCTCGAGTTGCTGATTGAATGGTTCAGTTGTTTGATAACAGCTGGGAACAAACTGTCCCTGAATCTGGATGTGTGCGCTTTCGCTCTTCTATACCTCTTGCCTGATGGGAAAGGGGTGACCAGGGTGAGACTCGTCCTTGATTATGTTGGTGGCCTTGCCGAGGCAATGTGAAATACAGAGTCAATGGAAGGAGATTGGTTTGTGTGACATGCAAGAAGGAACTGCAGACGCTGATTTAAACAGAAGACACAAAAAGCTGGAGTAACTCAACGGGACAGGCAGCATCTCTGGAGAGAAGGAATGAGTGACGTTTCGGGTCGAGACCCTTCTTCAGACGGTGTGATGGTCTGGGCTGCGTCCACAACTCCTGTTTATTATGGTGTTCACAGAGTACCATGTTGTGTGACAACCAAACACTTGACTCCTCTTCTCTCTGGTTGGGTCCAAAGCTCCTCTGGTATCTCTGGTTGGGACCAAAGGGTTGGGACCTCGCTCAGCAGCGCCACCTCCCGGCCGGTCGCTCACTTACGGCAGAGATGTGTCCTGACGCTGCGCCGCGCATGCGCACGCCCTGCTCCTCCGGTGACGTGAGGAAGCGGCCGCCGCTGAATCACCTTCACTCCCCAGGCCTGGGAGGCGCCCGTGTACCTCCCGCGGAGCGTCCGCTCCTGCATTGAACCAAAGAGCCCGAGGGTTATCCCGCCAACTCTTCCCATACTCACCTCGGCCCAGGGCGACGTCTCGGCGGACACACCCGCCTGCGCATGCTCCGGTCCTGCCGCTTCTCCGCGCCGGCGCACGCTGCGAATAGAGGACTTTCCTGGGCGCAGTGCATTCTGGGTTTCTGGGTACGCCATTGTCCGAATGTTCAAGAGCGCCTTATCATCACATTATAATAGTTTTGAAGCGAGTGTCCAGTTGCCCAATATTGACACGAGCATGTGTGACCCAATCCCATCATGTCAACTGGGATATTTAAATTCAAGGAATGAAGTAGATCAATCCGGCTGTTTTGTTTTAACTGCTCCAGTGTGACGACCACAAGGTGAAATGATTGTCATAAACTCATCTGCCTTGAGGTTAAAAAAAACATCCTTTTTTTTCAGAATCTTGACAGGATTTGTTACATCTGCCCGATTGCCCTTCAGGAGGTGCTGGTGAGCTGTCCTCCTCACCTGACACTTATGGTGAAGATTTTTCCACAGTTTTGCTGGGGAACTAGTGTACGGGGATATCATCAGTTTTCTCTCCCCCCCTTCCCTCCATATTCCCCCCTGAGTGGTGAAATGCATAGGCACATATGGCTGTGGAGGGCAGATCAATGGATATTTTTTTGCAGAGATTGACAGATTCTTGATTAGTAAGTGTGTCAAGGGTTATGAGGAGTAGGCAGGAGAAATTGGGTTGAGAGGAAAAGATAGATCAGCCATGATTGAATGGAGGAGTAGACTTGACGGGTTGTATGGCCTAATTCTGCTCCTATAACTTATGAAGTTTGCCCTTCTTGATGGGAGGTGCTGCTGTAATACTCTACACTTGTGATTGTAACGCAGTTTGTCGAGAGGAAATAAAACAACCATTGTGCTCTGGTGAAACAAGGAAATGCAGATGCTGGTTTACATTAAAATACAATCAATGCTGGAGTAACTCAGCGGGTCAGGCAGCATCACTAGGGGACATGGATAGGTGATGTTTCTAGTCGGGACCCCTCTTCAGACTGATGCTCTGGTGATAGGGGGAAATGAAAACTTTGGATGCCAACCAGTCAGGCTTTTTTTCCCTGAATAATTTTGTTTAGATACAGCATGGAAACAGACTCTTTGGTTTCCGAGTTCACGCCGACTAACGATCACCCATACACTAGTACCATTATCCCAGTTTCGCATCCTACACACGAGGGACAATTTACCGAAGTCAATTAACTTACAAACAAGTCGTCTTTGGAATGTGGGAGGAAAGCAGAGCACTCGGATAAAACTAACGTGGTCGAAGGGAGAATGTTCAAACACTGGACAGACAGCAACTGCAGTCAGGATCGTACCCGGCTCTCTAGCGCTGCAAGGCAGCAACTCGACCATTGCACCACTGTGCCACCGAAAATGGTGTTATTAGAATTTTCGCCAAGCTGTAGTTATCCAGGTAAATATTCTCCACAAATTGTACCTCATGGTTGGTACATAAGCCGTGGGGGTATCAGGAGGTGAGTCACTCACTGCAGATAACAAGCCTCTGTGACCAAAGGATTGGCTGGTTGCTGCATGCAATCAGTCCAAAGGGTCTCGACCCAAAGCATCACCTATCCATGTTCTCCAGAGATGCTCCCTGACCTGCTGAGTTACTCCAGCATTTTGTGTCATTAGATGCATCGGAAACTACTCAGCATTTTCATCGAGTGGACTTGTGGGCATGAGGCAGCTCACCAGCATCTTCCTAAGAAAGGGAAGCCTTTCCTTGAAACATGGTACCAGGATCCTACTCGATCAACCGCTAAATGACTGTTGTACACTTTTAATAGGGTCCTACCGCATTCTCCTCCTTATTTGATAGTAACTTTAACCCCTTTTTTAGAGAACAAAAACAAAATTTTTTAATGGACTAATATTTGTATTCAATTTGTGGACTCAGGAATGCCGACCGAACACTATTTGCGGAATAATCAGCAGTCATTTTCAGACTGAAAAATTAAAGCTGTCATTTCACATTAAATGAGGGGCAGATCGTTCCTCGATGTAACAGCATCACTCATCCACCTTTCTGACTCCCGTCCAGCCTTCTGCTCCTGAGGCAAGGCGTACTGAACCATGGAAGAAGGCGGCAGGGACAGATTCTTGCTTGGACTTCAGTGAAGGTAGACGAGATGGAGCCATTTGACACTGCATGGCCCTGAATGACTGTTCCAGATGAACTAAATGTCCTCATAAGTGAAGCTGAAACATTCAACCCTCCCACCGCCTAACCTGCACCTATCACTTGCCAGGCTTTGCACCGCCCCCACCTGTCTTCAAGCTTTCTCCCCCCACCTGAAATGTCACCTGTCCATTCCCTCGAGATACTGCCTGATCTGCTGATTGATTCCAGCACTTTGTATTTTGTAATAGCAAGGAACTGCTGATGCTGGATTACACCAAAGACAGATACAAAATGCTGGAATCATGACGTCATAAGTGATAGCAGCAGAATTAAGCCATTTGGCCCATATAGTCTACCCCGCCATTCAATCATGGCTGATCTATCTCTCACTCCTAACCCAATTCTCCTGCCTTCTCCCCGTGACCCCTGACACCCATACTAATCAAGAATCGATCTCTGCCTTAAAAATATTAATTGACGTCCTCGACAGCCTCTGTGGCAAAGAATTCCACAGATTCACCACCCTCTGATGAAAGAAAATTCTCCTCATCTCCTCCCTAAAAGAACGTGCTTTAATCCTGAGGCAAAGAACACTAGTCCTAGACTCTCCCACTAGTGGAAACATCCTCTCCACATCCACTCTATCCAAGCCTTTCACTATTCGGTAGGGTTCAATGAGGTCCCCCCTCATCCTTCTAAACTCCAGCGAGTACATGCCCAGTGCCGTCAAATGTTCATCATATGTTAACCCACTCATTCCTGGGATTATTCTTGTAAACCACCTCTGCACCCTCCCAGAGCTAGCACATCCTTCCTCAGAAATGGTGCCCAACATTGCTCACAATACTCCAAATGATGCCTGACCAGCACCTTATAGAGCCTCAGCATGACATCCCTGTCAGGTCAGGTAACATCTCTGGAGATCATGGATAGGTGACGTTTTGGGTCAGGGCTCTTCTTCAGACTTTGTGCTAAATGTGCTAAAAATTCCAGCATCTGCAGTAATTTGTGTCTCTCTTCAAAATATAATTCTAATTTAGCTGATGTACTTTTGGAAATCTAGCCCCACATGTAGTTCTGCAATAACTTACCATCACCCGGTGGGGTCACAACATCTGAAGTCTGGATCGCCTCGGGCCAGAGGGAGAACAAAGAGCGAAGAGGGAAGAGACAGAGACTTTAAGATTTTGCCTTCCATCATAGGTGAGGAGGTGTTTGGTGAACTCACTGTGGTGGATGTTAAATTTGTGTTTATTGTTTGTTTTTGTCATTTTTATTATATGTATGACTGCAAGGCAACAAAAATAAAATTCAATTCAATTCAATAACTCAATGGTTGCCTTCCTTGGAAAGGTCACATGGCGTCCAAAAACACCAGCGTCAATGCGGAAAAGGGGGTTGGGGTCGGAGGGTTTCAGACTTGCAATGACAGTTATTTTTCACGCAGGATTTTCAAATACAAAAGTTCTTGATAAGAGCTAGAAGTTTATTTGTATTACTGAAGGTATAAACACTATCAGCAATGTTACATTGTTAACAGAGTATCAGAGCTCAAGTATCAATAGAATCAATTGCTTGTCAATTTCTATGATCACCTGCGGTGAAACTGACAGGCTGTGTTAAGAGACAATGCATCTGAATTTTGCCAGGAAACTTCCCCCCTCCCCCCCAAGACTGTTCTCTCTGCAAGACAGGCATTTTGTTCTGCATGTCAATTTTCAAGTAACTTTTAATTGGTTTGCCAGTTCCTATTCTAAATTACATAATGATCCATTTGGTCAGTTTAATCCAAATAATGTTCCTTAATATATTAATCATATTTTAGACAATAGACAATAGGTGCAGGAGTAAACCATTCGGCCCTTCGAGCCAGCACCGCCATTCACTGTGATCCTGGCTGATCATCCACAATCAGTACCCCGTTCCTGCCTTCTCCCCATATTCCTTGACTCGACTATCTTAAATAGCTCTATCTAACTCTCTCTTGAAAGCATCCAGAGAATTGGCCTCCACTGCCTTCTGAGGCAGATAATTCCACAGATTCACAACTCTCTGGGTGAAAACGTTTTTCCTCATCTCCGTTCTAAATGGCCTACCCCTTATTCTGAAATCTGGCCCCTGGTTCTGGACTCCCCCAACATTGGGAACATGTTTCCTGCCTCTAGCGTGTCCAATCCCTTAATAATCTGATACGTGTCTCCTGTCATCTCCTGTCATCCTTCTAAGATCCAGTATATACAAGCCCAGTTGCTCCATTCTATCAACATATGACAGTCTCGCCATTCCGGGAATTAACACCGTGAACCTACGCTGCACTCCCTCAAGAGCAAGAATATCCTTCTTCAAATTTGGAGACCAAAACTGCACACAATACTTCACGTGTGGTCTCAACACGGCCCTGTACAACTGCAGAAGGACCTCTTTGCTCCTATACTCAACTCCTCTTGTTATGAAGGCCAACATGCCATTAGCTTTCTTCACTGCCTATTGTACCTGCATGCTTACTCTCAGTGACTGATGAACAAGGACCCCCAGATCTCATTGTACTTCCCCCTTTCCTAACTTGACACCATTCAAATAATAATCTGCCTTCCTGTTTTTGCCACCAAAGTGGATAACCTCACATTTATCCACATTAAACAGCATCTGCCCACTTACCCAACCTGTCCAAGTCACCCTGCATTCTCATAGTATCCTCTTCACAGTTCACACTCCCACCCAGCTTTGTGTCATCTGCAAATTTGCTAATGTCACTTTTAATCCCTTCATCTAAATCATTAATGTATACTGTAAATAGCTGCGGTCCCAGCACCGAGCCTTGCGGTACCCCACTTATTCAAATAGCGTTATGGAAACACACAATACAGCAGAACTATCTGTATAATCGTTATTAAGAATACAGTTGTACATTTCCTGAACAAATGTACATCAGTTCTGACTGTAAGCAGCAGACAAGATTAATTTCTCTTGGCATTATGTTCAGCATTGTGGACTGAAGGGCCTGTTGCTATGCTGTACTTTCTTTAATGTTCAATATTTTTGGCTCATAGTCATACATCACGGAAACAGCCCCAACTTGTCTATACCGACCAAGATGCCCCATCTAAACTTGTTGCATTAGCACACGTTCGACCACTATCCCTCTAAACCACTACAATCCATGTACTTGTTCAAATGTCTTTTAAATGCTGTTATAGTACCCGGCTCAACTATCACCTCTGGTAGCTCATACTATATATGCACTACCATATGGGTGAAAAAGTTGCCCTTCAGGTTCCTATTAAATCTTACCCCATTCACCTTAAACCTACAACCTCTCGATTCCCCTAACCTGGGTAAAAGACTGTGCAATCATCCTATTTATACACCTCTATAAGATCACCCTTCAGCCACCCACGCTCCGTGGTATAAAATCCATGCCTGCTCAACCTCCCCCTGTAACTCAGGTTCTCAAGTCCTGGCAATATCCCTGTTAAATTTCCCTGCACTCTTACTAGCTTGACAACATCTTTCCTGCAACAGGATGACCGATACTGAACACAATATAGGCATCTCACTTTTTACTTATTTGATTTGTGCGTTTTTGGAATAACACGCTTATTTTATTAATACCAAAGCCCGTTCTCTCAGTTATGCATTTGCATTTTTGAAATAACATGCTCAAATTTACACCTGGCAGCACAGTTGTGGATATGTTTCATTTACTTGTATTTGAAATACGCGCTGCTTCTGTATTAGTTTTGTTTTGGTTTTAGTTTTAGCTTTGAGGGATACAGCATGGAAATAGGGCCTTCAGCCCACTGAGTCCACAATGACCATCTATCACCGGTACAATAGCCCTATGTTATTCCATTTTCACATCTTGCACACTAGGGGCAATTTACAGGGACCAATTAACCTACTAACCCGCACGCCTTTGGGATGGGGGAGGACACTGGAGCACCTGGAGAAACCCACGTGATCACAGGAAGAAAATGCAACAAGTGCACCGACTGCACCCGAGTTCGGGATCGAAGCTGGGTCTCTGGCGCTGTGAGGCAGTAGTTCTGCCAGCTGGGAGACTGTGCCACCCTTTTTGAAGTGCATAACCACTGTGTATAACATGAGGTGCCTGTACTCCAAATGCGGCCTCACCAACGTCTTGCAGAACTGCAACATAATGTCCCAAAATCTGTACTCAATATCCTGACTGATGAAGGCCAGCGTGCCAAAAGCCTTCTTTATCACCCTGTCCACTGGGAGGCATCGCGTTCAGGGAACTATGTTTCGTGAATGAAATCCCAGCAATCGCAGGTGAACCTGCTGGTGCCTCAGCAAGTGAGAGGGCCGAGTGAATCCCTTTGCACACACAGAGCAGGTGAACGGCCTCTCCCCGGTGTGTGTGCCCAGGTGCGTCATCAGATCCCTGGTGGTCTTGAAGCTCTTGTCACAGTCTGGGCACCGAAAGGGCCTCATGTCAGTATGAGTGCGCCGGTGCCTCAGCAGGTTGGATGACTGTGTGAAGCCCCTCCCACAATCAGAGCAGGTGAACGGCCTCTCCCCGGTGTGAAGCCGCCGGTGTGTCAGCAGGTTGCACAGCTGAGCGAACCCCTTCTCGCACACAGGGCAGATGAAGGGCTTCTCCCCAGTGTGAATGCGCCGATGCGTTTCCAGCTGGGATGGGCAGTTGAATCCCTTCCCGCAGTCCCTGCATTGGTACGGTTTCTCGGTGGAGTCAGAGTCCTTGTGCGGCTCCAGGTTGGACGATGACCCTGAGGGCGCCCCTCTGCTGGGAACGTTGCAGAGGCCTTCAAACAGTGTTAATAATTAAATCGCTCTACACAGTGAGAGCACAGGGGAGGGTTCACTCATCAGCAAGTGTCTCCCCCAGTTTCACTTACTGAAATCCTTTGTCACGGACCAGCACACCTTCCTCCACATTCGAAGGCCGACGATATTCATGACTTTAATGCATCTTGGCAAAATTATTGTTTGGTTTGAGTTCTGTGTCTTCAACGTTTCCTTTTTAAAATAACCTACAAAGGGAATACAGAAGTTAAGCACAGTTTTGATTTTGACGATGGATTATTTCCTTTCTTGGTGTCAGCTGTGACACATTGGGAGGCATTGTTGTGCCTTTGCTTGTGAGGTTACATGTTCAAGGCCCTAATCAGGTATTTTCATACAGAAAACAGGTCAATATGTTTAACAGGTGTCTTATGTATTATTACACCCAAGTCTGAAGAAAGGACCCGACCTAAAACGTCACCAATCCACTTGCTACAGAGATGCTGCCTGACCTGCTGAGTTACTCCAGCATTTTGTGTCTATCTTTGACATAAACTAGCATTTGCAGTTCCTTGTAATTGTATTATTAAACCTAGTCTGGTTGCCTCACCACACGAAATGCGATTAAGCTGAAGGATGTTTGAGTTCAGTTTATAGTTTAGGGATACTGCATGGAAACAGGCCCTTATGCCCAGCGAATCAATGCTGACCATCAATCATGTTTCGTTTATCATTGTAACTTTTTTTTGCATATCATTCATTCATTGTTCTTTATCTCTCCACATCACCGTTTATATATCTCTCGTTTCCCTTATCCCTAACCATTCTGAAGAAGGGTCTCGACCCAAAACATCACCCATTCCTTCTCTCCAGAGATGCTGCTTGTCCGGCTGAGTTACTCAGGGCAATTTTTCAATTAGCCTACAAACCCGCATGTCTGTGGGAGGAAACCTACACAGTCACAGGGAGAACGTGCAAATTCCACACAAAGACAGCACCCTAGGTCAGGATTGAACCTTGAAGCATCCCTAAAGCTGTGAGGTAACAGCTTTAGCAGCTGCGCACTGTGCAACTCGGTAATATTATGTGTTGTATGTGGTATGTTTTGGAGAAAATAAACAAGGCCCCACCTCTCCATCTGTTTGATGTAAACACTCTGGTCTCAGAATAGATAGAATGTTGTTACCTGTTCAAGGGCAAAGGGGCATAGATTTACAATTTTGGGACAAAGATAAGGCGCTTTTTTCAACCTATTCGGGCAAAGTAAATGGAAATGACCAGTACCTTCAGAATGGCTTTGGAAGGTGCTTAGGAGAATATAATTTGTCATAGAGTACGGAAAACATTAGTGGGGGCACAGGGCTGACTGAATTAGCTTGACCAGGGGAGCAACAACAAATAGTGTAGCTGTATCGCCACTCCGGAGACCCGGGTTCAAACCTGCCCACTGGTGCACTTTGTCCTACCCTCCTGTGACCGTGTTTGTTTCCCTTGCCTGATCCGGTTTCCTCCCACATCCTGAAGAAATGATGGCTGGAAGATTAGTTAGCCTTTGTAAATGTGGATAGGCGGCCAGTGGGAGGGGCAGGTTGGTGTTGATAGAGACGAAAGGGAAATCAATGGGGGAATAGAATAGCTCGATGAGGCAAAATAGCCTCGAGGGTCAGAATTACCGTTTTGAAAATTGTAAAAGCATAGTTCTCCCGTGCCGCAACAAATCTGTGATTGTTTGTCGCATACGTTTATCCCACGATTAATATTTATTTTTAATACGTTACCTAATCCATATCGCATTGCTGTGTGTGTGGGTTAATTGCTTGCAAAAAAGCGAAAATGTACCATTACTCACAGTGTGCAAACTGAGACTTGTTCGCTCCGCGATGTCCCGAGTCCCCGGGACCCAAAACCTCGCCCGACATCCAACCTCCACTTGGGCCGCGGCCAGGGCGGACGCACATGCGCCGTCAGCGTCCTCTACCAGGATGGCCGTGCGTCAGCTTCGTTCCGCCACTACCAAGATGGCCGTGCATCAGCGACGTTTCGCCTCTACCAAGATGGCCGTGCGTCAGCGACGTTTCGCCTCTACCAAGATGGCCGTGCGTCAGCGACGTTTCGCCTCTACCAAGATGGCCGTGCGTCAGCGCCGTTTCGCCTCTACCAAGATGGCCGCGCATAAGGAATAGTTTACGCCAGTGGTTCTTAAACTGGTGAATGGTCCACCCAAGGGTGAATGAAAATTATTTTGGGGTGAATTAAACTAGAGAGATGAATGAAGGGTGAATGACTTAATTTATTCAGATAGTTATGTCTTTTTTTCTATTGCAGTCATTGCAGGTGTAAGTGGGTGTTGAGTGGTGATTGGAGAGGGAGGGGTGGGAACGGACCCAATCTTTGCAGACTTGAGTTGGGCTTATAGAAAGTTATATTAGTTGGATATGTTATATTGTGAGGGATAAAGTGATTAAACCCCATTAAAGTAAGGAGTTTTAAAGAGAATCCGAACTGAGAGGGGCTGGAGAGAGGATTCTGACACAGCTGTGTCTGAAGGTTGCCAGACCTATCCTTGAGTAAGAAGTAATAGCATTGTATAGCAGTAGAAGGGAGTGATGTAGAGAGATCCATATCAGTGGAAGGGAGTGATAGATGGGACCCTTGTCACTATAGCTTAGCTTTAGTACTGATATAGGAGAACAGAGAGGGTTCACTAGGAGGTGAGTAAAACTAGGGTAGGTCATGAGCAAGTGAGCATGCTTAATAGAATAAATGAATATTACAACACACCCCTGGTCAAGAAACTGCTCATTACCATGAACATGTTTGAACATGCGATGTATGATATGGGAGGTGCGAGGGGATGTACGGTGGGATGTACCTACAGATTGTGCACCTCAGACCCTGATTGGAGAAGGGTCCAGAGGGGAGGTTGAATGTAAAATTCTGTGTATAAAGGGGGATGACTTCTTTGGCTTCGGTGTGTCTCGATTTGGAGAGGCACCCGGGTCTGCTGCAGAGTCGAGAGGAATTAGTCTTTGAGCATTAATTGTGAGCACAAAGCGTATCTCACAAATTGGGGGCTCGTCCGCGATCGCCACTCCGGCTGCTTGGTGGAGGCAAAGAAGGAGGGGAAGGTGCACCCTGCTGATTTCAGCAGTCTCCGATCTCCTTGCTTGCCATCAGCAGTTTGAGCGAGTGATATTCGGTGGGTAAGACTCGGGAAGCAAGACGGGGTGTAAGGTAAATACGTACGGGACGGTCGAGCGATTCTTGTGCACAGGACCCAGGTAAGAAAAGCGACTATTAAGTATTGCCTGGGCGACCGGGGTCTGTCGGACGGGAATAGTCCGACGAGATGATGGGAAACCGGAACGGGAAAAGTAAGGGTCCCGGGAACCTGGATGGGAAACTGGAACGGGAAAAGTAAGGGTCCGGGGAACCTGGATGAGGCTCATACTGATATGGAGCCTAACATTCCGCCCGATAGTCCGTTGGGGCGAATGTTGGATGGGGTGAAGGGAACACCCGGGGTAAGAGTAAGGAAACTATGATAAAGTTTTGTTACTTTGAGTGGCCAAAGGAGCCTATTCGAGGGAGCGCAGTGTGGTGGCCACGGTTGGGTTCAAATGAGGACTGGGTGGGACAGGCGTTGAATGTTTTTGTGAATGAAAGACAAACGCCGAATCAAATAGAAAAGGAATATGCCCAGTGCTGGAAACCCAATAATGGGATGTTTCCGTTAAAGATGGAAAGAGAGCAGGATGAACCTGACTGGCCACCAATTGGTGATGATCACCTACGGAGACTGCCCCCGCCATATGAATCCCAGCCCCCAAATATATCCCCATCAGCGCCGGCTGCATCTGCCCAGGATGTCCCACTAAGCCAGAGCGGAACGGCAGTAAACCTGTCCGTTCTTGTCTCAGAAGAGACAGATAATAGAGATTTACAGAAAGTAGAATGTGAAGGAGAGAGAGCCAGTCAGATAAGGAAGAGAAAATAAAAAGTGAGGACAAGGATGGGACGGGTGTCCCAGGCAGTAGTCGGAGGACGCGATCTCAAATGAGGGCAGCGGAAACAGAGATTTGACCGATCTGTTCAAATGAAGCCCCTCAGGGAGGTCCCGTTAGGGGAAATGCCGGGGGGATGGGATTTGTAAATGTGCCTCTCACCAGTATGGGGGTGAGGAACTTTAAAAAGGAGATGAAAAGTTTATTGGAAGACCCCTTGGGACTGGCTGAACAAATAGATCAGTTCCTAGGGCCAAAAATGTTTTTATGAAAAATATTGAGTTGTTTCAAACAATCTCATTGAAGTAAGAATGGAACTAATGTGATGTGTGTGTAAAAACCGGTTTTGTATGAATGAGGAAGTTTGTATATGTGATAGGTTTGTTTGCTGTGGGCCACATGTTGTAAGGGTATGTGTGTGTGTTCCTTTAAGAAATTGTAAGCAATGGGGGAGGTTATTGTAAGGTAACGGACAACGCTTTGTATCATCGCAACTTAAAAAGGGGAAGTTGGAAAATGTAGGTTGCTTGGGCTTCTTTTGATTTCTTTTCAGTAAAGTTAATTTGGAAAATTGTTAGTCGTATGTATTTAAACTAGGAATTGGAATTTGGGAATTGTAGGGGGAATGGTTTGAACAAAATTAGCAAATAAGTTAATTGCTGAACAACAAGCAGCTTTTATGGTTTGTTTAGATAAACATTCTGGTTGGAGAAGGGTAATAAATTAATGGGGCCCAGGGAAAAAAAAAGGAGTTGGCAGACAATGAAGTCAATAATGGGAAGTTTGTTTACTTCAGAAGAAAGACAGATGGTCAGACAGGCAGGAGAAGGGGTTGCCGGCTGACGCGGGAGCAGCAGAGGTGGGAGCAGTAAAATATCCCATTACTGCGCCGGATTGGAGTAACCAAACAGGGGAAGGAAGAAACAGTATGAGAAATCTCAGGGAAATAATAATTAAGGGAATCAGAGAGGCCGTTCCCAAGTGACAAAATTTGAATGGGCTTTTGAAAATCAGCAGATTATTAGAATATTAGAACAAGTACTAGAGGACGTTCCGAGGACTGATGAGACACAGCTGTTGCAGTATGTGGACGACCTATTACTACCAGGGGAAGAAGAGGAGGCAGTTAGGGACGCAACAATAACCCTCCTGAACTTTCTGGGGGGAAAAGGGGTTGAGAGTGTCTAAAAGTAAATTACAGTTTGTAGAACGAGAAGTTAAATACCTAGGACACCTGATAAGCGATGGGAAAAGGAGAATAAACCCGGAAAGGATAGCGGCAATTACCGGACTGCCAATGCCGAAGAATAAGAAGGAGATTAGGAAGTTTCTTGGACTGATTGGATATTGTAGATTATGGATAGATGACAGGTTAGGTTTCTATATGATAAATTAGGTGAAGAAAACGACAAAGTGGGAATCCGGGGACGAACACCAGTTTAGGAAACTAAAGAACAGTTTAATCACTGCCCCTGTACTGGCTCTCCCGTCTATTGACCAGCCATTCCATCTTTTTGTGAACGCAGAAAATGGAATTGCGCTGGGAGTACTAACCCAAGAGAAAGGAGGGAAGCGGCAGCCCGTCGCGTTCCTCTCCAAACTCTTGGATCCAGTATCGCGGGGATGGCCAGTATGTATTCAAGCGGTAGCGGCAACAGCAGTGTTAGTGGAGGAAAGTAGGAAATTGACGTTTGGAGGAACTCTGGTAGTGTCCACTCCCCACACGGTCCAGACGATACTAACTCAGAAGTCCAGTCGGTGGTTGACGGATTCTAGAATCTTGAAGTATGAGGTTATACTTATGGAAAAGAATGATTTGACCATAGTAACGGATAAAAACCTAAATCCCTCTCAGTTTTTGTACTCGGCAGGTGCTGAGCAGGAAGGGGAGTTACCAGAACATGATTGTAGTGAGATAATAGAACTTCAGACAAAGAGTAGGGAAGATTTAGAAGAACGACCGCTTGAGACAGGGGAAAGATGGTTTATTGATGGTTCTTCCCGATGCATAGACGGAAAAAGGTATAGTGAGTATGCTATAATAACCGGAGAAGGGTTTTGAAAAAGTGGAAGCAGGCAGGTTAGCAGGAAGTTGGTCCGCGCAAATGTGTGAACTGTATGCATTACTGCGGGCATTGGAACTATTGAAAGGGAAAGAAGGAAACTGTGTATACGGACTCCAAGTATGCCTTTGGGGTGGTACACACCTTTGGGAAAATCTGGAAAGAAAGAGGGATGATTACAGCTAGAGGGAAAGAGTTGGCTCATGAGCAGTTAATTGAAAAAGCTTTGGAAGCACTAAATTTGCCAGAAAGAATAGCGGTGGTCCATGTAGCAGGCCACCAGAGAGGAAATTCGCTGGAAGCTAGAGGGAATAGGGCAGTCGATAGTGCCGCTAAGACAGCGGCGACAGAAGGAACAGTAAAAATGTTGTCTCTAATACCGTTGAGAGAGGGAATAGAGAAGATACCTGTATTCTCGCGGGAGGAGGAAGATAAAATGAATGAGTTGGGTGCCCGGCGCTCCACAGACGGGAAGTGGTGGACGCCGGACGAAAAACAAATGGACACCACTGTTGTGGGACGAATCACTGATGGTGATGAATCCGAGTATAAAAGTGAGATCGACTGATTGACCAAATGGTGCCAGCACAAAAAACTGGCTCTGAACACCAGCAAAACCAAGGAAATGATTGTGGACTTTGGAAGGGGTAGGATAGGTACCCACAATCCCATTTATATCAACGGAACGATGGCAGAAAGGGTCAAGAACTTCAAATTCCTGGGCTTGCATATTTCTGAAGATCTTTCCTGGTCCCAGCACACTGATGCAATTATAAAGAACGCACTCTCTCGAACTTCTACAGGTGCACAGTAGAGAGCATACTGACTGGTTGCATCATGGCTTGGTTCGGCAACTTGAGCGTCCATGAGCGGAAAAGAATGCTGAAAGTTATGTCCACTGCCCAAACCAGCATCAGCTCTGACCTCCCCACCATCGAAGGGATCTATCGCAGTCGCTGCCTCAAAAACGCTGCCAACATCATCAAAGACCCACACCATCCTGGCCACACACTCATCACTCTATTGCCATCAGTTAGAAGGTACTGGAGCCTGAAATCTGGTACATCCAGGTTCCGGAACAGCTACTTCCCCACAGCCACCAGGCTCCTAAATATGACATCAAACAAACTCTGAACTATAACAGCCTATTGCACTTCATCTGTTTATTTATGTGTATATATATGGTCTATGGTTATAGACACACAGATCGGTTCTGTATTATGCCTGCAATATTCTGTTGTGCTGCAGTAAACAATAATTTAATTGTCCTATCTGGGACACATGACAATAAACTCACTTGACTTGACTTGACTATGTTGAGCTAGTTTTCCAAGAAAAAAACTGCAGTAATCAAAGCCTAAAAGGGTAGGATGGGGCTGAAGCCAGCAGTATTTAGACATTGGAATGTTTTTTTTTATCATTCTAACAGCATGATTTTCCAACCCCAGTGCTAATTAAACTTTTTTTTTCACTCATTCCCTCCTAGTTTTCTTTACATATTTTTAGAATGTTCAAAAAGTTGAATAAAATAAACACTTAAGAAATTAGTTAATTTATGTTTTTTGCTCATGTGACAAAATAAATTATATATAAAATTAGACACAAGGGAGAATGAGACGAAAACTACCAAAAAACATAAGAACATTTAGTCGAGGGTGAATGAAATTTTGTGATAAAGACTCAAGGGTGAATGACACGGAAATAGTTTAAGAAGCACTGGTTTATGCGAGAAACATAGAAACATAGAAATTAGGTGCAGGAGTAGGCCATTCAGCCCTTCGAGCCTGCACCGCCATTCAATATGATCATGGCTGATCATCCAACTCAGTATCCCGTACCTGCCTTCTCTCCATACCCTCTGATCCCCTTAGCCACAAGGGCCACATCCAACTCACTCTTAAATATAGCCAATGAACTGGCCTCAACTACCCTCTGTGGCAGAGAGTTCCAGAGACTCACCACTCTCTGTGTGAAGAAAGTCTTTTCATCTCGGTCTTAAAGGATTTCCCCCTTATCCTTAAGCTGTGACCCCTTGTCCTGGACTTCCCCAACATCGGGAACAATCTTCCTGCATCTAGCCTGTCCAACCCCTTAAGAATTTTGTAAGTTTCTATAAGATCCCCTCTTAATCTCCTAAATTCCAGAGAGTATAAACCAAGTCTATCCAGTCTTTCTTCATAAGACAGTCCTGACATCCCAGGAATCAGTCTGGTGAACCTTCTCTGCACTCCCTCTATGGCAATAATGTCCTTCCTCAGATTTGGAGACCAAAACTGCACGCAATACTCCAGGTGTGGTCTCACCAAGACCCTGTACAACTGAAGTAGAACCTCCTGCTCCTGTACTCAAATCCTTTTGCTATGAAAGCTAACATACCATTCGCTTTTTTTCACTGCCTGCTGCACCTGCATGCCTACTTTCAATGACTGGTGTACCATGACAACCCAGGTCTCGCTGCATCTCCCCTTTTTCCTAATCGGCCACCATTTAAATAATATTCTGCTTTCCTGTTTTTGCCACCAAAGTGGATAACCTCACATTTATCCACATTATACTGCATCTGCCAAACATTTGCCCACTCACCCAGCCTATCCAAGTCACCTTGCAGTCTCCTAGCATCCTCCTCACAGCGAACACTGCCCCCCAGCTTAGTGTCATCCGCAAACTTGGAGATATTGCCTTCAATTCCCTCATCCAGATCATTAATATATATTGTAAATAGCTGGGGTCCCAGCACTGAGCCCTGCGGTACACCACTGGTTTATGCGACCAAGCTAGCCGCGAATGCGTTATGAGCTTCCTCTGTTCACGTTGCCATGCATGGGCTTTGAGCTTCCTGTAGCAAGATGGCCGCGCACAGGCCTTGAGCCTCCTCTACCAAGGCGGTCATCCATACACTCTACCAAGATGGCTGTCATCACATCTTGGAGACGACCCGTCCCCTCGTATATATTAGTTAAAAAGATGGAGCCCACTGGGTCCTTCCTTTGATCTATGGAGTCCACGGGTCTTTCATCCATCATCGGCGGATGAAGGACCCGTGGGCTTCATGAAGCCTCCGCCCATCCAGGGATCGAATTTCAAACCCCACATTCCGCAATCTGTCCTGCCATCTCGGTCCCGCCTGCTCGGCTCACCGCTGCAAGCAGTGTGCGTGCTCATCCTGCGCTAGCACTCTTGGTGTCACTATTGGGGTATTTGCTATCCTCTGGAAATTGCACTCATATTGGTTCCGCAATTGGAGTGGAAGGTAAAAGATATACAAAGCTATTCCTGGATTTACATTGTACCCTTAAAAAACAACAATCTCTCAAAGGTGACACAGATTTATCTCCAGCTCAATGCAGTACCAAAATAGTCAAAAGTCAAGAATGTTTTATCGTCATATGTGCCAGATAGAATAATGAAATTCTTACTTGCAGCAGCGCAACAGAATATGCAATTATAGTCATCCATCATCCATCCTCGGCGGTTACTCAAAACGAGTATGACTGTCCTCTCCTCTCCATACAGTCGTCTACTTGGGGGTTTGCAGATGTCTGTGGAGTCCGATCCATGATTCACACACTTTGGTGCAACTTGGGCAGTGGGAACTGGCGGTGGTCGGTAGTCGTCGAGCCACCTTCTCTCTCTCCTTACGGTGCTGTCGCTTTGTCTCTGCGACACGGCCTGGTTCCGTTTCAGGATGTGCAGCTCCTTCCTGCACAGATTTCCTCCAGAAGCGCCTGTCCAGTGAAATGTGCTGTGCGTTGCTCGATGTGATATGGAATTTGTTCAGACTGTTCTTGATGTTGCCCTTGAAGTGATTCTTTGGCCCGCTGGGGACTCGCCGACCTTCTTCAGTTGAGAGTACATGGCCAGTCCAGGAAAGTTGGTGCTGCATTACTGTGGTGGTGACGCTGGTCATGTTGGCTTCCTCCAAAACGCTGATGTTGGTTCGTTTGTCCACCCAACTGATCCTCAGACTCTTTCGTAAGGATCTTTGATGGTATTGTTCCAGGGATTTCAGGTGCCTGCTGTAAGTGGTGAATGACTCGGCTCCATATAGCAGGGTGGGGAGGACAACGGCTCTGTGGACCAGCAGTTTTGTTTGAACCTTTAGGTCTCGGTCTTCAAAGTACTTTTTTTCTCAGTCTGCCATAGGCTCCATTGGCACAACTCAGGCGATGGTTGATCTCGGAGTCGATGTCAGCTTTTGAGGAAAGAATGCTGCCAAGGTATGGGAAGTGGTCAACGTTTTCAAGAGTGTTGTCTTCTTAACCTTGAGGGAATCAGCATGCATTCTACAAGCAGTTTAAATTTTGTATACTAGTTAAAACAACAGCAGGACCTCCATTTTGTAACCCACTTGACTTCTAATTACTTTAATTCTATCATTCCCTCCTTTTATCATAACATGATAACATACACAGTCCTCAGTAGGGACACAATGGTCGCAAGCATTTAATAATAAAAATCAGAGCAATAATTAGCAGAAAGGTAGATCCATAATGTATCACAGTACCCCAGATCCACCAAACCAACCGTACAAGTCCACCTGTTCCCACTTCCCTCACCGTATCCATGCATGTCACTGCCAACCTTACGGATCTTTTAAATTTCTTGGGGAAATATGGGTAGCAAGGTCAGTGATATTAGAGGACTCATCGGGAATATAGGTGCAACATTCTCTTTTTATTATAGCACAGGTGCCTCCTTTTTCTGCTAGAATAAAATCCAAAGCCAACCGATTCTGTTGGGCAATAGTGCGAAGTGCAACAATTTCAGCAGTTATGGATGAGAGGGCCTTTTGCGTGTAGGCAAAGGCTTCCGCAGTTTTATTAGCGCATTCCTCCAAAACGGAGGCCATATTAATCGATTCCCGTGATAGGTGGGATGTCCCGTAGAGTGGGAAGACAATCATTTGCTTAGCCCTCATGAGGATATACAATTCAGTTAGCATCTCCTCCAGTTATGGTTTGGGATGGTCATCAATTCTTATCCGCAGGTGGCATACCAGACAACCATGGATATGCCCAGGATCCGCATGCAAAATACGTCCCATTTATTGGACGCAACGGGCCACTAGCACTAACTTTGGTGCAAGTGCTGCTCCCTTAGTATACCCTGTTGCCTCTTTTGTTGCAATAATAGGTGATTAACTGGGCTGTGGGGGGCAATCACTAATTTAAGCCATGGTATTTCCCTTACCCAGTCTCATTTACTTTCCATCCTGGCTTAAAAGGGGGCATGTACCATCCCTTATATATGGGTTTGTCCTCTAGTTTGCCGGTATGAAAGCACCCACTACTTGCTGTTTGATTGTGAAACCAGTGTAAGGCCAGAATCTCAATAAGATTAAGGGGTATTGTCAAGAGGGGTATTCCTCCTCCACCATTATATAGGAAGTGCGCACACACCCAGCATGCACTCATATTATCAGGAAGGGCGAATTAAAAACTCATAGACAGAAACAAACTATTTCCCAAGTCCAGCCCATCTGAGCCAACCCCAGGATAAAAAGGAGGGCCAAGAGCCCCAACCAAACGAGGTGGAGGACATTTGTCAATGGCCTATGCTCCCTAGAGGAGCAAAGAGCTTAAGAATAGAAAAAGAATAGCCTCATTGTCCTTTCTTGGTTCTCCTTTCACACCTTCCTTTAAGATCTCAGCTGGGATCCCATCTGGACCGGTGGCCTTGTTGTTCTTAAGGCTTGATGGCATCTTGAACCTCTGTCATAGTGGGAGGTTCCTCCATGTCTTCTCTGATGGGACTCTGGGGGGTGTGGTGCGTAATGTCTGGTTCAGTTGTGCTGTGTTGGTTGAGGAGGTCTTGGAAGTGCTCCTTCCATTGGGTGTTAATGGACTCATTGTCCTTCAGCAGTTCTTACCCGTCCTTTGAGCGCAGGGAATTTAAGTCGCGGTAGCTTGGACCATAGACGGCCTTAGTAGCACTGAATAAGCCTCCGGTTTCATCCGAGTCTGCCAGTCTCTGGATTTCCAGAGCCTTTTCTTTCCACCAAGAGTTCTTAAGCTCCCTCACCCGGCTCTGGACGTCCGCCTTGGCTCTGGAGTGAGCCGCTCTTTTGGCCTTGCAGGTTAAATCATTTTGCCAGGCATGAAAGGCTTTTCTTTTCTTGGAGATGAGCTGTTCTATTTCTGTGCCGTTCTCGTCAAACTAGTCCGGGTGTTTTCTGGACTTGCACCCAAGGATGGTTTTGCAGGTATCAAGGATGGTGGATTTGAGCCGGTTCCAGTGCTCTTCAATGCCATCAGGCTATTCCTGTTGGAGGCTTTCCCCAAAAGAAGCCTGAAGTCGCTGCTGGGTGGCAGTTTTCCTCCAGGCATTCAAGGTTCAGTATTGGCCGGATCTGCTTCACTTGAATCCCCCTCTTCCTCTTGAGTTTGATAGACATCATGGAGCGGATGAGGCGATGATCTGTCCAGCAGTCATCTGCATCGATCATGGCCCTTGTAAAATTACATAGTCAATGAGATGCCACTGTGTGGAGCGGGTCTGTCTCCAAGGTGCCTTAAGTTTGTTTTATGGCGAAAGAGGGTGTTAGTGATGGTGAGGTCATGTTGAACACATTTGCTGAGAAGCAGAGCTCCATTTGAGTTGATGTTCCCGATGCCTTCCTTTCCTATGGTACCCTTCCAGAGGTGTTGGTCCCGGCCGACCCTGTTGTTGAAGTTTCCTAGGAGAATAATCTTATCCTCCCTGGGAATTCTAGACAGTGTCTCGTCCAAGCAGGCGTAGAAGGTCTCTTTTATTTCCTCTTCAGTCTGCTGTTGCCATCTGGTTGTTGGCAAGCACCAGACGGATGGTCATAAGACACTCACTGATTTCCACAGGAAGTTCAGAGAGGTGGCTGATGAGTTGGTTCCTGATGGCAAACCCAACACCATGGATCTTGGGCACCTCAGCAGCTTTTCCTTTCCAGAAGAAAGTGTAGCCTCTCTTCTCCTCCTTCAGTTGTCCTTCGCCGGGTTTCAGAAAGGGCAGCTATGTCAATCCGGCATCTTCTCTGTTCTCTAGTGATGATCACGATTCTCCCCTCTGGTCTGTTACTGGTTGCACTATCTCCATCAATGTGCGCACGTTCCATGCTCCAAAGTTCATATTTATATTTCTGTGTTTCTGACCGCGTGTGGTGATCCCTCTGGACACGGTAATCCAGTCGGTACGTTTTAGGCAGGCTATTTTTAGGGCACCTTTTCCAGCCCTTTCCCCAAGCGGGGTGAGCAGGGTGGATCCTAAAGAGGACGGCTCAGTCATGGGTGCAGCTGCCGAAGAGCTCTTCTGCCTCGTTCCAGGAGTCCAGCGAGTGAATCTGGCACCCACCGCCTGATGTGCCAGCTCATGACTAGGGGCTTCCAGATCTCACAATCCTGCCCCTGTCGCCACTTGCTGGTCGCCAGAGGGTGTTAGGGTGGATTCCCTATATGGTGGACGTCTGTGCGTGACTTTGTTTAACGCGGGGAGACTGATGCACAAACAGCCACCACACAGTCCTTCACAGATCAGGGTCAGGATCCAGTGGCATGGAGTCCAAGACGACCGGGGATCCTTTTCTGCTGCAGCCTTCATCGGCCTTCCCAATCATCCTGACGCTCCACTAAAGTCAGCCATCATCCTCCACCTGCCTATAGGGCCCTTGCTCGGTAGGCGAGGTCAGGACACCTAACCCGTACTGTTGCCACGCAATGCCTTCTGGAGTACACGCGGTGAACTTCAGGTAAATGGGCAGGCATCAGCAATGGCTGATCATCCCCAATCAGTACTCCGTTCCTGCCTTCTCCCCATATCCCCTGACTCCGCTATTTTTAAGAGCCTAGAGAACCCGCCTCCACCGCCCTCTGAGGCAGCGAATTCCACAGGCTCACCACTCTGTGTGAGAAAAAGTGTTTCCTCGTCTCTGTTCTAACAGCTTATTCCTTATTCTTAAACTGTGGCCCCTGGTTCTGGACTCCCCCAACATCGGGGACATGTTTCCTGCCTCTAGTGTGTCCAAGCCCTTAGCAATCTTATATGTTTTAATGAGATTCCCTCTCATCTATCCAGAGTGTACAAGGACCAGTTGCTCCATTCTCTCAGCATATAACAGTCCCGCCATCCCGGGAATTAACCTTGTAAACCTGCGCTGCACTCCTCAATAGCAAGAACGTCCTTCCTCAAATTAGGGGACCAAAACTGCACACAATACTCTAGGTGTGGTCTCACCAGGGCTCCGTACAACTGCAGTAGGACCTCTTTGCCCCTATATTCGATTCCATTTGTTATAAAGGGCAACATGCTATTTGTTTTCTTCACTGCCTGCTGTACCTGCATGCTTACTTTCATAGACTGAAGACCAAGGATCTCCAGATCCCGTTGTACTTCCCCTTTTCCCAACTTGATAGTACTTCCCCTTTTCCCAACTCAGATAGTAATCTGCCTTCCTGTTTTTGCTACCAAAGTGGATAACCTCACATTTATCCGCATTAAACTTCATCTGCCATGTATCTGCCCACTCCCCCAACCTGCCCAAGTCACCCTGCATTCTCATAGCATCTTCCTCACAGTTCACACTGCCACCCAGCTTTGTGTCATCTGCAAATTTGCTAATGTTACTTTGAATCCCTTCATTCAAATCATCGCTGCATAATCATTGATGCTTCGATTTCTTCCCACATCCCAAAGATGTGTAGTGTTGTAGATGAATTGGCCTCTGTAAATTGTTCCGTTTGTGTAAAGAATGGATGAGAGAGTGGAATAACGTAGAACCGGTGGGTGCGGCGTGGACACGGTGGGCCGAATGATCGGTTTTCATGCAGTATCTTTCTAGCAAAATATTCAATGCAAATATAATAAAATGTAAGTAAAATAAAACAAAATGTGTTGTGGGACAAGTCGATGGAGCGGGGATATTGACACCATACATTTGAAATCACTGCACTGTTCCTGGACTTACAGATGGTGAAATGCTTATAGATGCTACAAAACGTGGAAATATTCCCATCCCGCAAAAATAATCACTGTTTATAAAATTAATTTATAGTTCTGAGTGTTAATTGACGGCCACAACCATTATTTTCTGATTATTTCAATTTATTTTTGCAGTAAATAATTTGGCGAGCATACTAAATGCACACGG